>JBAJHX010000001.1:17917135-17944174 GCA_037176925.1 Amniataba percoides
TTTAATTGACAAACAAAAAAGTTTACCTTTATGATACTTAAACACAATTTGCATAATAATTTGGAACGCAGTGTAATCAACCGGTTTTTAATAGAAGATGATGCTGTGATTTATACTCTGCTCTAACAGTGTCATTGGGATCAAGGCCATAACTGCATCTGTGCAGTTATGTGTAACTATACTGGTCGAATAATCAAAAACTTGATGATAAAGTCACTTTCAACATCAAAATTTCAGTGAATTGCCATATTAAACATATCTCCTACCACACATTTCCTCCTACTTTGCTGCATTGTGAGTCACCTAAATACCAATCTGGTGCAGGTGAAGAACAATCTCACCACACAACAACAAAATGTCTCTTCAGAGAGTGTGATAGGTAATTTTCCAACTGTAAAATATAAATAGCATGTCTTTGTCTTTACGAAACATTCTTCTCTTGGAAAATATATAGAATCAGGGACTGTGAGTTTTCACTGTTGCAAGTGTCTTTGAAAAGATTTCCATAATGTCTAATTTATTCCCGATAACAGTATGTTGCTACAGCTGGCTTCTTACAGCTCTGTGCAAGATGGTAAATCCGTTCTGGAGACAGCAGAGATCAGTCTGTCTGCTGGGAGATTTACACTTTACATGCTCTTAAAGTTCTGGCCCGACACAGAGGGTGCCAGAAACCTCTGCCAGATTGCCAGACACCAGGCTAGCAAAGGGCCCACGCAGCCATTTAACGGCTGTGCTTTCTAGGCTTTATAGCCCATGCTGATGCACTGAGGACGCAAGCAAAAGAGAACATTGATTGACCACTTGGACAAGGCCGGGATGCCATAACTTAAAACTGCGGCCTGATTGCTTTTTATCCAAGCTACATTACAGGCCTTTTGCTGCCTTGGGATGAATTTTAAAGGAAAAGCAATGATGTTTGTTTGTGACTAAACTTGGCATCCATCCAACCACACTATATCCCACACTGACCCCTACTTAATACCTCTGTTAGAGGAATAATGCACTATGTTATCAGTGGCAACGATGTCCCTTGAGAACACGTTTAATCATCAAATCCTCAATCATATGGAGCGTGTGAGAGTAAATAATAGCATATTTAATGACCAGGAATTATTACAACAATATTCCCACATTTTAGATTAATGACCTCTAATTAGGCAGTGAGCAGATATGTTATGTATCCAATGTATATTCAGTGTAAACACGTAAGGTAGGGTCTCAATTTAAAGCCACTGATCTAAGATCTGTGTATCAGTATGTACAATATTGATCATGTTGGAATTATTTGAATTTGATTCACTGGTATTAAAGATTATCTTCTGTGATCATTGCCCAGTTGGCTGCAGAATCCTTTATTGTTGGTTCAGAAGGATTGTGGAATTAGTTTCTGAAACTTTGTATTTGTTCTGAGGGCATTATTATCACAGTATTTTGATGCTCTGTTGTGCTCATGGATTGATACCACATCATGCTGCTGTTTTGGTGTTCTTCCTGTGTCAGGGTCAGGTGGCTACAGTTTGGATCAGGTGTAATTGTCCCTGTGTGTGTTTAGAGCGGGTTTGATGTGTGTGCAGGTCTCTGTTTCTGTGAAAGTTCATTTGTGCAAACCAGAAAATCTCCAACCCCCTGGACATTTATATCATGTAGGGGAATGGAGCTGTTGTATCATTTCGATAACTTTGGATGACTGAATTTTTTTTTTTTTATTTATATTCAACATTTAGCAACCTTAAATATAAAAGTATGTAGTAAAGGTTTTACACCTCACACCAAGTTGGGCATTGTATAGATGAGATTAGCCTCATCATTCATGTGTTTCATGTAATCCTTTGTTACATTCAATATATCAAACAGTAATTATCATCTGAACTGAGCCTCAGTCTTACAGTGTGACATACAGCATGTGAACTAGATCATTGTCTGAGCCTGTTGACAGATAATTTTTTTGGGGTTCTCTTTGCCTTATTACGAACTAAACTTAAGGAAAAACACTGAAGTTTGAATTAATTTGTGTTTATTACTCCTGTTTCTTCCAAGCACCTGACTTAATGAAATCCCACAGCTATTAATCTTTTGACATACCTCTGAGCTACTTTGTCAGCAAGCCACCGTGAGAGCGCAAACCGAGCCTGACATTTGACTAATTGCAGTCATTTGAGAATGATCGCCCCTATAATGTATTGGAAATGCACAGCAGCGTAACACAACATTCAGGCACCCCTCTCCGGCTGGTGACCCATTTTACGAGTCAGAATTAGGAGGAAGCTGTCGAACCACTTGAAAAATTAAAAAAAAAAAAAAAAAAAAGAAACCATCCTAATTGGAGCGTGGTAAGCCCAATAGTAATTATTGCAGCCTTTTTCTCCCTGAGGTCCAGTTGGATTTTTTTCCCACAGTCGCCAGAAACACAGGAAAGAAAGAAATCCGCGGCGCTGTCTCTCATCCAGTGCTGTGACACATCCAAACCCCAGCTTATTCCCCTCCCCTCTGTTTCATAGTGGAAGAATGACTCTTACCTGTCCTTGGCACCTTGCGAATTGCTGTGTGTTTGATGAAGACCTCAGTCACAGCCTCGTGGGCTAGAGTGGAGAGCTCATTACAGCCAGAGGAGACAAGTGCATAGGAAAGAATGAATAGAGGAGAGTGTGGATGTGTGAGAGAGTGAGACATAGACAGAAAGAGAGAGAGAGGGAGCGTATAAGGTGTAGACTGTAGGGAAAGTAGTAAATATGAGCAATGGGGAAAGCCCTTTGTAAGGTGAAATAAGGGCCACTTGGGGACTTGCCTTGTACATTGCACCTGTCTTATCATCATTTAACTCTTATTTGTTGGTCTTACTAAACTGTCAGCAATTCCCTGCCTTCTTGGCCTTTACCTGTAAAATGCCATGGAAATGCTGACAGGCTGCCAAACCCCGAGCTGTCTGGAGAAAGACTGCTGACGGCTTTTCTTTGACTTCCACCACGCATTGTGAGAATTAGACGTACGCCGACAGAGCCGCACTTAGCCGCATTCATATTCCACAGTCCCCCTTTCAAATACAAATTCATTTAACAGCGGCTTCCACCAGTTGACTCTGTCCTTTTCCCAACTCACCAGTAACTTAGTAATATATATTCTGATCATGCCGGAACATGCTTCACCCATCCCTGCAGTCTGTGTCAGTGATGTTTCAGTGTAATTGTGTATTTTTCTGGACCGATTCAATTGTCTCTTGATGTATTCCTCGCTCAGCTGAGCATGTCATTACACACATCATTTGTGTGCAATTTAATGTGGAATGCAACAAGGTTACATTTCTTTGGTGGTTCAATTTGAGGACTTGCAACATTTCAGCTGCAATAATTTCTTTCTCTGTCTCTCTCTCTCTCTCTGTCTTTTTCCCACTCACTCTCAGAAATTGCTTCGGCGATGATTACGCACTCCCCTGCCTTGCTCGGTCATGCCACATTTTAAGTTCACATTGGGAGATATTCCAATTATCGGCCAGGTAATGTGATGAAAATGGTAACTTTCGCTCTTTAGCCTGGGTGTGCTGAGTTTTTTTTTCTCAAGTGGACTGCATCATCAGAAATTACATCCATCTGTTGCTTTATGTCCTTTTCACTGGATGTAGCAGTTGTTTTACCGCTCATGGCTGGACTAAGGACAAATTTGCCACATTAAAGTCGGTGCAGCGCAGTTTGAATAGGTACAGGAAAGTAGCTGGATGTCAAGTTTGTGTTATGTCCCTTATCTGAACTGCACTAATACGAGTTTCCCCAACCAAGGTCCAATACAAACACTAAAAATGATTTGGTGGCTGTATTTGATCAAGGCCGTATGTTGGCCTTCTCTCTGACCTATCATAGAATAATTATCGCCTCCTATTACCTTTCTTTGTTTTGCTTGACACACTGTTCTGTCACGATGCCACTGTGTATGCGAAAGTGACAGGGTTCTCATTAACATTAATTACTGTGTGCCAAGTCATCTGAAGGCAGCGTTTCGTCCCAGGAACCGCCCAGCCCCCCACTCGCAGCCACAGGCCTCCGTCCTTCATCACCTGTGAAGGTCTAATCTTATCTGCGGCTGTTGCATGGCTCTTCATTAATCACTCCCCTGGCCCAATCAAATGGTGACTGATGGTTGACATGGCCTTGTCCGGCCATTCCTCAGGTGCCGGGTGTGACGGACTCGGGTTGTCTGGGGCTCCACGTTGTATGGATTCTGTGGCCAACTGCGACTGGAATCTCTGTGTGCATGAAAGTGGCGGCGTCATCTACAAGGGGGTACACTGCATGCCACGTAACCCCTGTGCTAATGCGTCAGTTCAACACATTGTTCCGCTGCTGTCGACCTTGTCTCAACAGGAACAGCGAGCACCTGGTCTGACTTTGATTTAGCAGAGTTCAAGCTGTGATCTGGGTACCATACATTTTTCGTTCAATGACACAAAACTTTCCACTTGTTTCCACCAAAACTGAGACGTTAAGCCATTGTGTAAGTAAGATGTTCAGTGTCTGACCATCAGTATCGAGGATGGAAAAAGGGTGTGTGGCGAAAGGAGGCTGCAGGTAGGAGAAGGAGGGAGGCGGAATAGAAATAGTTTCTTGTAGCAGCGGCAGGATATAAATGGCACAAAGATGAAACAAATCAACCATAGGTAGCCCTGGCCGTTGACTAATCCATAGTAATCAGTGAGGCTGCATCGAGCTCTCCGCTTCATGGACCCTTACCAATCAGCAGAGAAAACAGAGATCCGTCATCTGTTTTCCTCCGTTCACTGATGGGGGCAAGGGGCAGTGAAAGTGGAGTGTGGTAATTATCTATGAAGGGTGAGCATGGAAGGGGCTGGGGGCGTATGTTTGTGTGTTTTAGTGTCATAATCACCTTTTCGAAGTGTTTTTTTTTCTCCCTTCCCTCCACCGTTTGTCAGTCACTCAACAGAGAGTGTCCCGCTGGCAGTGATTAGAGGATTGATCAGGGATGTGAACTAATACATGCCCACCGCTGATGTCAAAACACAGATGGCATGACTCACTTTGCTTCTTCTAAAAGAGATTTTGTTTAATCTTGTCTTATGGACAAGTCTGGCCAAATGACATCCAGGGGGATGTGCTGTGTCTGTTTGTATTGATCTCCTTTAATTGCAGCGACAGTGAAATATGAAATTAAACACGAGGCGATGTGTAATTCAGAAAGTGTCTCCTCGCGCAGCGTGTGGGCGTGAAAGGCAGTGGACGTACAGGCAAGATGCACAAACATGCAACATCTGTTTTGTATGCAGTGGCGTCACAAAACGATCTTCCTGGTAGGCACATGATTTGGCATCGGCGCGCTCAGGTTTTCATAACCTTTGGATGCCTCCCATCCTTGTCCTACAGAGAACCGAGGACAAAGCTCTGCCCTATTAGAGATGAATAATGAGCCTGTTGGCAAAAGAGACGTTGCTAATGTTTTGTCCAAATATCTCAAATCTGTCCCCAATGATAATGTATTCCGCGCCTCTGCCAAACAGCTCTATATTTGAAGAGGTGATTTCGCTGCAGATATGACTTATAAAATCTTTAGACTGGAAAAGGGAAAAAAAAAATCACCTCACATTGTAATGTCTGGCGGCTGTATAGGCATCACAATAAGGGCTTAGTTTGTTTTCCTGTAATTGATGCCTCGCCTGTGTGGCGGCATAGCTTTGTTTGTTTATGCTAATGGCTGTGATGACCTGTTGGTCCCTAATCTAGCAGGGAAATGGCAGCCAATGCTTTGGGGAGTGGGCCATTGATCTCTCTTCAGTGCCTCTTTCTTCACAGGTACTTGGGATTAACTGAGCCAGAGCAAGACAAAAGGAAAACATTACAAAACCAGAAAAATAAAAATCACCAAATTACTTCTGGTATATGCATGTATAGCACATCAGCTTCAGGCTAATTGATGCTTGTGTGCCGTCTACCAAGCTGCCTGGTGTTGAAAGTGCTCACTCTGCTTCCCTTATATCGGGCTCTTGAGGCTTGATGCTGCCTAAGCAGCACAGCTGTAATTCCCCTAAGCAGTTCACTATGCAATAACTGTTATACATGAACACACAAATAAAAATAAAGTGGTGGCCTGTTATGGATGCGCTTCTCCAGAGCACCTAATAATATACAGTGTCGCGTTGGGCAGGTGCAGAGGACTGGGCACATCCTAACCCACGACTGTCGGAAAAATCACGTTGGTAGTCGAATTTATCGAATGGTAACTAAGTCGTCATTGTTATTGTCATGTTTTTAGATGGTTATGTCTGTGTATCGTATGCATTACAAGGAAAAATAGCTAAATATCTGGTTTATAATTTCTCTTTTTCATTTATACTTTATTAGTCTAATGTTTTTTTTGGTTTTGGTTTTGACCAGTTGTGGATAATGGAGTATGCTTCTGCAGACTAAAATTGTCTCATCTAACTCAATTGAAAAAAAAAAAAAGGTAATAGATGGACTTGTTTCATGTAAAAATAGAATAATAAAACATAAAAGGTAGTTTTAACAGAAAAAGCCTGTGATTTAGAGGTAAAAACGAGATGGCTTGCACGCTTGCATATGTATATATATATTTTACTGCATATAAGGATTAGAACATTTCACAGTGAGTTCAACTACTCACATCACTGTGAAAACTAAATCAACAAACTACATTACAAAATATGGTAACATTGAATATTAGTAAAGGATCTCTATAGTATGTGAATGAAGAAGATGCTACGACCAGCTCTGCCCACTGCGGAAGGTTAAGTCCACGTTAGGCGATCAGAGGCACAAAGGTCAGCTTCACAGGAGTCAGCAAGGATTTTCCTCTTTAAGACTATGACATTTTACTTTTTTTTTACCTTTCAAGCTGGAAAACACAACATCAGGAAAGTAAGGGTGAGGGGACTAGGGGAGCAGGCTCACAAAGCCGTTCCCAGGGGTAGATTATTGCTCTGTAAAAAAAAAAATCTTTGAACACGAGCACTCTCCTCTCTATCCAACCTCAGCTCTCGCTCCTGGACACACATTTTTTGAAATGTCAGTTCTTTATGGCCACCGCTCTAATTTTTGTTTCGCTCAGTGTAAGTAAATAGGTCTGACTGTGAGTTTTTGTTCACAGATCCCAGGAGAGTGGCATGCATGCTCAGCAGAGAGACCTCTCACTGCAACCTCCCTCTAACATATTGATCAGGAATGGCTATCGGCGTTAGCCCTGTGAATAAAATGCTGCTCTACTGAGTTTAATTCCCCACTGGGCAACTGAATGGAGAGACAAAACCTTTAGCACTTAGGACTTTTAGCACTGCTGTTAAGCTCAGATCGTAGGTCTAGTGATGTCACTGCCAGAGACTGCAGAGAAAAACTTGGAAATGTCAGTTTTGTGTGATATTGTGTAGACCACACATTCTCAAATTATATGTGTGTGTGTGTGTATTGTTGTATATACTGTATATTTATTTGTTTGTGTGCCTGCCACTCTTATATCTCAGCCTCTGCAGCAGACCAAGACCAGATCACATTGAAATGATGATAAAATCAAGAGCAGGTAAGTAGTGTTGTTTTCTGGCTCTTCGCTCAAATTTTTTTGTTGACATCAAAGAGACGAAGAGGCTTGACATGTGCATCTAGATACATTACCCTGCTGAAAGCAACAATCTCCTTGACATTTGAAATAACTGGAACATGAAAAAAGACAATGTTTATACAGATTCAGAGTACAGAATGTGCAGCGTTTTGTATCCACATTATAGGAACAGGCTTTTTTTTTCTCCTTTGTTTTGTGACTTATTCTATCGTACGAGGAGGGGAAAGGACCTCTTCTTACTTTACTTCCAATTTTGAACATGTAAAATGTTCTGGAATAAAAAGAATTGCTTTTTTCATCTCTGTCACTGTTTCAAACGATTACACATAGGGAATCCATTCAGTTCACTTCTAACATATGAGCAGGCACTAACCTTTTGGTCCACCAGTAACTTTCATCTCAGTGATCTGCTTTGCTTCATTTCATCGTGTTTTCCCTGAGCCTCAGAATAACTTTAGGTAGTCGAGTGATTTCCCATATATCATTTATTTATTTAGTAATTAATTTATTTGTGTATTAATCTATGAGCTATGTATTTAATATTAAATAATGCACAGTCCTCTTCATGAGAATTTATGATAAACTTAGGGCTTTCTCAGTGGTCCTTTGTTTTCTGTTTGGTTGGAATATAGGGCAGTACAGTTTGGGTGCTCTTGTCAGAGACAGTTTGTGTGCTGCTATTTCGTAACAGTTTTTTGCGGCAGCCAGGGTTTAAAAGACCTTTTCTGGGTAGTGTGTGAGCTCCCACCGTCCCCTTCAGCGGCGAGGAGACGTAGGAAGGGTCCAGACAGTTATGGAGGAGGGAGTGCTCAGAGGAAGAACGTTTCGGGGCGACCGAGCTTGATAGGAGACTCGGTTCGCTATCGCTATCCGGTGTAGCACAGCCGCTCTTGTCATCCTGTAATTCCTCTTGCTCCTCCTCCTCCTCATCGTCATCGCAGCACAATGCGTGGTACAGAATTTTGTCACTGAAGCGGACTCTTTCTCTTGTGCCAGAGGTACGGGAAGTCTTGTGGCTGTGCGTGGAGCTGCTGGCCTCCTCGCTGGATGAATCCGGAGTAATAATGCGGGGCCCGTTAGGGATGGGCAAGCCGCCGTTCATCTGGGAGTAGACCGAGGCAGTGGTGGGGGGCGGGGTGGGGGTCTGCGTCTGGGTAGGGATGGTCCCTCGACCCAGCTCCGGTGGCAGGTCGGCCGGCGGCTCACCGGGTCTGCGGGCGGCGGCGGCGGCGGCGCCAGCGGCCTCCAGGTAGCTGCAGAACTCCCAGCTATCAGAAAGCACATCTGCATTGAGGAAGTCAAGCCTGAAGGCCTCTCCCAAACCTCGCTCGCTGCTGGACGTGCTGCTGGCTGTGGCCACCGTCCAGTCATCTGGCTCCAGGTCAAAGTCAAAGTCGGACGTTAGTTTATCGATCTGACCCACCACCTGCAACAGAAAAGGGAGAGCGAGAGAGAAAGAACTGATGAGACACCGTCGAGACGCAATAAGGCAAGAGGTGAAATAGAACGAGATTTCATTCACATGTATGTATCTTTATATTTATGTTCTTTACGTGATGTCAGCAGTGTGGAAATCTCAGTCTATTGGTCAGTTGGTCGACCACTATGGTCCAGACAGAAATATCTGTCGGATGAATTGCATGAAACTTGATACTAATATTTATGTTCCCCTCAGGATGAATTATATGATAGTGTTTTCATCATCATTGTCTAAATTTTGCCATATGCCTCAGCTTTGTGTTCAGTGCTAATTAACACTAAATGTTAACTGCAGTAAATGTTGGCATACTAACTCGCTGAAGTAAGAAGGTGAAAATGTTAGTGTTACATCTGTAAAAATCAACATGTTAACATTTAGCTCAAAGCACTGCTGTTTGGTCTTACAGAGCCTCTAGAGTGGCTGTGGAGCGTGTTTAATTGCTCGATAAAATCATTTAACTGTCCACATTTGACAATAACAGTGTGGTAGCGGGCAGCCTGGTTATTATTATGTACTTTTATCCAAGTATAATTCATATCCACGTTTGAAAAAGTGAAAACATTCTGAAGCAGGTACTGTAAAGACTAAGCAACTGTATCTGAGACCATCAAAAGTTGTTTAGGTTGCCTCATTAAAGCACAGTACGCAGCACCACCAGTGTATTATTTCAAAGTTTTAGGGTGCAGTTCCACACCTCTACTAGTGTGACGGAGCTGTTTATTGTTAGAAAAGTCCCAGTTTTAGTCACACATGTGACTAATTTACATGTATGTTCTTGTGCATGGAGAGGACAGGATGGACACTCAAAATGGTGTCACACTATTTCAATGATGAGCAGCTGATGCGCTAAAATATGCTGCAGTGCACCAGCAAAGGTAGGAAAGAAGAAGACTAAAAACTAGTAAGCAACGCAGGTTTTAAAAATCTTTAAAATCGGCTTTGCAAATGGAAGGAAATACAAATATTTGTTAGACAATAAGGATACACATTATGTGTTTTGATGAGTAACACTGAATGTAAAAATAACTTTTATTAGTTCAAAACTCCACAGGGGAACAATTAATGTACACAAGAGGTTCAGTATAACACATAGTGTGGTTCTTTTATAAGCACTGTAAATGCATATGGATTTTCGTTTTCACAGATGCAGTACATAAATAGACACTCCAATGACAAAAGTTGACAGACGTGTGAAAGAAACTTCACAAAAGTACTAATTGTGAAACTCACTTTTAAATAAATCTCTCTGACAGCTTACCCAATACTACATTACACAAAATTTCCAGATGCTTTACGTCCTACTGATTGACCCCCCACAGGCAGGTTTAACTAAAGCTAAGATTTATTCACAGCTGCTAATAGATCTGTGTTTGTCTTTACAGCTTGCCGTTATGCTACTTTTTATCCATAAATCCTTAATTGTTTGTTCATGGTTTTAAAATTGTTTTTATTTCCGACAAGGCCTCCTGTGGACAGGTGTTGTAAATTAGCTTTATGCTACATCAAGACAAAATTAAATATCCGCTGGAATGAGGCTGTAGCATTGAAGACGTGTCGCGACTCATCAAAGAGGCTTCTTCAGCTCAGAGAGAGAGTGTGAGAGAGAGAGAGAGAGAGAGAGCGAGGCAAAGCAAGAGACTGAAGAAGCCTCTTAGATGAGTGCTGAAAGCGATACATCCTCAGTCCAGTGGTTGATTCATTTCGCCTTGATGTTGTACTGTAGCTACCTGGATGAATGAGACGTATGGCTTTACGGTACAAACACCTAACCCAGTGCTTTTGATGCTTCTACACTCATGTATATATTTAATTCCAGTGCTGTTTCAATGTTCGTGTCATACAAACTGTGGGGAATGGACCACGTAAAAACATTTTGATTTATTGTTACCTCAAAATTAACCTCAGCACCTCTGTCATCAGCAGCCGCAGCGTCGAGTGTTTGATGAATAGAAAGCACTTCAGCTGAAATCACACTGGTTTGCTGACAACACCTAAAATCCAAGCCCTGTATACTTGACATTTTAGCACCTTCAATCAGTATGTTCTGCTCTCAACAACAATCCATTGTAAAATGAAAACACTCAGCGTTCATGCAGCTTGTAAATGATACATCTCCCCAAACCATTCAGCAATTAAGCCCAGTGGTTTGAACTCCCAGAAAGTTTTTTTTGTTTTTTTTTTGTTTTGAACATGCGCATATGAGCTTGCAACATAATTGCAGCTGAATAGCTGTAGTTTTACCCTGAGATTTGTGGAACATAATCCTCTTTTTCTTCTGCCTCTATAATTATTTGCAGTGTTTGCTTCTTTCTGACTCTTGTGGCTACAAATGAGTGTGATTGTATCAACAACACAAAGTCTTATCTCTGTGTTTGGAATTAAAATACTTATTTGTTCTCTGGTTCCACTTTAAAAGAATTATGGGCCTCAGACTCGGAGTGCCGTCGTGTTCGTGTGCACACTGAAGGCTCAGGTGATCTCTGCCGCAAACACAGCAGCTGACATCCACGATGCGCGATGATCTTGTGCACATACCTCGGGATGATAATTAGAATCTAATGTAAATTTGCCTGGTAAATTCTCTAACCAAAAATAAGCACGCAGACTTAGAATACCGGCAACAAAGTTAAGAGAAAGACGGTGTGAGGGATGACTGGGTGCTACTATTACGACTGCGACTGCTGGATTTTAAATAGCTCCTGAATCCTCCTTTCTGAGATATTTTATGCTGTTAAGTCACACCACCTGCCTTTGAATTTGGCTGCATATGTCTGCATGCATGGCTTTGGCTCACCTGTCAATGAGCTTCTCTGCAGATCTGCCAGTTGTGGCATCGTACACCTCATGAGTACCTGGACCGTGCTTCTCTATTGGCAGACTGCCCGGAGGGAATTGGGCTGTATGAATCCCCTAATCCTTGAATTACTCAACCTGTTTGCTGTGTGATTTGCCGACTTTTTACTCGCCGAGTTATTAATGTAAGACGCTTCTGAGGCCCAGAGGACGCTGAATGGCTTTGTGTACTTGATTACGCAACTTGAGCGAGCGACTTAATTTAATCAATGAGTCAAGAAATTATCTGTCAAACGTATTTCATAAGCTCGTCATGACACCAATACAGGCTGTTGGCTGGTTGGTTGTGACTGCAATGAGGAGAAAGTCACTTTAAAATTAATCTAATTTGTGTTTGAAACATGAACACTGTGCTGTGGCACATTAAAGGAAAGCTAAGAGGGACAGTCCTGCAACCAGAAACTTTATTCCCGCATCACCTGAGTGTTGCTGTTCCTCTGCAGTGGATGATGACCCTGCTTATTTTCCGTTTTAAAATGCATTCCCGGGCGGTAACGGTAAGCTGCGCGAGCTTCCACCGCCGGTTAGCCTGACCCCTGCCTGCGGTATGTGGGCTAATTTAGCTTGATAAGTGTCTCAGCTCGAAGGGTTCTGCTGAATCTTTCTAGGTCACAATGCAGCACATACTCTATGCAGCAACAATGAACACTAGTCTCTGCTTTTTCTTCCAGTCAGAGAGTGTGTGATGAAGCAACCGTGGAGTGAATTGAAGGAGCAGATTGCTTTAGCACAAAGGATGAATGAACACATCAGGAACCAGTCATTAACAATGCTCGCAGTGTGTTTAAAATAGAAAACGCATTATGAAAATCTACAAGAGTTGAAGATAGAAGGCAAAAGTAATTATGTGACTTTTCAGTGAAATGTTTTACAAAGGGGTGCCAACATATCGGCGCAATCGGCGAAGAAGATGCCAAATGTCTTTTTGAGACGACGCTATAGCAGGTGCCATAGTAACACTGTGAAATTAAGCAAACGCTGTGTGAGTAAACAGAATTAGTCGGATGCTCATCTGTTATGCAGTAAGCAGCTCATGTTTACCATACAGACACTTCCTGTTAACATTAATCTAATCAGACAGAACATTTGAAAGCACCTGTGTGGGTGGACAACACACACAGAGTTGCATGTTTAGGCTGACAGCTGTGGTAGCTTTTCCCAGTGCTTGAAATGTAGGACTACTGGGTAAATACTTGTTAACGGTACATTTAGCAAGGACTTTTCGACCTCACCTTTGTTTTGTTTTCTTAAAATTGTGGTTCTGGAGCTTGAAGCTGTGATAAACCTCCGGAGTTAGGCTGCGTATCCCCCGAGGACTTTATGGCGCTACTACTCTACAAAGTTTATGATGCAGTGATGGCACATCCTTGTGACTGAAAAGACTCAATTTGCAACACAGTTAAGCAGTAATGTATAGTGTACGCGTGGATATAAGTGCCGGTGAGTTGAGTTTATCTTCAGTCTTTAATTTTTGCTGACAACTTAACTTACTTTCTTTAGTAGATGGTGGAAGCTACTAAAAACTATGTTAATGAATATTACAATATCTCTGATTCTGTCTGAGAATGATTAGCACATGAATTTTTGCAATAAACACATCATTTTTTTCTTTCTTTTTTTTTTTTTAAGCAGGATTGCTCTGCCAACGCTGAGCACATCTGATCTTGTTTATACAGTCCATGCAGAGCGATAAGTGGCATTGTAAATGCTTTTTTTCCCTCTTTTTCACGGCACACTATCAGCCGGCAGCCATGAGTCAACTGTGGTCACAGCACCTGATCAACACTGAGTTGAGTCATTTCAGAGCTCTCAGAGGTGCTTTAAAAGAGAGGCAGCCTCGGCAGCATCAGGCGAGTGGCTTATTACTGTACCTCAACACCTGTCTGAGATGATTGGGCCGGGTAATTGAGGGTCAGAGTGAAAGAGGGCACTTGGAGCCTTGTCTGTGACAGAAAGATACAGTGAGGGAAAAGACAGGCAAGGATAATCTAACACAGAGTGATGGTCAGTAATGTAAAAACTCTCAGAAGAGTCTCTTCTCTCGTGGAGTGGTGATTTGGGAAATAGATTCCGCACTGTCCACTATCATTACAAGAGTCCTTCTCTCTGATATTCAGCTCCACCTGGCATCATGATTTATTTATCACGTGTGGGTACGTTTCTTTTCTCCCAGGTGAGCGTCTGCCCTCTGTAAATGTAAATGAAAATGTACTGGGACATTAGTAGTGGATTAACTTGTCCCTCTATTGATGTTTTATGTGTTGTTGAAATATATAGACACAGGACAAAATCAGAAAATGTGAAAATCTGGGCGTAAAAATTGCCTTTGACGAGGTGGGCTGTATTTACCGCATGTTAATCTTTAAACAGATTTTTAGCAGAAATAGCTTGTTTGGGTGTGCATTGATGGGTTTCTGCATGCAAAGATTTTTGTTAGCTGTTTAGTGAACAGATGGAGATTGCCGCGCTTTGCAAGCCTTATATACGTAAAGGATGTAAAAGTTCATCTTCAACATGGTTCTAATGATCCCAGTGTCATGTTTTCCATGTTTTCATTCTAGTATTTATCGGCGAATGAAATGCAGCATCTGCAGCAGTGCAGTCTGTACATATGTAAAAAATACATCAGGTGTGAGTTACCAAAATAAATGAGACATAACACCCTCACTGGGTTCATTTGAAATGCACGCTGTATGAGTGAATTTTCTGTGGATCGCTTCATTACACTGTGTTCAAGTGGCCTCTCTCCATCTGTTCCTGTGCCACCCGTTCTTCCAGGAGTCATTTTCCGAGGAGACTGAGAGAAGTTTGCAGTGCTTGTTTGTTAATTATGCAGCACCCAGCGTCTAGCATGGCTTTGCTTTTTTTCACGGGAAAATATAAAATGTGTTCAGTGGAGCTATTCAAACACATCTAAGTGTTATTTCTTTCTCAACATGTCACAATAGATTTCCAGCTTGCCCCTGTGCAGCACTTCCAGCGCTGGAAGCGGTTTATGCCAGTTAGGAAGTCTCAGCAATTATCACAATAGCCTTGCATGCTGGCTTCATGAGTAAAACGTTCACAAATATTGTTTTAATGCAGTTAGCTCCTGCAGTTTTGCCGTTCGTCCTTGCTCTCCACCCAATGCTTATTTCCCCTCAATTTAATTCTCCTCAAGACGTGAAGAGGGGAGCAACCAAGCCACTCACACTGTGGTGATATGGTTTATCTTATCCCCCAGAAGCTAATTTATCATCCCTGACTTACTCTGAAAGAACATATTTACTGGATTCACTAGAAAAATTGTCCAGTGACTCGTAAACGTGTGCAATCTCTTCCAGACATCTTATTCACCATTGGATGAAACAGCGTCTTCGGGAGCATTTTGAATTTCTTGTAACATACTTAATATCGTCCAGCTGTATGTGAAGGACATGCAGAATGTTTGCAGGATGTTGGCACGCCATTGTTGGCTCGATGGCTCGGGCCACATTACATGCTAGCTCGAAGCAGATTTGTGAGGCAGGTGCTGTGACTGACGCACACAGACCAATGCACATGCCTGCTTTTAATCTCAACACTAAAGAGTATGAAGATGGATTTCAACAGCTTCTGCTCTTTCCAGACAGAGCAAACTACAAATTTACTGACAACCATAAGCTTACAGGAAGTGAGTGTTTCATACTCATTCCGCACAAAAAATATAGATGCATATTAGTGTGGACTATCACTTTAATATAGCTGCACATTTTTGCAGATGAGTTTCAGAATCCCATTTCCCAAACTGACACAAATTGTATTAACTATACTCAGACGCGTTCCCTCATCTTCCTTTTAAACTATGTGCACATAAAAGACAGGGCCACTAAACTGCCGGTGTGCAGCGTGCGACGCAGATGACAGGCGTTTACATGTTTCTGAAAAATCAGAAACGCGCCGTGCCACTGTGCGTTGCTCTCTTCATTAGCACTACATGTGACAGCCTGCTACATAATTCGCGACACGTTTCTGCCGCAGCGTCGGAAAGACCTCAATTGCACTGAGTGCGGTTGTGATTCCAGTGCCGTTGACTCTGCAGAGGTCCAGTGGGTCTGTGGGCGGGAGGCATTACAGACAAGCCAGGGGGACCTGATTTAGGTCAGGCCATCTTGATTGGTGAGATGTGTTGCGTGGTGTTGGCACAGGGATGAAGTGTCCTTTGAAGTGTTCGCTGGAAGCATTTGGTGTAATTATCCTGTCATGAGAGGGGCTATAAGCCTGAGACTTCATTAGGCACATGCCCCCTGCTTTTTCATCTTTTCTCAAAAAACACTCATCTTTATGGAGGCCTTAAAGTGCCAAACAACGCTGTGATGAGCGAAGGGCCAATACCTCCTGACAACTCACTAATCAAAAGCATCATTACAAACTTCACCGCATAATGGGCCTCATTTATCCCTTTGGGGCTTTAGAGGAGGTGGGCTTCTGCAGTCCTCGAGGCCAGGGAAATCAACCACTTCCTTAGCCAAATTTAGGTCATTAGACTGGGCAGGCTCGTCCACCTGCTGTATGGCAAATTCGGAAGGTTTATACTATTATGCTAGAGAGGTTATGGGTTGTACAATCAGCAGAGGAGCAAGATGGGAACTCTGTCTACCAGCAACAGGGAGGCAGCAGATGCAGCGTGCGTCGGTGCTGGCAGAGCACACTGATCATTTATTGAGGTTCTCCTTCATTGCCTCTATCCGTGTTGAGAGGCCTAGCGCCGGTAATGACCAGAGAAAGATGGTAGTGCCACGCTACGGGGCTCCTCACCCTGCCTGCTTCCCTGAGATAGCGCTCGGATTAGGCCAGAATACTGTCAGGTCACGCCGCTCACATGTGAGGGGAGGAAAAAAAAAAAAAGGTGTGCATGTGAGCGCAGCCAGGACACACTGACCCATTTTAATGACTCAGTAGAGTTTTCATAAACAACACGGTGTCTTTCTGTCGAAGGCCAGCGGAGGTCTAAAGTGATTGAAGGTTGTCGGAGGGTGGAAAAATGTGAGTGTGTTTATGTGTGTGTGTGTGTGGTTGTGTGGGTGTATGTATGTGTGTGGTGGGCTAGAGGGTAAAGGGTAGTTGACCCATACTGTAAAAAAAAAAAGGGGAGAATCTCTCTGGCGTGGGAGAATACAACTTTTACAAGAACCGGCTCAGCCCAATCCAGCAGTAAATCCCTCACCCTGACACTTCACACTGCCAGTGTCTGCAGGCCAAACCAGTAAGCAGATAAGCAGCAAGTCCAACCCAAAAAAAAAAAAAAAAAGAAAAAAAGAGTACACTTCTATAGCTACGTGTGTATCCCATTTTGTCCTGTTGGCTAATAATACTTTCCGTTTTATGTGGCAAATGTTTGAAGGTTTTGATGGGCGGTTGAAGTTGATTTGTTCCAACAACAATGCCTCACATCATTCTTACTATAGCAGCAAATAGGCACTAAAAACTGCTGTAAACATGTTAGTACATAAAAATATCACAGAGTAATATAAACAATTTTTCTGGGCTGTCACAGCCGCTTTGCATCAGATGCTTCAGTAGTGGAGCAGAAAAGTTATGGGTGTGTGAAAAATTAAATATATACATGTCTCATTACAGACTGAGACGTTATGTTGTAATAAAAGCTTAGAGTGCTTTGTAGGGTCTTGGATTGTTTTTTTTTTTTTTTTTTTTTTTTTGTTTAGAGGCACTGACCTATAAAAGCAAGAACAATAGTAAGACTGGCAGAAGTTCAAATAATTAAATAGTAATTATAGTAGTAATAGTAGTAAATAGTTCAAATTTGTAATTGTCATGATTTTGATCAGTTTGCAAAGACTTTAGGAGAAACTAAGGCAAACTTTGGAAGCTAGTTGTTTTTGTCTCGATTGTCAACCACTCTTTGTAATAGCTTTTGCACCTTTTTATTTAAAAATTGCAAACTTAGAGTCCAACGTTTAGGCTCATTTGAGATGTTAAATGGCACAAAAGCTGGCAAACGTTTTGATCTTGCAGTGTACGTAGGCACAAATGCAACCAAAAGATTTACATGTTGTCCACGTGTTGGTCTAATTAGGACAAATAGACTGTTGTTCTACCAGTCACTCGTTACACATCCTCCATTTCAAAGTTATCCAACGCAACATAAAAAAGATGAAGGATGTTGGAGGGACAGAGGGATGAAAGAGGGGAGACAGCCAGGCAGCAGGCAAAAGACTGATTGGCAGCAAAATAATCTTCCTCATCCAAAACTTATTTTCACATTTAACTTACGCAGCTTTTTTTTAAGGATCTCATTGTCAGCTTTGTTCCACTTTTTGTATCTATGAGGAACATATTCATATCTCAGCCAAAATACGACCAGCAATAAAAGTTCTTTGCAACATCAGGGTTGATTTGCACCTCACTCAGATACATCCACATTATCACTCATACCCAGTCACACACGGCCATCAGTGCCTTTATCTTAAGTGAGGATGAAACCGCAAACCCTCCACTCAGCAAAACATTTTGCAGCATCCGCTCCCTTCAGCCAACGTGAATGAGAGTTCTATTTATGGTTGTGTGAGAAATGATCGTTGTCTAGCGTTACCATGCAAAAGCTATCACCTGCTCTCTTTTTGTAATTAAAAATCCTTCTTTCCAAATTCCCGTTATGGCTCCCTTCACTGTCTGTCTTCCCGGGCTGGGGACAGATGATATTGCTTAATGACAGCTTCCATGCAGCAGTACTGGGTGTTATTTCACAATTCCAGGGGTGTAAATGGATTTAAACACCCCCAAAAATCTGAAATAACACACCAAGGTGCAAAAAGAAAAACTACCCTGAAGGCTCACTTTTTTTTCTTTTTTTATCAGAGGAGAACATGTTTTTACTGTTTTGCCTACAAGACTCTGCAGTTACATCTATCAGCTCTGTTGGTGCTGTAGAGAAAAAAAAAAAAAAGGAGATGTGAATATACAGTGTGTTGGTGGAGAATCAGATATGCGGATGCGTAAAACTGGACAACTCTGACTCAGTGTTAATCACTCAGGTATCATCCTCGACAGCTGCTAGACTGTCTTCAGTTGTTAACATCACTGTCGCTTAACTTATGTCAACAAGTTGCAGTCGCTGCGAACATTCAGGCATGCCAGTTCTAGGTAGGAAATGAAGGAGGTGTTTTGGTTTTTTGCACCATGTGTTTATAACATTACAGATTGCTTCTTTATTGACACAATTTGTGTCAAGTTCAGCGTCTGCTAACCATCCTGTCACTGTTTGTCTTAAGCAAGCAGGAACCACCATTTCTGTGTTGTGCAGAAATGCCTTAAGCTGCAGTTCCTGTACATGCAAGGTGGTAGCTGCTACAAAAAAGGTGTGACTATACAGAAGGAAATAGTAAAACCCCCAAGGCCTAAAGTTAAATTGATTCAGGTTTTCAAAAGGCATCAAAAGAAAGTTTTTCACAACAAAGTCCTCCTACACATCAAGCTAGGTCATATCTAAACATCAAAATAAGTCATTTTTCAGTGCCCTCTAAAACAATGACATGAAAATGCCACACACTGGTTTGATCTGCCACCCCTATGTTCAGGTTAGTATCACTGTCAAGTATACAACAGCCCAGCAGACTTATATAATATGGCAATCACACAAAAGCAGGACGTTGTGCCAATTTTAAAGCAGTAAAAATTAGTAGTAAGCAATAGGAGAGTAGAATGTAAATGGCAGTGTCATAAATTGTATGAAATAAATGAAATTACACTGAATGACATGCATGTATTTCCTATCAATCTGTCATGCGTGTAAAGGCCATTTGAATCCACCGTGGGAATGATTGACTCAATACACAATAGAAAATAAAAACAACAATATAGAGAGGTACTTTCTAAAGTTGAATACATTTAATGGCTGTGGCAGAATGAAACGTGTGCCCTAAATAGTTGAAAAAGAAGTAAAATGTTTAAAATTATAACTCGAGGTAGAAGAAAGATTGGCAAAATGTCGTCTCACAGTCATGTGCTTTGTCAGCTAACCTCCACAAACTTTTTCCTACTCACCATTTCTACCTTTGTTATCATGAGAGGGCGGTCATTGCCGCTATAACCTCTAAAGGTCAATTGTCTGGAGAACATGAGCACAGGTTGTTTTTAAGCGTTTGAATAACCATTGCTGCTGGTTTCCTGGTTAGGACAGTGTCACCGCTCTACGTGGTGCTGAATGAGTGTGTAGAATGTGCTAATAATTTGGAGACAGTTGTTGGCAATGTGCATTAAAATATACTACTATATAAGTGCCATGACATGTTACCATCAACTATTCAACATACAGGCCACATCTGCAGCCTTGCTCCATATGCAATAATGTATTAGACCATCATAAATTATGTGAGCGTTTCCCTCCCTTCATTCAAACACAGACCATGAATCATCTATGCCTTCCTGTAGGTTGCATTGGTTTAGTGTGTAGCATCTGTACTTGTTCACACACAGAACTCACACACCCTGATGAAGTAAGACATATCCATCAACAACATGCCAACACCAGGAAGTATAAATCCTGCACTAAAATGTAAATGAACCACCCTTGTGTACAACGCACAAAGCTAACCAACTTGCTCAGGGACTTGTTTTGTTATAGCTCTCTGTATTAACATCCTTATAATTGATGACGCTAATTAGCTGGCACCGAGAAATATGTATAAATGTGATTATTGATCAGTAATCAATGTCAGTTATTAATCATTTCACCTGCCACAAGTGATTAATATTGCTTGTGGGTTTTCAAGGTACCCACCTTGAGTGCTGTGACTATGCTGAATCACATCTACATACGTACATTTAAGCCAGCTAAAGTGAGTAATAATACCACAACGTCTCCCACAGCAGATGTTGCACCGATCTGCACCATGATGCCTTCAGCACACATTGAGCTAAAAGAGCTAATCACCTGCCTTTACCACAGACTTTTCTCCATTGACTTTGCCCTGGTGTGCATGACAATGGAACACAACTGTCTTTTTTAGCTTTTCCGCATTTGTACCATTTTTCACTGGGTTACAACGTGGGGTTAGTTTTCATTGCTGCTCGTTGTTGTCGGGCCATGACTTCAGATGAAATGTCCGGGCTGAGAGAGGAGCAGCTAGCCCTCCTATTAATACAGGGCATGCAATCAATATGCCACTGGCATTTCTAGGTTTCCTTGGCCTGGAGCGCTTATCTTAATGGGAGTGTGCTCCCATTTTCTTTTATTGTGTGGACCCATATATCATTACCCACCAAATATAGCCGGATCTACCATGCTGAAGTGAAAACACTGAGGCTCAGAGAGGAAAAAAAAAAACATTCATGCAATTTATTTCTATTTTAACCTTCTCTTTGCTGCTTATGGTGGTGGTGGTAGACCTCAGGAATTTATCTATGGCTATTTCATTCCAGCTCCATCTTCTTTGTCTCTGCATTTTAGTTTCAGACAATGGCTCTCTCCAAGTTTGCAGCAGCATTATTCCTCGTGAACCATACCGTGTCTATGGGCAATAATGCGCTGTAGGGTAAGGGCTTGATATACGTAGAGAAACAGATTTATATGGACAGATATGTCCAGCCCCCCTCTTTCCCGTTCACCTGGAATAATCTTGAAATTATGCGTTATGGTGCATTATCCTGCTGAAAGACTGTAACCATGAAGAGATGCATCTGGTGAGTGGCAAGGTTGCATAATACATTGTGGCATTCAAAACATTCTCAGCTGTTATCAAGGCAGCTACTATACCAAGGAACAAATCTCATGGCAGCACATCACCTCCATCGTTTACTGATGGCAACACTGGCCTGCAACACTGGCATCTCCATGTCACAAGGAACCCTGAGATTCTCCAATTCCCCCATTTAATGACTTAGCCATCACTAGCCTAAAGGGGCCTAATCTTGCTCTTGGTGGGGAACCTGGCATGGTTTACTGCTGTCGTAAGCCATCCACACTTCCAAGGTTTGATGGTCAATGTTTATGCTTAGACGCCTCTTTTCACTTGCACTGAGCTCTTCCTTGTGGCTGCTCTGTTAGCTTGAGCAGGTCTCTTCTGACCTTTCATCAGCGGACCATTTTATCCCTCAG
Organism: Amniataba percoides; assembly: GCA_037176925.1. Taxonomy (NCBI): domain Eukaryota; kingdom Metazoa; phylum Chordata; class Actinopteri; order Centrarchiformes; family Terapontidae; genus Amniataba; species Amniataba percoides. Next base: position 17,939,116 of record JBAJHX010000001.1, read on the forward strand.
GCCTGTGACTGTGACTCACTGTCTGGAGGTGTGAGCTGTTTAAAATAAGCATAAATCTATTTTACCTTGCCCTGGTAACTGATATGCTGTGATAGGGACCCATTTACAGTGACGCATTATCCCGAGGCATTATTTACTTTTTAAGTTGCACTCAACTTTAAAACATTTCCATAAATAAAACCAAAAACAGTTATCGCCTTACAAAGACACACTTCATTCAGTGAATTTAAACCTCCACAGTGAATTTGTGAGCCTTAAGAAAATAGGGAGGGTGGGGGGCGGATCATTAATCCTATTTTGTTAGACATATATTTAATCCGCAACCTGTTTCTCCTGAGCTGCAGATGGGAGAACAAGAGAAACCTAAGTAGTGAAGACTTCAAGATATAAAAAAAAAACAACCTGTAGCTGCTCTATTAAAAAAGAATTGGAGATTGAATTTGTGTACTCGTAAAATGTTTGTTTGAGCTTTTACACCCAAATGAGCTTTATCTGGTGTGGTGCTAGCAGTTACGAACCAGAAAATGTGCCCATATCTCCGTGAAATCACCCTGGCTTCTGTTACTGTGTTCACACTGTCGTACCCGTGCTCACTCAGTGGAGCAGATCAAGGATTGTACTCCTGATGACACAAAGAGAGCCTTGACTTCTTTTTTATTATTATAATAGTTCATGCGCACGTTAGTGCTGTTCCTGAATCATGATGTCCAGATTTGACCTGGAGTCGAACACTCTGTCGCACCGGATGGCAGTAGGGGAAGTTGGGGAGTAGGGGAATGCTGGTGTGCTTCTCAAAAGAAGTTTTGTGAACTTCAGTGAGTCAACATCAGAGCTGGGAGCGTCACAGCACCGCGACAGACACAAGTCGTGCTGCCCTGCCTCGTGCTGTCTGTCGTTGCCGCTGCCCTTTGTTTTTTATTAGCCGTCTGTACTGTAGTTTGTGGAGAGGGCAGCCATGCTGTTGCTCCTACTCTTTACTCTTTACATACTTACCACCACCAAGGTGAATCCAACAAAGGTTATAAAACCACAGTGAGGGAAGGTCAATTCTTTGATGTGGGCTTTGGGTAACAGAGCATTTAATTTATAAATCATTTATATAAACCTATACAACCCTAACATGCTTTTTTTCCCCCTGCAACTTTTCGTACTGTCAGATGAAACAGACCACTACTCAGAGTTGAATGAGATGAGCTTTTAAAGAGAACTTTATACACTATCCAACAGACTTTATTGTATATTTATGTAATTTAGCAGCATGTTGAAATGGGATCTTGGGAATCTTGTTTTATGTACTTATGTACTTATGTACTACAAATCCTTCCAGATCGGTAGATATTTCCATGCGCAGAGGGGACCACATTGGCAAGGGTCATGACACCTGCACGTGCAGTGATGGGAAGTGACAACAAAGATCTTGAGTGATAGCAGCCACCCCCACCTCCGTCCCCACCACCGCGCTGAAGTAGGCCACGGATATTGGCATGACTCGCTCTCCTACTTCTTTTTCTCAAAACAATTTGTCATTGCTTCCAGGGTTCTGCCATTTCTATCTGTGACAATCTGTAGGGCGGTCGCCTCAGAGAGTGACAAAACATGTCACAGTGCGTCACTTTCACTCTTTTTCTGGCGAGCGGCAGGACATCTTTGAGTCTGCAGCACCTTTATCAGATATGGCAGTTCCTAAAGCTCTGCCTATAACAGCAAGTTGGAGGAGAGGAGCCGGCGACTTTACAGAGACCTATTTGCAAACAAAATCACTGGGAGACATTCCCCACAAGGCACCATCTGGCTGCCACACATACCTGCCTCCATCACTCCCTCACCATCGCTTTCTCTATTTATAGACGCTCTCCTGTCCACCCACCCACACGCATTGCATCTTGTAAAACAGCAACCAAAATGTAGCAAACTGAAGAATCTCCTTCAGGCAATCAATCATCAGGGTGACAGATGTCAACACATCTCCCCATAATGTGCGGATAACGTCTTCCTAACAGTCTGCCGTCACTTACAATAGAAATGAACAATCAGCCGGCTCCTTGCCAGACCTTGCAGAGATAGTGAGGCCAGCAATGACCTTCTTTGTCATTTTCTGAACTCCTTGCCTATTTTTAGCTTGGCTGTGTAAGAGTAAGTAGTGAGATGAGCTATGGGATAGAATGAAGGTAAAAAGAAACTAACTGCGGGGAGGGAAAGTGGGGGCTGGCGATGAGGGGGGGGGGATTGGGCGTGATCTAATCTTTGTGTATTCCAGGTTGATACTTTGTGATGATGTTGGATGCCAGCCGTCAACCACCAGTGGGCTATCAGAGTTATCAATAAAGCAATTAGTGTTCCATCTCTGCGGGGAGTGGGCTGAATTCTGATCATTGGTCTTATGTTATTGAACAAGCATTCCCCAGTGCGGGAATGATATTGAGAGCCCTAACACGGAACGTGCACCGGCAAGCTAGTCAGGCATTTGCTGCATTTTCATAAGGGCCGCTGTGACTATATTTTGAATGCTATAAGAACCCTCACAGCAACGTCCCATTTTGATTGCAATGCTAGAGTGTCACATGCGATTAAACTAAAGCAAGACTGCAAAATGCTGCCTCACTAATACATGTTGTCTTTGTATTCAAACCTAAATTCGTCCTTATTTACTTGTGCATTTAACATATCCTCCTCCCATTTATGCTCAATCCAAATTTTTATCCTCTCAGCAGAAATGAACTTGTAAATGTAAAATGCAGCCTTTGAATGTGAAATTAGTCATCAAAATCCAGATGTGCTGGCACGGCTCCCCGTTAAGAAACAGAAGCCTCTCTCTGTCTCTCTCTCGCTCTCTCTTTTTTTTTTTTTTGGATGGATTTCATCAGCCATCTCATAGCAAGAACAATTAGTCAATGTGCATGGATCAGCTCCTTTAATTACATCGTGAAATATTACACATAAGCTCAAAAACATATTGATTACTGGCCATCGAATACATGTATGTTCCTCTCAGAGCAATACCACAACTTATTTTTCTCCCAACAATTCCCTTGATTTGCGTTCTAATGTGCGTGTGTGTGTATGTATGTGTGCCTCTTGATAATTATAGGTTGCAGAGTTGGCAGAGAAACATGGTGGTGTGTGGAGAAGCGCTACCTCACTCACACAAGCCCTTCCGGCTAGAGGAGCCTGGTAAACAAATCTCACCAAAGTGAGAGAAAAAATTCTGTTTAACTAGGGCAGTATTTTAGTGCACTATTCATTCATTCTCTACTATTTTCTCAATTCATTTTTGACAGCTCTTGTCCCCACCGTGGGGACGTTGGTGATCGCCATCCAGGCAAAGGCATACCACCAGATAACTGTTTCCTCTACAGTATGTGTAACCAGAAAAAAAAAAATCACGATTAATGCAGTTCATTTGCATTCAGCTGAAGCCAGTCGTCAAACGTCTGCTCAGTGAAATAAGTGTAACTCCAGAGTGGGTGAATCTGGATTGTCAGGCTCTGGTGCTGCTGATGTAAATGTGAAGTCCACATTGGCCGAGCAGAAAGATAGACCATTGTAACGTGCATCATACATCAGATTTCCTCCTGTCTGCTACGCTCTGCTCTGCTGTCTAGATATAAAAAAACCACACAACACAGAGGGGTTCTCTACCTGCATCCTCCTGGAACATTAAAAGGGCCAATTACCACAGACAAATAAGCAATGTACAGTGAAGGTGAAGGACAGGAGAGGCAATTTTCCCTCCTTTTCTCCTCTCACTTCATCTCTTGCTTTCACGCTTTAAATTGCCAGTCCATAAACAGTAGGCCCATTGTACTGTGCTGTTGACACAAATTGGAAGGAGTGAAGAATGGAGATGTATTGTTCCATGTAAAGCATATTCATCTTTGCGATAAAGTTGGCATTGGTGGGGAAGGGAGAGTGTGAAGTCAGGCACAGCACGTAATTAGCAGGTAGGGGTATAGTACGGACGCTTGGTTGAGCCATCTGTGGAGAACATTTGTGAGGATCTCTTGCGACTGAGCCTCCCTCGCTTCTCTGTCTTCACCTGCCTTTTTCCGTGACCCCCCCGTCCCCGTACGCTCATCCTGCCAGCACGTCGCCTCCTCCAAACCTACTGTAGTGCCTGTTTGCGAGTTCTGCGTGATGCAATAACCGGTGTTCGCCAAGGCACCTTCTGATGCAAGCACCTTTTTTTTCGCACACCGTTCTACAAGGTTCCTGGAAACATTTGAAAAGGGGCCGCATTAATAATCCATGGATTCTGTGTCCATGCGTAAATGCGGCGCCAACCTACAAGCACAAGTCCTTAGTTGGCCACTGTTTTGACACCTTTCAGGGTTTCTCCCTCTCTCTCTGGCAGCTGAGCTTTGATTGATGACAACAAAAGGAGTGGTGAAATCTGAGGGCTGGATGGAGAGATAACTGACTGGCTTAGAATGACTCAGTCTGTAGCAGAGAGTCAGTCTGCTGCAGCCCGGAGGAAGAGAGCGAGACAGGAGTGCAAGAGCGAGAGCGAGCGGGAAGGGGAGAAGGTATCACGGGGTAAATGAGGCCTTGCAGTTCGGTAGTGCACATAGCTTCATCATCCTTGGCTCATGTTTGGGAGACAAACATGACTGGGCTAATGCTGCTTTATTTGAGAGGAGAAACATCCCCGACACTCAGAGCGATGTGACCAAACACATAGCGGGGCCTCACTGACAGCGTTCTATCTAATCAATCTACCACGGGAGGACAGAAAACACACGCAAGCAGCACGCACTCACGCAAGAACGCACGCCCACAACGGGCACCCACAGAACTACAGTGCCCGCGTGCGTGCTCCCGTACACATAGCCAGTCTCATATCTTCTGGCAGATACTCATACACCCACGCAAACAAGTGCATCAATCACAAACTCTTTTTTTTTTTTTTCTGCCATACGCACACAGCAGATACATATACAGCACATGCCAAATCAGTCTGACTACCCGGCTGGCTCATGTTACTTTGATCCTGATTGGAAACCGTGATTATTCGGATGGCAGCTTGTACATCTAACCTCAGGGTTGCCTTTATATATATATA
>JBAJHX010000001.1:17944274-17975501 GCA_037176925.1 Amniataba percoides
CCGATCTTATATTTATTGACCAACAGTAACCCTTAAAAATGTGTACCGCAGCTCTGACTGCATCTCTGACATCATCAGGCAAATTCCCTCTTGTGTGACCTTGGCTTTCATGCGGTGAATCTACACGGATGCAGAGAATGTGCAACGTGATCAAGTCAGTCACGGAAGAGGAAAATGCCCCCCTCGCACACACACACAAGCCTCTCCCCACCCCCTTTGTAGCCATCATTTATGCTTCATGTTTTTTTGTCACAAGGTGATGGCTGCCAATGATGTCAGAGTGGCGGCGGGTGCAGTGTGGACACTGGCGTCGGGGGCTTTGGCGTGCTCTCCCTCTCTAAATAGCCCCAGATATAATCTGCAGACAGCAGCAGAGTTCTGACAGATCCTGCCTCGGTGCCTCCTCCCACTAGGTGACACATTCTTTATTTATTTTTCCTCTCCTCCGCTCTGGTATTCACTCCATGGAGCACTGGCCCCTCAAGCTATTGTCAGTTCCGTTCTCCTTCCATGTCTGAAAAACCAAATGGATTTACAGGGTTTACTGTCAACCCCTCCCTTTTTCTGGGCTTATGAATGTGGCACAGTCTTCTATTTCCACTCTTTTATTTTTACACTGTCCAATCCTTTATGATGACTTGGTCATTCTTCTTATCATGTGGTGCTGCTGTTGTAGCTCTGGCTTTACTTTGTCTGCTTTCCATGACTTTCTCATGTGCTATCAGAAAGAGTCTTGACCTGTGTGCAATCTTTTCTCAGTATAGTGGAAGTCTATGAGATGGTCCTGTAGTTGTGACAGTTTTAAAGGCAGACAACAGATCTGAATATTTTGAACCTTGAACCATTGTTCCAGTTAGCTTGAGAGGAAAATGGAGAACATACTTTAGCATGAAACTGTCCCTCAAATTTAGCAAATGCCCCAAAGCAGCATACATTTTGTTTCAAGGGACAAAGCCTTCAAATGGCTCTAGTAATTGAGACTCTTGGTCATTGGGAGAAAAAGAAAAGAAAGGTGACATTTCACAGAACGACAAAGTCCGCAGAGGGACAAAACTGGGTCAACAAAAGGTTGGACCTGTAACGTGGAAAGGTGCTTGTTTGCCATCTCCCACGCCAAGTCAACATGACTCTTTTCCAACCATGGTCATTCTGTTACAATATCCATGTGGTAACTATGACAACCATGGACAACCACCAACCTTAACAAAGTTGTCATTTTAAAACAAACAGTTTCCAGGCTTTACAAAATCTTTCTACCATTTACCTTTACTAACCAAATTGTTTTGGTGTTGAACATCAGACCAAAAACCATATTTGTAAGTTTTCGAAGACACAAACAAACAAAGTCTTCCTGATTGAGCATTGAATCAGAAAATTCTCAGTGATTTTGTTGCTCTGTTTCCTCAGAGTTCAAATATTAAAAACCACAGTGAACATAGGTGTTCCTCAATACAATTAATCTGAAATTACCATTGCAAATTAATTTTAAAAAAATAATTTTCATTTGTTAATTTTAAATGGCAGCTTGTTTTTTCTTTTTTCTTTCAATATAAAAAGGTGAAACCAATCAAAAGGATACCTTATTTTCCTTTTCATATCCAATACCTTTGAGAAACATCACGCATGCTTAAAAATAACTCATCTCTTTGATTAAGGTTACAAAGCAGTTATGTCAGAGCATTGAGTTTTTTGCCCCCACGTATTGAAACTTATGAACTGTGTTAAGACATGGTTCATCATTAGCTTTTGTAATGGGACTCCAGAGATGCATTGAAACACAATTGGCTCATAAGTCTGTCAATGGAGATACACGTCCTGACGATATGAAGATAAATGAGCGTAGCTCAAAGGAATACCTGATTCATGCAAAGAGAGAGATAATAACTGATTAAAATAATTCATAAAGATGAGTGTTGATTGTTGAATCCAATGTGAAGGTACCTTGTGTTTGCAAATAAATTCTGTAGATGCTCCAAAACAAACAAGATGGTATTGATGCACATAAAAAGCCCTCAACTTGCTCAGCCCAGTTCAGGAACATCATTAACTCTAGCTCATAAACCGCTGTCAGTGTTTCTTAAAGCAACTTCTAAAACCTTCTTTAACTGTGATTCTATTTCTTAGTATGTAGAGTTTTACTTCATACTAAGAAGGCAAAAAAGGGGAGACTTTCTTAATCATTCCTGACAATTTTCACCTCATGACTTAAGTGTTTAGGCAGAAGAAACCACTGCACCAACAGAAGACTTCAAAGCCATGGGATAATCCTGAGGCGGTAGTCTCATCATATGTTGGCTTGCATTGCCATTTCAATGTAAATGCCGTGCATACTATCCCTCTCCACACCACACTGACAGGCCTGGAAAATTAGCCACAGTAATATGTAATGCCACCGCCGCTGCACCATATCTGTGCACTGCATTCGGTATTCTACAGGAGGCAGCAGCTGTGTGGACTTTGGAATATAGTTTTACTTTATGCAATTGCGTGATGACATGGTGAAATCCGTTTCTGTGAGATACTTCTCTCGACCCTCCTCACTCCATGCACAATTAATTTGATACAAGCTTGAAGCATAAATCCTAGATGATTATGCTGTGTTCAGGACAACACCAATGAATATTTTCATCTTCTCAGGACTCAAGAACAGCAGGAGACAGGGAAATTAGTTTTGTTGTAATATGTAGATGCTGGCTCGTTCTGCAGCATCGACAGGATTCAGCAGCAGAGGTGTGTGTACGTGTTTGTTCGGGTGGGGGGGTCAAGGTTATTAAAGTAAAAAGAAAAAGACACAGCTAAATATAATTTTGTCTGTTTTCATATTTGTTTTGTTTTTTTTTTTTTTCGTTTTTTGCGTATGATTACATTTTAACGACGGCAGGTGTTCCGTCTGTGGATTGTTGTAACACTGTGTCTCTTGAGCAGCGATCCTACGAGGCGAGACTCTTTGGTAATGATCAAAATCTAAATGTAATCATAGCAAACCCCACCCCCTCCTCCTCTGCCCCCCTCAGAACACAAGCACAATTAAAAGCGCAGTCGTTCAGGCTGGAAAGTGGCCAGCTGTTCTGGGTTAATAGATGGGCTTGGCCAGACGTCTGCGAGGTGACCGCTAGCTGGCAGCCTGCTAGATAAGGTTGCAGATTGTAAGTGGACATGTACTTTGCTTCCCTCTGTGTGCAGTTGTCACCGGGGATGATGAAGCACCTCGAAACCCCCTTGCTTCTCCGTCTTTAGCTCCCTCGTCTCGCCCTTATTCTAACCTTCCTAACCCTTCTTTCTTTTCCAAGGCCGAAGCAATTGTAGTGCTGACACGTGGGTACCATCTCCCTGGCCCCTCTGACTTTAGACCCCAAAGTGTAGTGTCTCTATTGACTCAGGGGAGTTCAAGGACTAAAAGAGCATGATAAAAAAAAAAAGACTGAGATGCGCAGGAAGAGATAGCAGGAGCCAGGGACTGTGACCTTTGATAACCCATGCCCAATTTCTACGAAAAACAACACACACTGTGAGTGGTGCTTACCACCGTACAGTACTTTTACATACACGTGCCCTCCAACCTGGAATTAAAACAGCACAGGCACAGGCAAGATCTGCTCTGACCTGGAATGACATGAAATGGCATGCTAAAATATGTACATTGCTCTAAATATTCACCCAGTGTGTCCCGGTTACAGCTATTTCTTATTTCAGTACTGCTCTGCTTAGTGGTTTCATTTGGCATCTGCTCTCATTTCCAGAGCAAAAAAAAAAAAAAAGGAAACAGAACAAGATGGGGGTTGGTGTGCTTGGTCAGCCATAAATATTACTTTAGTTTTTCCTGTAATTTTTGAAGTAGGGCTTTGTTATCGACTCTGAACAGGATTGTTGATCAGAAACAAGCTGTAAAAATCTCACACACACACTGCCACATAAGTAGCTCAGGAACCTTCCCATGCAAGCACTTAAGGGAGCATGAATTATCCATGTCTCGCTGTATGTTATTAAAAATCAAAGCTTGGAACATGCTATATTTGATTGACAGTATAAGAGCTGCCAAATCACAGCTAAAGTCTACTTTATAAAGTCATAAAAATGTCTTACATCAGCATTGTTTTTAGATATTGGAATAAAATGGTCCTTATTGCGAAATGTGATCGATCGAGAAACTCTCAAAATGCTGAATTTTCCATCTGCAACTCAAACTTTTCAATTATGTATGTGAATATACTGTACCTCCTCAATAATTTATGTGGTCAAACAAATGACTGATTGGGCACAGCAGCATTCACGGGCTAATGCAAAATGGAGTAAATCGGAGTCTGTGAGCGGGGCAATAAATAATAGGTAATGTTTGCAGAGTCTCAGAAAGATCCCATCAAAATGCATATGAAATATTCATTTAACGGGTCACACTTTATTTGGATTGTCCATTGGTGAAAAATTGGTGTCCCATTAAGTGGCTTTAATGTGTCACTAAAATGCCTTGGGTGTTTCAAATGCTGCTCATAATTGTGTGAGAAGTAGTCAATATATCTCTGGGCTACAGTTAAACTTATGGCTTGGGTTACTTCAGTAGTACAGTGTCCTGAAAGCCTTAATGCAGTGGAAATGGAGGAGGAATACAGGAGTGAAGTCTCTTGCAGCTCCCTCTTTGGCTTGGTCCTGGCCTGATTAGTATTCTGTCTGCAGCGTAGGACACTGGTCTAAATTTAACCAATAAAAAGTAAGGAACTGGACTCACCCTTCCAACTCTAAGAGAACAGACCTGGACTGCTCCTGTACCTGCTGGAGGACCAATATTTGTGTTTGGTGTTTTTTGTTTTCGTCGTGTGTCTGGATTTGATTGGGTGCTTCTAATGACTGCTGGCAAGATACTTTGGGCCCACACTCACACCAGCACGGCCCTGCTACAGCACTGTATCACTGGGATCCAGCACTGAGATACCACATCAGTAATACTTCTCAAGTTGTGTAGCATTAGGCCGGCACTGTAATCAGCGGTAAGAATAATCATGGACAGAAACACGCAGGTCCAGAGCTCTCAAATGTAGAGCCAATGTTAAGAATCCTCCATGTGTGGCTATACAATTAACAGTTGGCCAGTTATGAAGGAATAAATGGGGATAAATGCAAGACAGAAAAGAGCTCTGTGTGTCTGCTTTGTAATATGTCAGGCAGCAGCAGCAGCTTTTAGTCCCTCATCTCTCTATTGTCACTCTGAACATGTCACTAAGTGTTCTCAGATAGCGAAGGCAGATGCTCCTGCAATCACCGTAGTCCACCCAATTCATTAGCCTCCAGATACCCAGCACTGATCTCAAAAACTCACCGTTCTGCTCCGAGTAATGAAAGTGGCAATAAATGGATAGCTTTGTGTAGAGCGGGAGAGGGTGAAAAAGGAAAGAGCGTGCATCTATCAATTAAATGACAGGGGCAGAGTGTGTGCAGTGAATTAAGAGAATCCGATGGCCTATTTTTCCTCTCTCATTGGAAATCATCAACACTAAATACAGCAATAGCAGATAAAGGAAGGAAATCCAATAAAGTACAAAATGGATGGAAAATACAGCCACTGACTGTCACAAAAGTTTACAGAGAAATTCTCCACCACTTCAAAATGGAGACCGCTGTTAGGGGCTGCTGAGGCTTGCTGTGGTGCGCCGTTCATCAAATGAATGATATGTCTAAATTGAACTGCTATGCCAGATTGTTTCTTTATTGTCCTCAATATTGAGAGCACACAGCACCTCCCACAAAGTCCAACATTTTTTCTCCAGCAGTTCTGAGGCATGAAACACTTTTGACAGTTATTTTGACAATGTGGTGTGAAAAGAGGGTAAGAAGTGAGTGGGTGGGCTGAGTGACGATGTTGTTAGCGGTGCCAGCGCTATTTTTTTTCCCTTCCTTCCTTGATACTTGTTTTCGCCTTTAATAACTCAATGCCCCCCCCCCCCACCAAGATGATCGTACTGAAATTATCTGCCGCTTTTTTATTTGTCAGTCAGAGATAAAGGACATGCATATTGAGAGATGTACATGAGTAGAAAATAAAATCCAATTTATGAATCTTCATGCATCAGAGCTTTTAGTATCCTGAGCATTTGAAGCCAGTCATTCTAAGATAATATCCCGGTATGCAGATTTACCTCAGCACACCTCATTACAATGCAGAACTGTTAACATTGCAGTGCTCCTACATTATTTATTTCATTATTTATTTGTTCAAGGATGTGAGGCTTGGTTGCACCTGATCTTGCTGATACGCCTCTGCTTTAATGTGCTAGATGCTAACCAAAGTTAAGATTAAGCAACGAAGTTTCCACACTCCTCAAGGATATTTGCTGGTGTCCTAGGATCAGAGATCAATATTGTATCTTCTGCCTCCGCTACCCTCTCTGATAACAAAAACAACAACATATTTGTGAGGTGAAAGTAGCATCTATTGATCCTTGTTACCTGTTTTCTTCTATATTTCTGTGTTATGCAAGCAAATGGAAAGAGAAGCAGGGGATTCAGCTCTTAAGCCAATAAAACTTCAAGAAAAACGAAAACTGTAAAACTGTGACATACAGTCGTTAAACAAGAGTCAAAGCACGTCATTGTTGAGAAGCACGAACTCTACATTATATACCCCATCAAGACAACCTGTATTCAGAAGTGAAAATAGCTGTGGCTTATGGGTGGTTTGCTACTCCTTCTCTCTTCCTGAGCTCATACATATGTATAGTGCTGAGGCAGGCAGGCAGGAGTGGGTTGAGAACAGCATGAGGCTGTGTTTTGCACTGTGTATATCTAATTGCCTGACCACCAACAGTTACAGCCAGATTCAAATCCAACGCTAAATGTTTCCTGAGCCGTTTTCCACTTCCCAACCCTAAAGCCTAACACCCCCCCCTCCCTCAGACCCCCGGAGAGGCGGGACAAACGGTTAGTCTACCTGCAGCAAGCGGAGGCCGCAGTCAACCTTGATCAATCCGTCAATCAGGCGGAGACTGTCAGAATGAATTTCAGAGCATCAAGCCCCTGCTACCTCTCCAGCAGGATTTTGGCTTCAGAGTAGTTTCCTGACTGCCAGCGTTACGCCTGTGCAATTAGACCGACGGAGAGGTGGTGGTGTCACTCTCCTCCAGGTGTGCAGACGGGCTGCATCTGGTCAAGCAGAGGAGAGAGGGAGTCCGACAGAGTGCACTCGTCCGGGAGTGCCACTATGCCTTTGCATGGATGTGTCAGAGCAACAGTTTTTTTTGGGGGGTGTTTTTTTGTCTTTTTTGCTGGAGGCATCAATTAGTGGAGCCGGAGAGCTTTGCGTGAGATTTACATTCGCAGCTATGTTATGTGCAAAGGTCATGCTGTCTCCTGCTTGCGTCAAAAGTGGAGTACTGAGGGAAAGTTTTGAAACCAGAATCCCTTGCATGTCTCTCACTCTTTCATTTCATTCCTCTGGAGAGACACACAACTCTGCTGATGAGCGCTTGGACTTCAGTGGGAAAAAAAAGTAGCACTAAATGTTAAAAAACGGTTTATCTTTAGTTATTAAGTTTCTATTCAACTCTGAAGTTCTAAAACAATCAGTAGGAGCAGCTTTAACTCAAAGCTCCACGAGGATGAGATCCCCCCTCCTTTTTTTTTTTTTTTTTTTTTGGAAAAATCAAAGTGGGGCATCATAATGGCAACTTAGCTGTGGATTCAAAGCACTGTGGGACTTGCTCCCAAGCAGAAAGAGAGGGTACATTGATCTGAGCAAAGTGGTATGATAAGCAGGGAAATTAGGTTTTCATTTGCATTGAAAATGGGGGGAAATAAGGCTGGAGCTCACAGGCTTGCCAGCTTTCCTTAATTGATTTGGGAATTTTGTTGTGTCACACAATGCGTACAGTAATTTTCCATACAGAGGGTACATTTTGCCTACCCAGATTGCTGTGTTTTCATTTTGTATCGTTTAAGTAGCAATCTATATTTTTTGACTATATGAATACTGCAGGTGTATTTACATTGCTAATGTAAGTAAATAAAAAAGATTTGGTGTTTTCTTGAAGATTTCTTTTCTGTTTTTAATTAGCTATTTTGATTGATTTGTTTTTGTGATGCTATTTCTTTCAAAAGTCTGATACCAGCAGGTTCTGTCATTGTTTTGATCTTGTGGGGCAGCCTTTTTGTTGGTGATGAAATTTTCGTATGTGCTTTGTTTGTCTTATTACTTTTTAACACAGTCATAGGAATGTGAATTATGTGCCAGTAACAGTTATTAAAAACAACTTGCTTAAATTATATTCAGACACAGCAAATATACTGACAACAGTGTGACAATGTAGAAATGCAAAACTAATATATATTTATTTAGAATTTTTTGCCAATTTTAACCTGTATCTCGGTGGGTATACTTAATTCAGCACTTCTTGCAGTTCCTTGTAAAATGCCTTTAAGTCACAGTGGGATGAAGATTTTTTTTTTCATTTTGTATGCTAATTTTCCATGTAAAAACATTTACATTGCAATAAATGCCCCCAAAAGTGCTCTTTTTAAAAATGCTCTTGTGGTTTAAAATCAAAATCCAGTTTGAATACTAATTTAGTTCTTGTACTTTCTGGAAAATTGCGTCTTCATTGTGTGCTGTGCCTTTAGCCCTCCATCACATGAAAATCTTTTGCTCTGCCTAACTGATATTACATTCGATTATATTTCTGAATGATGCTGCACTGCATCACGTTCTGCCCTAATAATCTGTATCTACTGAAAACACAGTACGCCAACTAAAGGGAAACAAGAGAGTCTCCAGTTGGTGTATTGTGACTTTAAAGGCATTTTGAGGTTTTTGATGTTGGAAGTCCCCTTGATACCTTTTCCCTTTTTTCATGATTTAGACATAAAGATGTGCTGAAAACACAGATCCCTTTAAAGAGTGTGTGCCACCACAAATTTAGCTACTCGCAGCCCATTTAATATTGCCTCCATTTAGGTCATAGCAGATGTCATTGACTAAATGTAGACCAAAGCTATTTTCAGTTGTTACAAATGACTCCGCAAAGCAATACTGACGCAAGACAGATGGATCTGATGCTTCTTAGGGGCAAAGGACTCATGAAATTCCAGCATCGGTTAAAAATAAGAAAGTTCTAAAAGCGAAGAAAATACAAGCACACAGATGGATAAAGGGATATCTTTCAGGCTCTTTTGTGAACTCTTGCAAATATGCTTTGGCTAACAGCAGCGTGAATCAGCTCCCAGTGCAGATGCAGAAATGACAGGTGTTAAATAGCTAGACCCAGTTTTTTATTGTCGTGCATCTGCGACTGACATGCAGTCATAGAATTATAGGATGAACTGCTGACCCTCTGGCTCAGAGGAACACACTTCCCCCCCGGCCCTGCGTGCACAGCTCCGGCTCTGAAAGAGAACTGTTGTCTGCAGGCCAAGAGATAAGCCTTCTGTCTGTCTGTCTGTCTGTCTGTCTCTTTCTTTTTCTCTGTCTCTCGGCTCCTCATCCCCCCCGCCTCCTTCACCACGTCATCTCTTGATTCTCTGTCTCTAAATATTTTCTTTGCTCACACAGACACCTCCACAGACTGCGACGGACATCGGATGCCCTGCTCTGCTTTACCCTTGTCCTATTTGTTTTGTGCTGACAAAAGCCTCCCCACTCAAACCCAACAATGGATGACCTGGGTGTCTTCACCCTCACCTGACTCTGAAAGTCCTGACTGTGGGCAAACCACTCCATCAAGCTGCCCTCTTTGCCAACGTGAACAGCTGATTCTAGGAGTTATAATTCCAGCTCTGACCTTGCTGGCCACTGCGGAGGTCAACGTTGCAGCTGCACCTTCGCTTCGTCTCTCCTTCCCTCTTTCTTCTAATCCATGTCAGTGGCTCTGAAGCCAAACAAGGACAGGCTCTAAACATTAGGTCAATTAGTCACGTAGTTTGCCTTTTGGCAAGTCACAGATGCACACAGAATTGATAATAAACCTCAAGCTGCAGACTGGGCACTATGATTTATGTGGAAGTGCTAGAAAATTTAGCTCTTTGAGGGTCATTGCAGTCATGATTAACCTTAAGTCCTTGTTCACACACAAATGGCAACACTTTTTTTCACACTGGCCTGCATCCATTGACCACTGAAAGCATAAATGTACCTTTTTCTACATTTTCTACCTTTATCTAAATGTTCAAAAAAGTAGCGGAGTGGATTTATGATATAGTGTAAAATTTGTTCATCCTCATTTGCTAACACAGCAACAAAGTCAGATATAGTAATATATCACTTGTAAAAAACAAATCAGTCCATATCTTATCCTCTCCGAAAAGCCATTCTTAGTATCTCTACCAACCATCTCATTTCTGGAGAATAATCTATGCTCACTCACTGGGAGCCACAAAACTGTGAGTCATAGTTGAATTGAGGACAGTAGAGCGGCTTTACTTGTCAGACTCTTCAGCTATTTCATACTTTCCTTACCACATGCAGAATGCAAATATGGGTTTTGCTGCGCTGAAGTGAATATACTGTATGCATGTGCGTTTCTTTGCAGCTGTACACGTGAGTCAGAGTGGACGAACATGAGTGTGCCTTGAGTATGCCTTGCATAATGGATTCACTAAAGAAATGATCATGGTTAACAATCGACTATGTAACTACTGTATGTAGGCTGTGTTGAACATTTTGTATGGTGTGCTTTTGTATGCAATCTCAGGAGAGTTAAAGAAGCAGCACTTATGTTAAGTGAGTCAATCTAACCAGATTAATTTCAGTCAGTCTTAGAGTGCATGACCTCACAGAGTTGCAAGCCGCAGTGGCCAGGGTGAAGGTGGCCACCACTAAAATCAATGGGATCTGTCTGTTAAAATGTTGACCTTTATCTCTGCATTAATAAGACAAAAAGTAAAAAAAAAAAAAAAAAAAAGTAAAAATTTTACAATTAGAGCTTGGATTATTACTGGCAGGATCACTCTTTGTTCTGGTGCCTCTATGACAGCCTGGACACCAGAAACACAAATCCTCTCGTACTGTGAACAGTTTTTCTGGAAGGGCCTTAAGTCAAACAAAGTGCAGGGTAAAATACTCTGTTGTATTCAGGGCTGCAACAATTATTTTCATTACTGATTCAACTGCAGATTATTTATCAGATGAGCCCATTTTTTGTTTGATGTACACAACATCCTGAAACATGGGAACCGTTATATGTTTTAGCATTTTTGTTTGAAAAATTACTGAAACAATTTGTTATTAAAATAGTTGCTGATTGATTTTCAGTCAATCGACTGGTCAGTCAATTGATGTTAATGGAGCTCTTGCTGTATTGCATTAAGATATGAAATTATGAGTGTCCAGCTTCTTTTAATCTATTCCTATGCTAGATGACAGCTTTGTATGTTCTTTAATATACCCGTTTAATATTAAGTGGCCACATTACATGCAGTTGTATGAAATAAAATCCCATAAAAGCAGAGGATCTGTTCAGATCTCTACAAATCTGATTCCCCCATTGCTTTTTTTATCAATATTAACACCGGTAAGGATCACCAGGACCCTTCTCATGACAACAGTGGAAACCAATACATGACACATGTTACTATTATTAAAAGTGTGAGAAATCCATAACATTCAAATAATGAAATATTGACTTGTGTATATAGGAAATGGAACAAATCATCATTTTCCCTGAATGTTCAAAACAAAGAAAACAGTCCAGAAGGTTATTAACCTTGGGAATTTGCTAATGCATGTTCATCAGTAAATTCATCAGTAAATTCGTTTTTGTCCCCATCTGCTTTCTGCATAATCATAATTAGGATTTTTCTCTCTAATCAGAACCTGCAGCACACGGTCCACCGCAGCCCACATCAACCTGCAGTCCCATCCCCAGTTAATATCCTTGAGAATAACAGCAGACCAAAAAGTCTAATTATATTTTTCACCCTGGTAGACCTTGCCGTATCGCCTACTTTGCATAAAAGTCAGAAATCTTGGGCTTCATCATCTTGCCCATAAACTGCCAACTGCACAGGTGACTGCGCAGATGACAAAAATTATTAATCACCCAAACAGTTTGTTGACATGTTCTGTCCCCGTCTGCTCTTAGCTGTGGTGTCTGAATAATTAGCCTGTCCTCTCTGCTGTGCCTCTTTCATCTTGCCCTGCCCCGCGTTAGATGGTGCGTTGTCATGCTACTGACAGTGACAGTGGTGGCAGCCATCCATGCCGTGCCACTGGCAGAGTGTGAGCTGCCAGTGCAACGCGACGAGAGGAAGAGAGAAGGGTGGGGAGTTTGCAGAAACATGGAGAGATGACTTTGAAGACGCTCTACAGGGTTACATTTTGTGCTTTTACATCTTTAGACTCAGACTGTAAAGGTGCTGCCCTTTGCAGGGAATCACAGTGGCTGTGGTGAAACGCGTACAAACATCATGACAAAGGTCACTTTTAAGCTGAGCAAGAAACACAACCACCGGTGAATTCATACTGGAAGTATAACTCATTATCATGGCCAACTTTTTCACCTGCAGCCTCACCACCTGCTCCACCAGCACTTACTGACACAAAGCTTGCTCCATGTTGAATGGACTGCTTCCCCTTGGACATCATCCTCAAGGAAATCTTAACAGCGGTCCAATTTGCAACCAGCCATGTACCGAAAATTGTTGAAGAAATAGTGCACTCTTCACAGTCTCCATTTCCCCCATTTGTGCACCCAACTCCCAGCATGCAAAGACGTATTAACCTTGATATTTGTACCAAAAACTAGTTTTGGCTCAGTTAAGGTTAGTAGGCTTATTATAGACCAGTTTCACCCATCTTAAGAATCAGATGTTCATTTGATAATGATAATAAGTAAAAACAAAAATAACTGATTCATTCAACAAGACAGGTTCCACTCAGGTCCAAGACGCAGATTAACTGTGGCACCCTGGGCCAAGCTAAGACACCCTGCTTTGATATTTAGACAGACAGCCTCCTCACAAAGTGAAGAAATTAATGGCATTTAAATGTTAAATGGACCTCTGTCTAGTTGGCATTAATTAGGTGGATTAGAAACAAATCCCAGTTAGAGAATCTTACGTTTTGGCATTTCTAAAGTCTTGTTGCTCACATGGCAAGGTGCATTACCTCTGTATTAGCCTAGTATTCCCTCCAGGAGTCCGTGATCTCACAATCAGAGAGATTAAAAGCAGATTCCAGTTCCGTTCATTCTTTGCAGTGTTTCCAAATGGAGGACAAACTGGAAACAGTTTAATGTTGAAGTTGAATGACCAAATGTTGAACTTCGACCTCCACAGACCAATATGCATGCAGATATGATGATATATCAGAGACTTTTTTTCCTTCTGAAGTCATGTTCTGAGGCGCTGCTCTGTCCCAGGCTTAACCCTAACCCCCTCCCAATGAGCAATGCCAATTCAAATTCTACACAGCCTGACAGTAAGAACAGGTTTAATTTAATATATAATATAACAGGTTTAACTAAATATATTCCTTAAAATCACTCAACTTTTTTTGTTTTGGAACTTTTGACCTTCAGCAACAACTACTGTAACTTGCAGGAAAATTAGTGTTGACACATTGATTTTTGATCATTAAATTAAACTTTATTTCTGGATGGCCTTTAATCCATTTTTGTTTCTAGTAATTATTATCTGAGCAACTGACGCAAATTGCTGCCATGTAGAGAACACCTACAGCTGTTCTGATCTGTTGAAGTTAAGATAACTACTGTGTTGTTACTACTTCGACTACGTCTCACTCAAGTATACTGTAAATATTATAAAGTCAATATCGTTATCTCAATTAAAATGTTGTCTTTGAAAACTGTGAATACATCTTCAGTGAGTTCTCCACAGATTCCGACTTGTTTGGTGCTGTAGAGTTGCCTCAGCACACTCGTTTTCAAGGGCCAGAATCAGACAGAAAAAATAAATGGAGACGAGTGAAAATATAAGTATTGAAATCGTAACTATGAAACTATCAATATTTCTCAAATCCCCAAAGACATATTGTTGACAAGTCTGATAGAAACTTTGCTTTAGCAACAATGCAGCTGAGATCATTGAAAGAAAAAAAAAAAACAATGTAGAGAAGATTTTTAATTTGCGGTGTTGCTGTCTGGACTCCAACACAATCAATAAAACAAGTCTAAGTGAAGACAGGACAACCTAGCAGATGTTGTGCCAAAATTTATAGACCTTAAAAAATGAGTTTTCCATGGCGGTGTGTCCTTATTTTGTCCTCTGTGTGCGCATGTGTGTTGTTTTTTCAGGACACAAAGCAACTATGCCTGGGGAAATGTGCTTAGTAATAAATGACCAGAGTCTACGCTAATGTATAACTCTGACAACTTCCTTATAGAATCATTGGACATTTGTGTTTTGAGATAATAAGATCAGAACTCATTGCGAGTGTACTTTATAGCAAGGTAAGCAGGAGCTGAGCTTCATTCATCACAAACCTGTGAAACATTTTCTAAAACACACCAACAGAACTGACACGTTTCAGCACAAATCCGTCATAATGAGTGAAAAAGACTTTGCCTGGCGTGTCAAACCCAAAGAGCTCATTGTTTCTGTAAGTTGTCAGGCTGTATGTTATTCTACATCTCCCATGATAATTTCCTTGTGCTGTGGCCTATTTGTTTTAATTATGACAAATTACTGCCAAATCTTCTTCATCCTTTTTTATTATAGTTCATTAGACTGATAAAATAAGGTGACAAATGACACATGCTGCACCCTTATGTAATAAAGAACCTTACAATCCACCATCCAGTTTTCCAGCTTCTAACATTACCTAGGGAGCCATGAAGCCAAACTTCACTGTAGTACTCAGCGACTTTGCTCACCACACAGAATGAACCAGATGCAATATTATTTCCATGGTTCACATACAGACATGTTGAATATTCATAGCACGAGAAACCACCTGCAAGTTATCTGTGAGCACCTGTTTGACATTGTAAGTCAAGATAGACACGCCATGTGCATACGCTTGAATTTCCTCAAAACACCTTTTAAAAAAAGCTCTCAAGTTTTTTAAAGCCAGAGGATTCAGACGCTCCGTCGTGTGCCATCTGAGTTCAGCTATTTCTGCTGCTTAAAACCGAACAATCTCATTTGAAACTGGGTTGATTTATGATGCATCACAGACTATGGCTAAAAATAAAAGGGAGAACAAAAAAAGCCTCCTTATGAACCCTTAGTATAGCACAGTTCCAAAGATTGTAGCTGGATTAAGCTGCTGTACCGGCGAGTAGGTTGGGCCGCGCTGCCCTGAGCACCCTCGCTGGCTACGGAAATGGAGGAAAATATATCATCTCTTCAAAATGAGATCACATTATTAATTAGTCTTTCTCATTATGCCTTACTTGCATGTGTACTCTTAGTATAAAAAAAAAATTAGTCTCCACACCTGGTGAAAGAGACCGTCAGTCTGACGGCCTAATAGAGAGCAAGCTGTCCCTCTGCGTACAGTATGCTTTGACACAATGAAATGATGTAGCTATTCTTGGAGGCTGCTTGTGCACTTCGATGGATGCCATTTTTCACACCATTAACTGCAGCCTACTGGTTTTATTCACAGTGCAGAGATAGGCCAAAACAATCCTAAACACGCCCACGAACGAGCACAATTGCAACAATTGATCTAAGCTGTTCCACCCAGTCTGTCGCAATTCTGTGCAGCAGGAGAAACCATTATCTCCATCCACCGTTCATCTCTCCCTATCTCTCTGTCTTTCACACATTCTCTGTCTTTCTTTGCTCTGCCTTTTACTCCCCTTTTCATCCTATTCAGCTCCATCCTTGCCCAGGGACAAGCAAAAAGGGTCAGTGGCTGAATCACAGAGCGCAAACATGCATGCCAAAAAAAAAAAAAAAAAAAAAAAGCCCTTCTTCATCCGTAACTAGCCCACTAGTAGGCGTGTTAGTTGATAAAAATCAATGAGCAAGACTAGCACAATTTTTTTGGAGTGTTTACCTCAGCAGCGGTCTAACCTAAAGCCCTCATTACAGTCTGTGCTGAGTGCAGGGTTTGCGCAGGGAGGCAGAGCTCAAAGGGCCAGCTAATCCAGTGGGTCTTACAGGCATGATGGGCTAGTCAATATGCTGGGCCTGCATCCTAAAGAAGCTGGAGTTCCACAGCAGAGCTAGGTAAAAGAGGCTCAGGGGAATGCTTTGCGTGGTGCAGTTTTATTCTCTCCACAGCTGTCAAGGTTAGACGCTGCTAAAGTCTTAACCCGTTGTTTACCGCTACTCCCTCCCTTGTTGTTCTCTGCTCTCCCCTTTACTACTCAGTAATGCTTAATTTCTAATATGGGGAATAAAAAGATTAGTCCTGTTATTGCTGCCACAGTTTAGGTAAAAGTGTCGGATAAATGCCAGGTCAGAATCAGCGTACAAAATCGCCTCAGCCAAGAGATGATTGGACATTTTTACTTCAAATCCCGAAGTCTCGTCAGTCCCGGGAATGACTGAGCCTGTGATTCATTCAAAGTACAGACAAATTTATGTGGAGCTCAGCTCAAGGCGGCAACACAGGTGTGGAGATGGCAGGGTGTTTTGTGTTCAGCGAAGAATAGATAAGGCTCGAGGTACCTTGTTCTTGTTGTTTTCCTGAGCAAAGAGAACTCCGCTGGAGGCACGTCACCAAGTTTAATTTAGGAATTTAATTTCCACACACAAAAGAGGTCAGGCAAGGAGGAACAAATTGACAGACACGGCAGGCGGGTACTTGTCATTTCTGCCAAATGGCTTTTAATGAGAAGAAACCCTTTGGCCCAGGTATGTCAGGTTGAAGGGTACTTTCCTCTGTGAGTGGTTAAGCTCTCAGCGCTGCCCACCGAGTGTTGTTGGCCTGCAAGGACAGCTGGTTGCCATGTTCATAGGTCGGAGACTGGGCCAAACCCTGCCTTAATCTGGAGTAAATGGATTCTGTGGTGGAGAACAGACCGGGCTGTCCTCAGTGGAGATCACTGGGCTGTGGTCAACTGGGCAGTAAACCCACAACACCGGTGGCCAAGTGGAAATGGTTGCTTTGTGGGAAATTATCCACCAGGACACAGCTTTGTGACTGATTGTGGTTTCTGATTGGAGGCATTCATTTGGACAAACGGACAGAACCACAATCTCCTGCTAAAATGATCTGATCCTCAGCCAAATCAAGACATCGTTAGCAGTCGGATAAAACATTTTTTTATTTAAAAGGTAATTACTTTATAATATTGGCACATACATAGTAGAGTAAAATGTACTTGTTTGCCCCATATTTGTTGGGAAAAGATTTAATCCAAGTAATAAATTGAATGGTTGGTCTGTCATTTTTTAAAATACTTACTATACTTTTAAAATATTCTGCTCTGTTGTGTTACGTGCCTCTGCAGTGACCCATTTTTCCCACAGGAATCATCAAATTTCCTAATATCTTTGCCATGCCCTTAAACGTTCCCTGAAATATTCCCTTATAATAGGATCAGCTATTTCATGGAATGAGAGTGTGTTTACTGTCGTCCTTTTATATTGTTCTACTCCCTGAATGAAAAAAATAGCGATTACCAGAGTCCCCCTCATGGTTAAATGTTGGAGGACTCTTGCTGCTAGTTTTCTGCTCCCTGTCCTGCTCTGCAGCAGCATCAGCGGGGGGAAACACAGAGTGAGGAAAGGATATGGACCCTGAAAAAAAAAAAAAAAAAAAAAAAAAAAAATGGCCCTTTGATTTTGGCTTTGGTCTCCCTTGGGCTGCCTCTGGGTTTGGAACAGATTTGGTTCAGTGCTGAGAGCGGCAGCTTCTGCAGAGGGGGACCGTGGTTCCCCCCTCGACGTGGATGTGTCATAACTGGTTTCAGTCTCGATAAGGAGACATCGCGGGGTGGCCGGCAGATCTGGGGCCCAGCTATTTGGATACCTCCCCTTCCAGACCGAGCTTTAACATTGCAGCATTTAAGCACGCATCGACACGCATCGCACGACATACGGCTCGCACCTTTCTGATCGAATCATTTACATGGCAGTTTTCTTTGACAGACTCCGTTTTAAGTACAAATGGCTTAATTTGACAGCGAGGCCAATGGGATCATGTGGCTTGTACTGGGTGATGAAGAGAAATTGAATAGACCAGCCCATTTGTGCCACTGTGTCTGCCGTGGTGCCCACAGATGGCTGTAACTTTAAATGGATTGGGGTCCTGCGTATTTTGTGGTGGACTAAGCATATCAAGCACAAGGCTGACTGCTTGTTTTTTAAAAAAAAAGAGCTGAACCTAAAAGTCCTGATAGTTCGGCCGCTGCATTTCATAGGTGATTTTCAGTAGCATCCATGACTCACTTCCAGAAATCTATCATATACTCATATAGCCAGTCTATATAAGGCTGTTAGTCAGAACTTCATCTCTGAAACACATTTGAGGACGCCTTTGCCTGACGCCAGTGTTTTCCTGCTGCCTGCCTCCTCTGTCTTCAGGCTGAGCAGAAACAGTGAACTAGTCTTCAGCACTACGATGAGCATGCGCAGACAAGTACCACAAGGCTGACTGATGGAGGCCGATGTCCTGGACGTGCTGTACTCTGCTACTGATAATTGCTCTCTGTCCAGCTTATATTCACTCCTCTCATTTGGAGCTTTAATTCTACGAGTCCTGATTGCCTTCCTGTGTTCATTTGTCTTGAGCTGAGCGCAGACGTGTAGCATCGTCTGCTTGTGGTATGATTCTGCATAATAACTACATCCACATAATAACAGTCCATCATTCCTGTTTGGTTCCATATAAAGATGTGGAGCTCATTGCCAGCCCTCTTCCCCTCCGAGTCCATGTCGTCACCTCCTCTCCCCAGTCTCGATTTTTTTCTTGGTCTTTTTTTTTTTTTTAAGCGCTTCATTAAATTCTTTCAATTTACCAGTCTGTGTCTTTCTAATAAGCAACATGAGTGCACTCCTACATTTGCCTCTCCTTAGTTGCCCTTGTCTTTTAGTGAAATTCAGTTTTAGCAAAAAGAACAACATCAGAAATTTCAGAGGTTCCCTTACACTGTTTGGTGCTGTTTGGTGCCATTTGTGCCGTGCCGTTTTTCCTCAAATTTCTAAGACCAAGGTTGACATGATATCTAAATGAATTATTTCCCCCAGAGTTGGCACTCCTGCAGTATTATTATTACAAATGGAGTAGTTTATCAGTATGTTACCTTCCAGTGTCCTTCCTGTAGATCCTTCTCATTTTACCTTCCATGAATCCAATAATGGGATTCACAAGTAAGACAGCCTGCATTTGAGTGTAATAGGCTTTTGAAGAGAGCAATCTTGAAAAACTATTTGTGCTCTGTGCTGCGTTTTTTTTCTTTGACATGTAAAGGAGATTTAGTGCCTGAGACCGCACTGTAGCATGGACATGAAACTGTGATGCTTTCCATACTTAAATCAAAATTAACTCTCTAATAAAACATTTTAGGAATACTAATGGTTTATATATTGTTCAGTATAATACAGCAGTTGTATAGATTAAGAGACAATCTATAATTTAATATGTTTTATCCA
This sequence comes from Amniataba percoides, assembly GCA_037176925.1. Lineage (NCBI taxonomy): Eukaryota > Metazoa > Chordata > Actinopteri > Centrarchiformes > Terapontidae > Amniataba > Amniataba percoides. The sequence goes on from JBAJHX010000001.1 coordinate 17,963,763, forward strand.
CTAGTCTGGAGCTAACCAATCACATGGCCTCACATACTTTAATGTGAATTTCCTTGGTATTGCTTTTTAATTGAACTATAATCGTCATTGCTCTTTTATCAGGCTCCCTCAAAATAGCCATTTACTTGTGTTTGCTAAAGTAGATATAAGTGTACAATATGTGACTATAAAAGCCATTTTTTCCATGGCACTGTCCTCCAGTTTATGTGACAACAGTGTTTCCTCTATATGCATTCACCAGTGGTGCAACAACACTGCTGGATAATTAGCACCACTGCTTTAAGCAGCCAGAATCTGTGATGAGCGAGGATTATAAATGAAACCCGCCCGCTTATGGGCATATTAGGGGTGGACTCAAGGTATAAACACCAGTAGTAGAAATCCACAATTTATTCGTGATTGTAATGTTAGATCTGGGCCTAGATGCTGAAGGTTTTTACTAGGCTATGTTTTCTCTGATGATCTAATTGGTTAAACCAAACCTGTCTCTAACGTGGCAACAGCTACTACTGTCTGCTACTTCAGCAATTAACAATCAGCAATCTTTACCAACTTCCTCCAAGCACAGTTGTTCCTGTTGTTACTGGGATAAAATAGGTGGTTCAGTAAACTCAACCTTGAGTTTCTTCGTTCAGCACTGGAACCGAACGGGAGGTCGAGGCACGCTTGTCTTCAATTTTTGCCCTTCTGTGCTGTGATTTGCTAATACTTCTACTGACGAGACCCTAGCTCCACTGTTATTCCTGTCAAAGGAGTGAACTGTAAACCCATGCTGGACTGGGTAGCTGAGAGAGGGAGATTATTTTTGCTTTTATTGGATACTGACAGTGGAGAGGCAGACAGGAAATGAGGGGGAGGGAGGTCATCAGTTGTAACTGAAATGGCGTCAGTGGTGACCCTGTGGTGTACGCTGTAAACGTTTGGCGCTCCCAAGAATTGCATCTCAGAATATATTTTATGTAATGGTCATAATGGTCACAAATATAATTGTGCCTTTTGAATGAGTTCTGTCTCCAGTGCATCATACGGTCGCTCTTAATTTCCTACCAAAGATCATCTCTTCTGTGACGGTGTATCCTAACTATGTGCCCCGAGGATGGTTCTAAAGATTCATATGTGACTCACTGCCTCAATTTCCTAGTTGGTCTTTTTTTTTTTTTTTTTTAACCAAATAAGAAAGAAGTGATTAGTTAATTCACTGAGAGTAATACCTCTGAGGGGCAAACATTAAGATAGTAAGGAGCAAATAACTTTTTTTTTTTCCTGAAAATACTTTGATATAAATTAATTTATCTTATTTAGATTTCTTCAGCCCTTTGTTTTTTTTCTAACAACACATAATCTAAGTGTGTATAAATATGTGTATGAAATATTAATAAATAAGTACGAATATGAAAACCCTGCTTGTGACGCACTAAATATCCTCTGGGGAAAAAAAAATGCTGTGATAATGATTAAGGTTTAATGGTTTGTTAGGAAAGGTCCAAATTCCTTTTTTCTTTTTTTGCCAGATGTGGATTTTGCACTTTTTCTCCATGGAAGAGACAAGAAGGATGATCAAAAACAAGCCATTTTAGAGGTGAAGGTCTTTCTAAAAGGACAATTATATTCTGGTTGTCTTACTTCCCTTGTTTATGCCATGTTGTTGACTCTGTTCAGTATTTGAATCACATCGGTGCATGTTAATATTAGTTACGTAACACTGCATTGTGTTGAAGAAACTACAAATGATTTGTGATGAATCATTCTCATTTTTGAAAGATCACAAATCAGCATCGGTACTTGTTGCAAGAGCAGCAGCTCGAGTTGCCTTTCCCTGGACTTCTCACAAACCAGGCCAAGTGTTGGCAAATCAATCTGTGAAATTTATTTAAACAATCTTCTGTGTCATCTCTTTTTATAGATGTGAGATTCCCCTTGGGCCTTGTTAAAGTTCTTCTTGGGGTTTGAAAAATGTATTCAATTAAAAAAATGGTAAACTTAATCCTCATTTAAAATGTCGTAATGATAAAATAATAATAAAATCACTCCCTTCACCCTGAAAAAAATCTACTGAACATACTTTTTTTTTTTTAAATGGTTCATGCATAACACCATGAAGACAAGACAAATGCAATGTACGTAACTCCGAGGCAATGGACAGATGGCTAAATCTATTGCAGTGTGACTAATAAAGGGGTTGAAATGAGGTGTTTTAATCATTTTTTTGGATTCAGCTTTTGTCCAATTGGCACGGTTACGCCGCACGTATGTGATCCCGAGCTGTGGAAGCGGTCCTGTGAAGTAAGCAGCAGTAACAGACCAGTAGCTTTCTGGGCAGCTACGTGCTTTGGAGTGTCAGCTTTAACTCCTCGGAGCACTGCGGTATCTCCAGTTCCCCAAAGACCTTGTGGGTGATAATCAGTCATTACTGCTCCTTCGCTGAGTTATTTATTTCACTACATCCACATGGCAATTCATCATTTATTTATGTGACAGTTGTTATCTATTATGTTGTTCCTTTCATGTGGCCAAGAATGAGAGATTTTATGGAACATTAGGCTTCCATGCATCTGATGGCGCGACACTGATTCTGTTTCTTCATCTCCCGTTGACACACTCTGCAATCTCACAGGTCAGTTAATTGCGGGATATTGATACCGGCATTATGACCGCCACTGCAGCTAATATGATTCCTTAGCCATTTCAATATGTGGGATTGTGCTCTCCCAATAAAAAATGACATTTGAGCCACTGTGCAGAGCCCTCTCTAATGGGGTCTGGGATAAGAATGGTAATATGCGTTGGAGCTGGCAGAGGCACAGGCCGTGTTTTTGTTTATAAATAGCTCCAGCCAGCATTATTCCACTTGCAGTTGTCCCATAATCATCAATCACTCCCGCGCAGGCCGGCTTCTCCTGCTCACCAGAGAGAAGGTGCGCTGTGAGCTGTGCCCTTGCACCTCCAACTGTGCAAGTACATAAAGTAGAGTGCGGTGAGTGGGACAGGGCTGGGAGTCAGGGAGGCGGTGGGAGGGGGGTTGGGGGGGCGTGAGGTTCCCCGTGTGGTGATGGAGTGAGTTATGGCAGCTTCACCCTGGCTGTTCAGAGCCCTCCTCCTCCTCCTTCAGGTCATTACATGCGCTAACATCCACCATTTCGCTTTTTCAACACATTTAGAAACACGCGCACATGCACACACTCCCTCCGCGCCCCTGATCAGAGGCAGGTGGGAGGTTAATCATGTGATGCGTTTGGAGGATGTGGGATGGGTCAGGCGCAACTGTTTGCTCAGGTTTCATTTGTCTCTGTCTCCCTATCTGCTTTCATCTCTTTCTTTGGAGGAGCTTTACGAGAAGAGCTCCCAGCTTTGAGGACACTGCGGGGGGGGGGGGGGGATCCCAAAAAGATGATGAGGGCCATTTTGTACTCTCATACACATGAACAGATGCAGTCTTGATTATTGGGCATCACACACACTTTTTGCATATTCTTTCTTTTTTTTTTTATTCTGTCCATATTCGTGTGGATGCATGTGAGGAATCGTGCGCACGTCTCTCTCTGCTGATCCTTGTTCAAACTGCGTACTGTACACACACGCAAATCTCCCAGTGTTACCATGGCAGTTGCAAAAATACAGTAGGAATCCAGCTGATCCTTAACAAAATGGTTATATAACTATTGCGGCGCTAAGTCTCGTATCTTATCTAAGCCAGCCTCTGTTTCCTTTCAGCCTGGCTTTGCTGCCTTTCAGCAGCTCTTCACATCTACTGTACCTCCCACAAGACACCACTGAACACATGAAGGACATTTGTAATTGGCGATAAGCAATTGTTTGATTGGAAAAGGAAGACAGCCTCGCCGCAGCTATAATCAACAATATCCTCGCGCTACAAGAACAACAACAACAACAAAATAAAAATGAGATCTCATCACTTTCAAATCTTAATCAAAATCTCCATGCTGCAAAAAAGAATTTTACACTTAATTAAATGCAGCCTACTTTAGAAGCACACCCACCTGGCACCCACATTCTCTCCCTGCCTCTGTTTCTCCCTCCCCCTGTTCCTCTAACCCCCCCCCCCCCCCACCCCCCCCACCCCCACCCCCACCTCCTCCACCCCAAAACACCTGATATGTGCGAGCTGATTCTGAGCCTCACCTCCCGGAGTTCCTTGGCCACATCCTTGAGCTCTTTGAGGATACCGTCCAGCTGGTTGATCACCATCTTCATGTGGCTGCGGATGCGTTCTCTCGGGCTGGGGGTCTCAGAGGTGTCCCGGGCCGGAGCTCTGCTGAGGGACATCCTTTACAGGGCGACGTGGGGCCAGTGGCCAACAGGCTGAGGGCGTGGGGGAGCCGAGTCGGGGTCCATGTCTTTGGCTACGAGGAGCCTCAGTGCTACTGATCCGAACAGGGGCCCCGGCCACGCAGGGAGACCTCAACATCTTAAAAGCACCTGGGCAGCCAAAACACCTTGCCTCGCCCGCACACTCGGCACAGGGTCACACTCTGACATCCATGCCCTCTGGCAGACGCTTCCAAAGATGGAGAGAAAACAAGCATGGGAAAAGTCAAACGCTGTAAATCCATGGAAAAGGAAGATGCAAAATACATGGGCTAAAGCTGGTACGAAACTATTACATAATCGTGTTGAGCCAACTCATCTCATGTGTCAGTGTGTACGTTTGAAATTGTTCCCGAGGAGATGCTATTTAAAATGCCTGTCTATGCAGGGGAGAGACTTTTCCCCTCTTCCACTTGTCCTGTTCAATCTTTTTTACTTGTGATACACAGTAACATAATGGCAGGCTAACATACAAAAGTGAAAGCAGAAAAGCGGCTCACATTAACCCTTTTTTATACAGAAAGCTATCCAATATAGATAGAAAAATAGAACTCCCAGCAGTGGCTCAATTTTCAAAATTATCGTGTTCTACATTATTGGCCAGCGGGGACAAGATTTGCCTTCTAAATATAGTCCCTCAGTGAGGCTGCTGTCTTTTAAGAGAAAGGACAGATCCTATTTGAAAAAAAAGGGAAAAAAGGGGGGGATATTCCTCTGTGCAGTGTGGCGTTTCCTCCTCCAGGAAAAATAAAAAGATTGTCAGTAGAAAGTCGCATCAACATAAACTCTGCTCCCCGTCCATTTTCTTTGCAGATGATGACTTACTCATGCTGTCCTTCATTTCTTGTCCATGAAAGGGAGGAAGGTAGGTGCAGGTCTTTTTCACAGAGCGTCCGATCTCCTCCTCTGCCCTCCTCCCCCCTCCCAAAAAGCAGGGCTTATTCCAGGTGGCGTGGGATCACAATGAATTGATTTCCAAGCCAGCGGAACGTGACTTGTGATGAGAATTTGTGGAGGGCTGACAAAAAAACCATGGTGTCGATGAAACACAGTTACAAGGGGGGCCGGAGGGCGAGCGAGCACCTTCCCCTGGAATTCGGGTGGCAGCTTGTCTTATGCAACGGCGCTATCCAAGTCCTCTCAGAAAACACTGACCCACAGCAGTCCACAGGGGTGTGCCCAAAAACCAAGAGAGCAGAAAGAGAAAAGGATTCTCTTCTCTCGTTCAGTTGTTGCTAAGGGAACCCGGTCTGCCTCCTTGTGCTGTGATTGGATAATTATTTTACTTCTTATCCGTGTAGTGTATGTTTTCTCTGTGGACTCTTTTCAGAGAGGCAGAGAGCTCTGTGCCATCCAGCAGGACGAGATAAATCCTATGAAAGCTTCCCAGAGGAGCCCCAGAGAACAAGCAGGGGGGAGAGCTTCTCGCCAAATCCTGGGCGATGCCACTGCCACGGGGTGCGCCGGCCAATCACACATGGCACCTGGACAGACGGAAAGGAAAGCAATCACTTATTCTCTCGTGCCTCATCCTCCCCTGCCTCTCCGTTCCTCCTCCCTCTTTCCCTAAATCATAGCAGCACAAAAAAAAAAGAAAAGACAACAGAGACAGAGTGAAGGAGACCGGACAGGAATTAACTGTGTTGATGATTTTTAGCTGTTGTTAAAGATGCATCTCTTGCTTCAGCAGCACTTGCCTCACCTCCACGCACACACACACGCGCGCCAGAACACACACCTACTCACCTTTCCTGTGCATCACTTTGCTGTTGCTATGCCCAGAGCTCACTGTCCACGCACAGCGGGATCATTCAAGCTACACACAACCTGCTGGTTCTTTAGCAGTCCCTCTGTCGCACACACTAACATCTTGTCTTCTCGCCGTCTTGCTCTTCTCTCTTCCTCTCTTTCTTCCTCTCTCTCTCAGTCTCACACGCACACACACATACGCACACTGTCTTTCTCACATACACACTCACACACACACACACACGCAGACACACAGTTCTCTCCCTCCCTCCCCTACTTACTGTCTTGACAGAGAGAGAAGCTTCTATCAGCGGGGTTATTTCACTCTGAGGCTGTGGCTCATCAGAGGAGGAGTAGAAGTGGAGGATGAAGCTGTGGAGGAGGAGGAGGAGGAGGTGGAGGAGGCGGCAGGAGGCATGAGATGGGAACGATGAATGGCCCTGATAGCACTCTGAGAAGACAGAGAGGAGGCTGAAGATGACTAAGAGCCAGAGCGGCGAGGAGGGCTCCTGCTTCGGATGGTGATGCCGCCACGGCCGCTACCATCACTCAGATAACTGTGCTGCCGAGAACACGCCACCCGTCATCCCCGTCAGCGGTCGCCTGCATCAGGAGGCGGCAGACAGAGCGGCTGAGCTGCTGCTGTGAAAAAGGAGCTGTGTGATTCCTGTGACAGCCTCTCCCTCTCTGTCTATCTGCTTGTTTTTCCTCTCTCTCTCTCTCTCTCTCTCTCTCTCTCTCTCTTTCTCTCTCCCTATCTCTCTCTCTCTCTCCCCCTCCCTTTCTGTCACTCTTGCTCTTTCCCTTTCTCCGTCCCCGTCTCTCTGCCCCTGCGCCCTCACTGTGTCCTCGCTGACTGCCGGATGAAGGGAAGCTGATGCCAGAGTTTATCGTGGGGCTCAGGCTCCTGCCAGCACCACTCGGCTGTGCTGCTCGGCTCTTGTGGAGGAGGGGCCTGCCGCTTTAAAGGCACAGTGCATCGCGCGGTCCCTCCTCTGCCTCGCTCCTCTCCTCTCCTCTCTTCTCCTCTCCTCTTCTCTCCTGCCTCGCTGTCCACACTCCCTCGCTATCTCCCCTCTGCGCTGCCTATCTGGCTTTTGTCACAGTCCTATCGGGGGTGTTATCGCTCTCTTAAATCGAGATGAAGTCTTCCTTGGCCTCCAGCGAGTGGCCTCTGGGGACGAGGTGTCCAAAAAAACCTCTGGCTGTTACATCATTAATATACAAAGCAGGTTGGTGTTTGATGACCTCATCTGACTGAGAGACAGAAATAGGGAGGGAGGGCCGGCCTGACTTTTTCTCTCCCCCGTCCTTTTCATCAGCATTTTTTTTTTCAAAACAACAGCCCTGCATAACCCCACCAGAGGCGATTATACTAATATGAAATTAGTTTTCTGAAGGAGATAATGTAACAGTAAAGCAAATTCATAATGACAACTTCATGAGCAATGCATGCCAGTTTCCAGAGGGTTCTGGCAGATAACCGTACTGAAGAGCCAGAAGCTCTGTGCATTCCTTAGCATAATTGTGAAGAGAAATGCAGAGTGGATTCAGGTTAGGTGGATCTTCCATGCAGATGAATTTGTTCAGGGGTCCTCTGTGGTTTCTACTACGAGGATCACAGACGATATGCTGATGCTGTAAGGCTAATTGGAGGAATATTCTGTAGTATAATAAATTCTCTTTTGCATGTTTTTTGATTAATAAGTGATTTCACTTGGCTTTTAAAAAATATAATAAAGAAATGCTTCACTTTCTGTGTTATCCTCATCTAAGTACACAGTCATATTGTGTCATCTTAGGACTTCATCAAATTTTCAATATGTCATCACATTCGAAAGCACACTCTGGCTCTGTGTGGAGTTGAGGGACTGCAATGGGATCTTGTGTCTATCCTTGCATTTACACATGCCTGCTGCTGTGCTGCACAGACGAGATGCTTCTCACAAACTGCTCCCTGCAAGAAACAGGTGTCCTTGAGCATGTTTCCTTTGTAGCTTCACTGCTTAGTCTCTCCGCACATATGGGAGGCTCCCTCCTTAGAACAGAGGTAACAGTTTGCAGCACTTTTTTAATTTTTTAGGTTTTTTACTCCATAGTTTCCCTTTTTCTTGTCATTGCAAAATACCTTTATGTGTCACTATTCGTGGTGTATTTATTAGAGTTCTCTCTAAAAGAGAGAATGTATACTAAATGACCTCTCAGTGGAAAGGCCCAGGTGCACAGCACAGATAGCTCTATGTCAATGATGCCTTCATTGGAAGGGAATTGGATTATTTCCCCCTGTAAAATATATTTTTTTAATGCTAAGGTCATCCCGACTCGTGGGTTTTACTAGGAATCTGGAGTGGGTCCAGCAAAATATTGGTTCCACTTAATATTTCTGCCTTGGATTTATTGTGCCATGCCGTTTATGGAGACGTTTTATAGAACGTAATTTTTTCAAGCCAGGCACAGGCTCACAAACAAGCACAAAGATGCATAAACACACTAATGTGCACAGACACACACACACACACACACACACACATATACACACAGAGACAATACAGACATCAAATACGCACACATAAAAACATGAGGCTGGGCATTCTTATCTGGAGGAAACTATATTGGACATTTGGTACCATCAGAATAAAGCCCAGGAGAGACTTTATGTAACTTGCATTGTTTACCTCCCAATAAACCATCATTCTCCTACTTATTTGCAACAGCAGGGATCAGTTTTTTATTATTTTGCCTACCTTCCTTGCAATTTCTGGATTCACTGAAATAGGACGTGCACAGGATTTATTTTTTATAACAAAGTGAAGAGAGGCGAATCAACTATCAATACAGATACTCACTATCCACACAGCACACTCGTATGATTACGTGGATGGGTTAGATGAACTTTGGAGCACTTCTGCTTATTTATTAGTGAGCAAAAACAGTCTCAACCACAACAGTACAAATCAGTTGAAAAGTGGCGCACCATCAAAAGGAAACAATGCCTGTAGACCTTTAGGTTTTATTAACATCATTGTCGTTGAGCATTGTGATCCCACGTCAGAGCATTAATAATATTAACATCAAATTGCTTACATACAAGACAGTCAAGGCAACATGTGTACAGAGGACTCCGCCCAAAACAAGTGCAAACACTGACATAGCCACAAGAGGTAAGTGAAGGGACAGAATAAGAGACCCAGGTTCAGTGAGTAAAACTAAAACTAAACTAAAGATAAAACTTCTACATCTGTAGCAACTGTACTGTGTTTGATGATGGTGTGCCACCTTTTTTCTACATTTGAATCGCCAAAATGAATTGGTCATTTTGCTGTTTTTACTGATCTCACTAGTGATTACAGGATAAGAGGCTCTGTCCTTTGACCTGAACTATTGATCTTACAGAATTGGTTAAAATCAGAGAATCCATAACAACTTGATAAAATTGCGTTTTGATTGCATTTTATGGGTTGACGTTTAACCTGCAATGGGGGAATATAATGGCAACAAGAGCCGTTCAAATTTGTTTGAGACTTGTTTGAGTTTGAGATTTTGTGAAAAATGCTTATTCAGTTTCCAGAAATGAGACTAGAAATGAGAAGGGTCTGGGTCTGTCCAAAGTATGATAAAAAATTCCACCCATCAGCGCCACTAAAGGTTAGTTTGGCTTTATGTTTATTGTAAAGGCATAAGAGAGGTCTTCTCTTTCAGTGCTTGGCAAGAAAGCAAATAAGTGTTTCCCAAAATGTCAAACGATTCCTGTAACCAATTAGATTTCTGAGTTTGTTTGGATTTACCACATTTTTGCATTTCTATAAGGATCTGTGTGGGACCGTGTTACCTCCAGCCTTAAGAGTATAAAACAACCCCTCCTCCAGCAATACATCACTCTTTCCTCCTCGCTAATTAGCTCTCATTCAGTCCTCAATACTTTCGATTCCCTTCACCACTCAAAAAGCTGCAAACACACAGAAACCTCCAGCCACCTACAGGGGATTTTTCTTTTACGTGATTAAAACAAAACCCCGTTTTTTCGCCAGTAGTCTTTTCCGCCCATCTTTGAACTTTAGCGTGGAACTAATTAACATAAATGTCTAACACACCTCCTCACCATGTGCATAATTGATATAATCCTGCTTTTCTGACCTGAGACTGTCCATTCCCAACAGAGAGGGGGGGCTGAGTCACTCTCTGGATCTGAAGGTGACTTAGAGGGACGTGTCACAGAAAATTAGATGGACTTGATGCAGGTTTTGCCGCCACTTTCACAAAAGTCCACCAACAGAGAAAAAAATATTCATTATTATTTGTTTTTTGGAGCTGTGGTTATGATACTATATTTTTTAGCACCCAGACTCTGTACTCTCTTGCTGTCCAAAGGTAGAAATCCCACATCCTGATCATCATAAAAATCTAATCAGCTAATTCCTAGGCCAGGAATACACAATATCTCAATAAACAAACAAACAAAAAAAAAACTTTATCAAACGGGATAAAACTCATCCCTCGACAGACACCGTCAGGAGGCCACATACCAATTTTTGGAATTATCCCTTTAATTAATCTGCATGTATTATGTTTTTCCTCTCCTGACCATTGTGTGGCACTGTGGTGTAGTTGTGACGTGTTGCTCTCTCTCTGCTCTGGCTGAGGACTAAAATGGTGGACAGACAGACGAAAAGTTGCATGTTCCTGGCATTCGACTTTGATGCACTGAAATATTAATTGTTACATGACACGACTACTGTGTGAAGACAACACATGACAACACGACACAGAATCAAAGAGGGATTAATTGCAGTTTTTAATGCACATACGCATGAATAAATAAAGAGGTCCTTGGCAGTCAGTTCATGTCTGGCATCATTTATTTAAAAGTATGTATAGTTAAGTGATTTCCACTGATAAAATAGACTTTCATGAAGGGGATTAAGCATATTTACATATAATCTCTGCCATCGTAATTCCACATTTAATTTTTTTTGGCTGCATGATGACTGAGAGTGAACGGTGATTTATGTACCAGAGGAATTGGAAGGAACATCTGGCATCTACAATATGCATGGCCAAGCACAGACATCATGGCCTGTTTTACGATTTCCAGTTGTGTCCTTGATTTCACAGACAAACACTAAGGGACAGGGAGCTCAGAGGCCCAGCCTGTCCTACAACGACACCAGTCTCTCCTCTTGCCTGTCTACTGACCTTTTGATATTTCAGTCTGCATCCTCTGCGCGTGTTTGTCTGTGCGTGTGTGTATGTGTGTGTTTTCAGTAGTCATGCTGCATGCAGAGGAGCAGAGGCTGTCTCAGACCATAACACCTTGTGATGGATCAGTGCTCTTACACAATGAAATGAAGCTTAAGTGTTTGATTGATTTCTCATTTGCTTTCCTCACCAGTGGTGGAAATATAGCCGGTGCATGCAGTTGTGCCGGGGCCCCTTTTTCCTGAGAGGGCTTGTTGTCTCATTGTGAAGAGTGGCCCTGCGTCATATTCAAGGCATGTTTTTGAGCTGAAATTACTCAGCCTCAATCCTCAGTTTCCCAACTGTGGATCAATGTGTACCTCTATCATTTAGAGTATGACATTATTGGGTAGCCTGACTGTGTGTGTGTGTGTGTGTGTGTGTGTGTGTGTGTGTGTGTGTGTGTGTGTGTGTGTGTGTGTGTGTGTG
>JBAJHX010000001.1:17975601-18042633 GCA_037176925.1 Amniataba percoides
TGTGTGTGTGTGTGTGTGTGTGTGTGTGTGTGTGTGTGTGTGTGTGTGTGTGTGTGTGTGTGTGTTTGTGTGTGTGAGATGCAAGAAAAGCTTTTGCCTGCTACTGCTGTTTTGTACATGGGAAATAAAACCAACTCAGATATAAATATTACATGCTAACAAAGGTATTAGAAGTAAAAGAAACAACATTCATGTGAAGGAGGACGTTACTTTGGACGTTGTTCAGATAGAGGTGCTTGAGTGTCGTTAGTTTTACATAACAGCAGTGAAAGTGGAAGTTTTTGCAGAGGACATTCTGAGTAAGGTCTGAAGCAAAAAAACAGCTGTAAAGGCGCTGATCCTCAAATCGAAATAAATCTACAATGACTTGTGGAGCATTCACCGAGGCTCAGGACAGTCTCAATTGGCTGTCTAGTTATAATTAATCAATTACCAATATGCAGAGTTATGTCTGATGTGTTGGTGTGCTGTTACTCTGTTACGGTGGTTAAGTGGCTTCAATTTACAGAACTGCCCAAACAGTAGTTCCTCCATCATTGTTAAGTTAAGATAAATGGTAAATGGTAGCCCGGGTCATCAAATCAAATATGTTTGTGTTTGCCTCAGGGAGAGGATGGAGCCATTAAAAAGTCTTACACATCACTATGAGCCGCCACTGATAGTTGATTAAATTTAAGTTATTTTAGAATATGCACCGCTAATAATGCACTATTAACATTGTCAGAGTCACAGTGGACAGTTTTTTTGTATCTGAATCAATGCAGCTTAAACAATTATATTGTAAATTTTATTCAGTGTGTTCTTCTTCCTTGTCAAAATGTGGCACCAACATTACCTGAGTACATCCAGAACTGCAACAGCTCGGTCTGAGATTTGGGTGCGTTATGCTACAAGTGACTAATGTAGCCTCGAGCCAGTAGCCTCAAGCAGAGATGAGGAGCGGGATACATAGGTCTGGTAACCTCACGTCTTTCCAACTCCACTCCCCCAGATTTCTTTTTCATTCTCAAACTTGTAGGCCTCTGCCCCAGCCAACGCTGCAAGTGACATCACCTGAGGCAATTCATCAGGTTTGCACAACTCCCTCTGGAGCCACAAAAAGGCTTTATACAGCTTTTCATATATACAGTAGCACTCCCAATACCTGTAAACAGACTTTGATGTGTAAGATTTGTTGGAGTTCTTGTTTTTTTTAAGGGTCACTCAGACCAACTGCACTTCATCTCTACACTTTGCCTGCCCATTGATTCCTGAAAGATTTAAGACCTATCCACCAATGAAACATGCATCAGAAATGACCAAAATTAGATACACTAACTTTAATTTAATAATCAAAAAAATACTTAAGGGGTTAATTAAAAAAGGAGTTGACAATCAGTTACCATTACCTCAGTAACTAAGCTGAAACATCCCACAGCTTCTTTACAGCCTTCTGCAAAGCTTTTAATATGAAACAGCAGCAAAGCTTCAACAACAATACAGGCAGGTTTTCCATTTTGAATGTTTCCACTGCCCTAAGGACAGAAAGCAATATGCAATGAGAAACCTTAATGCATCAACATTCTTCCATCAATAGCTGCCACTGGGTGATATATGTCTGGTTAATTTATTTATTGTTATACTGGAAATCCATGTTGCTGTTACATTTACTCAAATGTGCTGATTTCCCCCCTCTGTGGTCTTTATCTGTAAAGTAGATTGTGCTCGTGCATTTCTTGCTGGCTTCTGTTAATAAAGTAAAAACGTGACATGGGTCAGAGCAGTTTCTTCATCAGAAATGCTAAATTGAATTTGTTTCGTTCAGCCATCTTACACCTGAGATAAATCTTTGTTTGGCTGCTTTGTTTCAGTAATTGTTCAGCAAATGTGCAGAAATCCTCAGATCCTGTGGGATTATTTGTGTTAACATACTGCTAAAATAGTTGATACAGTCGCTATAAGGTAATGTTTTCATAATTTTGTTGCGATGGCAGACCTTCTGCTCCGCATTTATGTACTCATTTGCCCTGACTACGCCTCTGCATGAGCTGTTCAGAAATGTAAGATTCATCGCTGTAGAAAATGGCTTTATCTTGCACTGTGGAAGGTGATAGAAAAATGTACAGCGTCAGATGTACATCATGTCAAAGCACAATCCAGCCTTTGATCAGGAAGATAAAGGGGGGGCAAAGATTGCAAGAAAATTCAAAGCTGCAGGTCATACAAAATATCTTCACTATAAGCTTATGCAACCTACAGTATATGTATATAAATTATTCAGAGATTGAATTTAAAATTACATTGTGCAACCTTTGTCGTTGGTTCATGATAAGCACCATTTTTGACTGCTGTGCTAAAGTGATTGCTCAGTTGAATGGAGTTTTTTTCTTTTTTTTTTTTTTAGCCATCTTGTTTTTGCAGTTTAGAGAATTTACAGAAATTAGCATAATTTTTATCATAAGGAAAAACCTGTTAACACCTGTAGGTCAGTAGCTATGTGGATAACACAGTCGAATAGCTCCTGTCATTTTAAAATACCTAACCCAATCATGTTAGAGTGCTGTGAGCAGCTCAGGTTACATCATCTTTCTCACTCACTCACTCACACACACACACACACACACACACACAAATCCACAGGGAAAAAGCGTTTATGCGTGTGTGTGTGTTGCTAATTTGCAGGTGCAACTATCATCCCCACTCTGCTGAACAAAAAGCGGAGTGTGACCAACTCTGCATTTACATTATCTGTGACAGTTGGCATCTCTCAAACTGGCACAGCACCTGAAACTGGATGAGGGGATGTCACTCAAAAGCATTCTCCATATTCATGCAGACCGGGGAGATTTACAAATCCTCTCAAATTGTGCGAGGGATAGGACATAAAGGTTCAAATTCACCGAAAGATTAGAAAGAACATAATCCATAATAACGTTTAATCCCATAGTGTTTTTGGGCTGTTTGGTCCTATTACCATGCCGCCGTACTTTAACAGTCAGCCCAGTTTCATCTGTATCTTTCAATCTATTCTTTCTTCACTTCTCCTGCGTGTTCACTTTGCTCAGGATGCCCTCTCTGTCTCCTTGTGAAATGCTAAGTAGTCGTCCCCCTTTAACCCTGCCCTTCTCTCAGAAGCTAAAGTATCTTTGGTATGCTGTTTGCCAAGAGCTATAAACAAGTGTAATAGAATTGCAGAAGGGTTAGCCGAGATAGCCGACTGTGCATCTCCCATCACCCCTGGCTCTCCAGCCGCGTGCTAACAAGCCCAGCAGCGCCATTGCGAATTCATGACGAGTCGCACCAATGTGGGTCATCTCTGCTGCCCCACCCCCCCCAGCCCCCCACCTTTGCTTCCCGTACTTTTATTTTTGTGCACCTGTTGCCTATTTGACAAGCATTATTTGTCTCAGCTGCGCTAGAGACTTAAGCAGATCAGATTTATTCTGCATTTATTCCTGCCAGTCTACCTCACTCGAAGGGAGAGCAAAGTCATCATCGCGTGTTTGTCAGCAGCACAAAAGAGAGATTAATTAAGGAGGGCGCTCCTCAAGTGGGAGATTTTGGGAAGGAAATATTAAAAAGAAAGCATTTGAGAATTACTGCCATTTTCCTCGCGTCAAAATGCTTTGATTTGTTGTGCAACATGCTGAATCTTCTGTGTCCTCTGGGGCTTGAGACATTACCTCTAGAATGGCGACGCACCGCTGTTGTGACAAACCTGTTATTTCCACGTCGACAGCATCGAGGCAGCTCAAATGAGATGACGTGCGGAAAAAAAAACTCTTTACATTTCCTTGGACATAATCTTTACGTCTACCATGACATTATTTTTTTTATTCATTAGTCTTCTATACTATTTGCTTAATGGGCTTTTGATATGAAGTCTGGCTATTTGGAGTTTTACAGAGCTGACATACTGAGTCTATAGTATATCTGTCACTCACAGGCCAGCTGATGGGCTTTTTCTGTGCCGAGAATTCGTATAAAAGCTGTCACTGTTAAAAGACATTAACTTGTATAAATATTTTACTGTGTGCCTCGGCTGTCCATTGGTTGGTCTGGACACCAATAACATATATACACAATAACAAATAGAACAAGTACGCCAACATAAATTTGCTTCTTATTTGACAAGAAATACACGAATTCATCTTTAATCCTTGTGCTGACGGTCATGAAAAGGAAAAATGGTGGACATTAAATGTACGCCTGGTTTCCTCATTACATATGACTCTGCTGCGACACACATCAACCCTTGAGACTGTTTTCCTAATCAGCATCGACAAAGTTCTAACAGTACATCAGGCCCAACCTTCAGGTGCCGGCTAATGATGCCTTTTTAATTCCTCAAGAGGAGTCATTACTTGATTCGGATATTTATGGGGTCTGAAAAGGAAGAAGCATTCAGGCAGAGGAGGGGAGGATCGCTCGGATAAATGTGCCAGTGAAAATATGAATATGAAAATGTACTGTGATCCAGGGGCTGAATTATTCAGCCCGACCCTGATGCCTACTGCCACTCTTGTTTCATTGCCTAAGGCGGCCCAAGTTCCTCTCGCTATGCCTCAGTCTGGAGTCTTGCAGGAGACACCAGAGGAAGACTGCCGTCCTCTAGTTAGCGTTTGTGGAGTAGCAGTCGAGATCTGGTGTAACGATGCGGGCAGCTACAAATTACATGAATCAATGGATCAGTTCATTATGATCTCAAACTCACTTCACGATCTCACTTCATCAAAGTAAACGCTCTGCCTTGCAGTTCTCCCGCAGAAAAAAAAAAAGATCTGTTTGTGATGAAAGTTTATGTAATATTCAAATTCACGGCTTGTGTGCGAATCTGCCGAAGACGTTGCAAACTATCCGCTTCTGAATAATTAATCATTGGTCTGGAATAGAAACATAACCCACCCCCACATCCCCATCTGTGTGAATGTGTTTGGACTAAAGTGAATTAAATCTCACATCTATTTACATTCATTGCAGTTAAAATCGATTGATTTTTTTTTTTTGGTTTGTTTGTTTAAAACAGCAAGAACCCAAGAGAAAAACAGTCAGACCAGTAGATTTAATTTCAGGGGGAAAAAAATCAGCTGTGTGTGTATGTGTATGTGTGCACAGGGAAAGATTTGGCTGTATGCTCGTATATACCAGCATCAGTTTGGCCCTTGGTTGACTTACGTGTTGTGATGAACACAAATCTGCTGAGGCACTGTACAAAACGGAGCACGCCACATTATCTGTGGCTCTTGATTTAACATATCTTAAATTCATTAGTTTATTTGTACCAAATCAAGTAAGATAATGACCTGGTCTTAAAGTCAGATCTTTTTTTTGGCTGTATGGGAGGCAGTGCCACTTGGTCAGTTTACAGATGTGTATGGTCCGCAGAGGACAAATCCTAATGCCTTTAGTGATCCTGACTTTTCCTGCAGCGCTTCTATAAGGCTCGCTTTTGTGTTTTTGAGATAAAAGTATCAACAGCAGTTAGAAGAATTTTCATGAAGTCATGTACATTAGTGTTAATCACGTGATGAACTGTAATTACTTTGGTAAATGTTGAACAGCAAAGTGGTATCAAATGTTTACATGCTAACAAAGTGCTAATAACGAGGTGCTAAGAAAAGATGGTGAACATGGTATGTATCTTCAAACATTACAAGTACAGCGTGTGTGTAAATGATCTTGTTTACACCAAAATAAAAAGACAGTCACACGTATGTTTGGTGTTTTTTTCTGAATGTTAATCAGAAAAAAGCCTGTCTTATAAATATTTTCAACACCATGTTATTTGAGTCGATGTCAGGATTTCTCCGATAGATGAAATGTGTCCTTATTCCTATCCAAATCATGTTCACAGTACAGGTTAGTGCAGCTCCAATCTAGAGTCTCGGTACAGCAGAATTCAGGCTGAGCGGGGCCTCCGCCCTCCGATTCTCCCCACTCTCATCAACACATCACATAGACAGAGTGCCGTGCCCCCCTATTCTGCCCACCCCTCGTCACTGACTCATCACAGCCTCTCAACATGTGTCAGGCTAGCCAGCGGCCTCCATCTGTCTCCCCTAGAGCCAGCCAGCCATGTCCATCCCAGAGAGCCACACAGGCAGAGAAAAAGTAATTCCCAAGACAAAGTGCGTTATGCCATGCAGCCGTTCCCCTTGAAAATGAGAACTCCATTTGGGGAGCGGGGGTAGTTTAGCAGGCAGGCCGCTTGCCTGCGTGTCAGAGAGGCTGGGAAACATGGCCCCGGCCACGCAGTGGAGAGCTGCGTGGCTGTAGATAGTGAGAGGAGATTTGTCATCCTGAGCCATACGCTGACATGATGTTGGGCTTCTTTAATATAGAAGAACAAATAATGCACACAAGCTGAAACACACATGCCCACACAGACAAATACATAAAAACAAATGTGTGTAAATGTATGTGTGTGTGTGCATGTAAGGCATATGTGTACATGTCCACAATAAATGCTATAATACATAGATTCTCTTCCCTGTAAAACGAGCGTTTCGTAGAATACTACAAATACATGTATGCGTTTTCTGAACTTCATTGTGAAGGTTATCCAAGGTACCAAGAGGCAACAGTCACATTTGGAAATATACCCACTCAGCGACAAGTTAAATCTCATAAAAAAACCCAACAACTTTTCGTTAATACTTAACACAACTGCTCACAGCTGGCAGTAAAGCGTAGTTCTCTCACGCCATGCGCTACCCACTACCTCCGATGCGGCGTCTCTTTCTCTCTCTGTCACACACATACAAAGCTCATGCGCAGTGTCTCAGCAGGCAACCGGAGCGAAAAACGACAAAGAGATTAGTACCCACTGTGTGTTGTCTTTCGGGATTTGAGATGTAAAATATCTAAATGCACAGAGCAGACATGAATGCCTCCATCCACAGTGCTAATGAGAGCGTGAATAACGTAAACAGCGATAAGGAGCAGAGGACAAAAGGAGCATGTGGCCGTGCTCTGTCTGCTGAACGCCACTGCTCATGCTAAAGGACGGCACTGCTTTTAAGCCCTGGTATGGATTTTTAAAGAAACATGAATATGCTTTTTCCTTATTCCAGACACATGTTACAGATCTAACCAGCTTCTGAATCTGTGGTTTTCCTGCCATCCTGGGCTTTATCTCCTAAAACTGATCCAGAACTGTAGGTTTGTTGATAACGAGCTAACGTGGTCCTGTTGCCAAAACCCTTGGGTGTTATCAAGTCACTTCGCCAAAGCAGGGGGGTTGCTGGAGCTCATGTACATTTTGGAGCATGTGCAAATCAGGTTTGCTTGAATGTGTTTATATCATGGTAAAAGTGACTCAACTAGTAATTTTTAACGCCTATACTTTTGTGCTGTGACCTGAGCTAAGGTAATAACTTAAGTAAAGTCTTTTTGCAAGAGTAAAATATATCACAATTTGATTAATCTCTGCCTACAGCAGAGATTGTCAGGGAAGATATAGGGATAGGGGTTAGAGAAATGAGGGAAGGAGAGAATTTTTTCAGCCAGAAAAAAATATCAATGCCACTTGCACAATGACAGCAGTATAAAACACTCACGAAACTCTTATCGGGCCTCTGCTTAAAATTAATCTTGTAGCCTTGATTTATTTTTAAAGGCAGATTTTCTTGAAAACTCTCGAGGCAAAGGCACTGGAGAAGGTGACATTACCTCATCCCAGTGGCACCGTGCTTACTTACTTATAAATCATATTTCAAGGCAGAATATAAAATTAAATGACTTATTAAGGTGTTTTTGCAACAACATTGTCACAGCTTCCTATTGGGGTACAGGGCTTGTGGTGTTTTTTTTTTTTTTTAAATAAAAGATGAAGGAAAAAAACAATGAAATCTTGCAGCACAATGAATGGTTGGCAATGTGCACACACACACACACACACACACACACACACACACACACACACACACACACACATCCATACACACCTTTCCAGTATAAAAGCGTCACCTTGCCTCTCAGAGGGGCCTGTCATTGACACAGTAGATGTATTGATTTACTCTGATAGTCTGTAAGTAAAATAAGTTCAGGACTGTGCTGAACTTTTCACTTCCATTACTCATTAAAAAAGTAACTATGTTCATTTTTTCACCATCTTCATTTTTACCTTCCCTCATTGAAAATTCTCTCACACATAACAGCTTACCAATCAGGGATCATTACATTTTGAGAACAACAGCACAGGCTTGTCCAAAACTGGATCACGCAGAGAATGTGAAGGCCCGAATGTTCTTGCTTTTACTTTGTTGTCAGTCTTCTAAACTAACTGCTGAATCTCTGACAGGCGCTGCTCCCTTTCCTGTTCAAAGTCCTCTGTGCACTATGCCGCACTCACTGATGATGCTGATGGTTGTTCTGTGGAAAGAGATTGGGCTATAAGGGAATCTTGCTGATACACAGGGTAAAACCACTTTTTCTTGCGTCTGATAATCCCAAGGGAGGACCGTTTATTACAGCTCCCTGTGAAATTTATGTATGCTTTGCATTAATCACAGACCTCTCAGGCTGAAGGTCCTCTCACTTTAAAGATGGTTTATTGTGTTGCGGAGGTGCTAAATATACAAGTTCATGCATGTGCGTGTCTGTCTTTATATCTGCGAGTTTGTTTGCATTTGTAAACGTAGCTGTGTGTTGCTGTACTGTATCGCCGCATTCCCAGGTGTGTGCGCGTACATCAACTGTTGCAGGTGTGCGTGTCCCTTCCTGAGAGGAAAAAGAGAGGAATGAAGTGCGTTCCATTATACGCGGTGGCTGAAGGCAGCCTATGATGACTTGTAAGTGCATGAAGGCCACAGCTGTGAGGAATATCAATAGCAGGGAGACAACAGTGCGATTGTTTGTCAGTGTGTGTATATGCATGTGTGTGTATGTGTGTGTGATAGTTGTAAGTGTAGGTGTGTCTCTTCTCGTGGGTGGTTGCATAGTGAATACATTCATTTCTTTCTTTGCCTGTGCATTTGTGTAAACCTCCACATGTATATCTAAACCCATTTATATGTATGTATTCCAATACATCTGCATCTGCTGGTACCGGTCTTTCTGCATATGTGTGTGTGTGTATGTGTGGGCATGTGAATGTGCACTGTACATGTGCAGTATTGGCTCCCCATGAAGACAACAGGGGACCTAACAGGGCGCAGTCACTCAATGCCAGAGTCACTCAGCACTACGACTCCCTCCGTTCCCTCACTGCTCATACGCTGCCCTCTGCTCAGCTGTCTCGCTGACCGGCAAATGATGAGAAGTGACAGCCAAGGACATCCCTGTGCTCAACCACAGCCTTGGAATTGAGTCACCATGCAAAGTAGCAGCATGCCCACCATCACACACATGCATACACATTGAGGCAGCCAGACATAGATTTTCACAGACAGGCATGTGTACATGGATTCCTGCACCCTCCAACCATTGCACATGCTCCCATGTTAATGGAGAGGAATTAGCTAATCTTAATGCTTATACATGTAGCAGCAAAAACCGCTTCAGTATATTCAGTGAAAGTGTGTTATTTGTTTATATATGCACAAGGACAGTGTTGGGCCTATTTGAAAAGTGTAAATAATTACTTAGTATTATTAACAATTAAAAAAAGTACAAAGTACAAAAAGGGTAAATGCAGTATTCATTTAACCAAAAATGAAATACAAAAAGAAATTTTAAAGTGGCTTGATGAGCAGCGAGACTACATTTGAAATTTAATGAACTGTTAGCGTAGCCTGGTGCCATGCCTCCCCACACCACGCCTGCTCCAAGCTAACAGGTCACAGACAAGTCTTTCACAAGTCATGACATAACATGTTAAAGGTTAATGCATTACAAACCAACACTGATTGTGGCCATATATTTCATATTAGTATATCTTCAACACATCTAAAATATGGTAAACACAATACAATAAAGAGTTTATTGACAGATAAAGGGAATTTTTGTGGCCTCCATTTAAAAAAAATGTAAAAACAAAAAAAAAAAGCAGAAAAAAAAACATTTAACCTTTTTTACTTTTTGAGTACACAAGCAGAAATACACACACACATACTGTTGAATGGGTCAACCAGCTACAAATGGTATACTCATAAATTGCAGTGAAGGCTTGATAGTAGTTAATTTTCACAGAATGATGTCATCATGCTGCCTCTGAAACTCAACATCAAACATCTGCATATTTCTATGATATCAATATCAAAATCCCTTTGCTCGCTCGCTCCTTCCCTTAACAACAGACTTTATGTTTGACAGATACCATGCCCATCCATATTAAAGTCTTTTTAAAAAGAGCAACACATCATGGCTTTCTTTTATGTGTACAGACACGGAATGGCAATTTTACTAAAAACAGTATGGCAACTGAACGTCCATTTAAAGTGCGAGCGCCCGTATGCATCGAAATAAACAACAGGAGTGCTCTGCATTTATCTTGATGATGCATTATTGATCAAATACATCCTTCCCATTACTTTGGGCCAAAACATGGGGTGAGTTGGATCCTGCGAGTCTCCCAGGTGCCAAAGTGAAACTAATGCAAGTACATCTTATTCGTAATGAGACAGTGCTATGGGTCCTTCAATGGCAAGGCTGGTTGTATTAAAGATTTATCAGTGAAAAAAACCTCTCCAGCGCTGAAGGGTGATGCACTGTTGATCTGGTAAAGCATGCACTATTAAAAAAAAGACCAACAAATATCACATTTGAGCAATCTGGGGAAAGTGCAAGCCAATCATTGGTACAATTTAGTGTTGCTAATGCTAAATACAAGGTGACATAACACACACTATGGTGAGGTAAAATGACAAATTAATAATAGATGCAGACTTTTGTTTCTGGTGGTGAAATGGGACTTTGACTTTGTAATTTCTCTCCCTCATTATAGTGGGATTGTGTATTTCTAAAAGCCAGTGCAACTTTTAAAAGCCAGGGGAATTGTTGATACAGATTTTAATGGCAGAATCTGCAATACCTTTGCATACGCTTTAGAGGACAATTTAAGTGGAAGCTTTATGAGACACTTAATTTGAGCCGTGTGGGCAGTCCGGGAGATTCAATAAAAAGAACAAACCTTTTACCGTAGAGGAATTGTGCATTAATACAACGGCTCCATTTCTCAGAGACAGGTGAAATGAGAGGGGAAAAAAAACCCAAAAAAAAAACGTTAACCTTTATGGTGAACACAGACAACAGCCTTGAGAGGGGCTCCTCTCTGTGGATGGCTATACTAGGATCTTGCAGAGACACTGACACATCTTGACATGAAAGAAGTCGGTCTGGGATGACTTCACAAACTTTGGTGAGCTCCAGCGGTGGCTAGCTCCCCGGGGCGCAAAACAGATCGCGCCTCACACAAGCTGAGTTGCGTGAGGCCAGAGAGATGCTTGGCCTTGGTACACAGGAGCTGGGGGCTTGAGGGCTGAAACACCAAGCTACAGACAATGATGTCCTCTATCAGTCTCTCTTCTCAAAGCCGATTAGAGTACTGGGGGCCTAGGAGAAGTGACTATATCATCCCTGTCCGTCTGGAGACAGCTTTTTTTCAGCCAAACCTCCAGACACAAACTGGCAGAGCTCTGAGGGATGCGGCTAAAAATCACACAGAGTAGTGCAGTTTAGGAAACTTTGCATCGCTGTAGAGCGGATAACCTTGGAGAGGGGGGGCAGTGGTGGGTTGTTTATTCCCTCAATCAGTCAGTCTATATATTGACATATAAAAACAATCCCAACACGAGCATGGGCAGTTTTGGTTTTGAGTAAAATGTGTCTGAAAGCTGGTTATATGTTATTTAAACTCTGTCAAAAGGAATGACAAATGTGCACAATCAGTGTGGATCGCTTTTGAGGTAATAGCCAAGTTTTATATTTGAGTGCGAGAACTCATTTTTCACTGACACCTCCACTTCCCTGTCATTCACAGATATAGCCATCCTCCCCGAACAGGAGCAAATAAGAAAATGTCCTTAAATCCTCTGTATCCATCTACAGTGTTTGAGCCCAGAGTGTCCAGGTGGGGGTCAGATCAGTGCAGGTGTTTCTAGGTGGTCCCTGCTCCATCCAGAGGGGGCAATACACAATGATGTGAAAAGCTGTAAACTTGGGGAGTGATACAAGATGACACTGAAATATGAGCATTGGTATAAGGCATACTCAGGCATAGGAATATATAACTTCAAAGCAAAACTATAGACTCAAAAGACCATGTCTCTGGCTGTAGCTCAACTACTCCCTAACATTTTGTTCACCATCATTTTATTTGTTAAATAAATAAATAAATAAACCTTCTGAAGAGAGAAAATACAGCTTGTCAGTATAGTTTGGTTAATAAAAATAATAAGTTCACAACGGTTATTCAAAACATGTTATCTTCATAACTGTCAATCAATCAATCAATCAATCATCTGACTCAGTTAGCTTTTTTGTGTTTCTTTCAGCGTGTCTCTTTCTCCGTACAGTTCTCTCACATAGAAAAGTTCTCTATATTGTAAGTCCATCGTCTTGGTTTACACACATCACACAAGCAAATGTCAATCTGTTATTCTAATATCATGCACAAAAAAAGTCATTTTATATCTCATATCTGACATGTGATTACAGAGACAAAATACAAAATATATTTCCCCCAACTTTACATATGTAATCCACATTACCTTCTGATTACATTTCATGTCCAGTTAACATAACATTAATTTACTAAAAGGTACAAACGGGGAAGGTGTAAAAGTGTTCACTGCAGGAAACTGTTCCTAAAAATGACCATTGGTATGGAGAGAGCTGTCAACCTAATCAGACCTGGAAAAAAGCATAGTTCACCTGACATACTGACAGCCACTGTCTAGGAAAGGTGCTTCTGTCAAACCATCACTGCTTCACCGAGACATATCCACACATATACACATACACCCAGTATACATAAGTGATTATATATTATATATAAATTATACACAGGGTCAAGCCTCCAACAGACTGTAGGGCACGCTAAACTTCTCTCCTCTGTGTTGCACTAATTTAAATCTACAGACGTTGTTAGCCAATCAGAATGACTTCAAATCCTGAATCAGATCAGAAAGCTGTGTTATATACATTTATTTATATGCTATCAAGAAGCAAAACTATAGACTCAAAAGACCCTGTCTGGCTGCCTCAGCCCAGTGAGTCAGTGTCCTTCTTGCCTTACCTGACTAGAAACAGCACAAATGTTCTCAAATGTGAAATGGTATGAAGAGCCCATTGTAGTAAAACTGCAGTAGCGAGAGTCTGTCATTGTAATTATAGACCCATGAGCACAAACAGAACTGGTCATTCAGCAGCTCAGTTACAACTGATTGATGATGATTAGATGTTTATAAAAATTTGATTTAATGGATTTAAAGAGTAACATGTTCATCTGAGTTTGTTGCAGTGCAGTCGAGCACAAAGTCCAGTGGGGGGGCTTCATGTATGTTGATACATTTAATATTTAAAAATTACCTTCAGTCTAACTTTGTTGAACTACCAAGCTAACCATTAGTCATGATGAAACACAGAAATCAAGATGTACATTTTCTACATAATTTTATTTACTACTTAAGAATTGGTTAGGGTTTCTTGTTTTTTAAGTACAATAATCACATATGAACATTGGGATGGTTCACTGTAATCTCCTCTCCATCCTGGATGTGAAGCCAACGCTAATATGCAGCTTCAGTAGATTAGTTGTTGTTTGCCTTTGTTGAAATCACAAAGTCCTCAAATTGCAATAGCAATTGCTGCAGCAGTCTCGTTTTCCTTCTTTTAAAACTTTAAACGTTCTATTTAAAACTTTTCAAGTACACCAGCAAAGCAAGCATCAATGACAGATGTGCCACAAAGGCTTGTGAAACAGCAGCTAGCCCAGAAGTGCGGTCAGGGCCAACGTCAAACTTTTATTTGCATCTACTAACCATCGTGTCAAATTAATGCATAATCTCTATGAGCAGTATGATATTTCCCTCTGAATGTGGTGGAGAAGAAGTAAAAATAGATCTGAACATGAACAAGGTTAAAAGTGTGTGCTTTTGAGGAGCACACGTCTAACAGAGTTGATGTTAAGTTTTATGTAGATGCCTACAGTGTATTTTGTCTTGTTGACGCAGCCTCCAGCAGTATTGTTTTGTTCTGCTGCCACCTTACCATCCATTCAGCTTCACTTACTGTTAATCAACTTTCCTTCAATGTTGAGGGAGTTTTACAGCGGTAGGAAACAATAAGTGGAAGGAGTAGAGTGCACGGCCCGCTAATGGGACTATTTCATTCCATTTAAAAGGGCAATATTCAGCCCAGCTGTTTAAATAAGCATTGCTAATGTACCTCAGGGGCTTGGCGATGGGCATTATCTACCAAACAGGGCTCCATCTGGCAGAAGCACACTGATTTTTATTTTTATTCCCCACTGTTTTTACACAGGTTTGTTTTATAGAGAGCAGGGCAGCCATTCTACAGCTCCACTATGTAGTTTGAGGATCACAGGGGTGCTCTGTCTCTGAACAAAGCAATGTCTGAGCTGAGCCTGCTGCACATTGCTTTCCCAACTTTCCCTCTAGATACAAATCAAGACTGTCTTCACACTCATTCAAGCACATTTGTGTACACCGAAACCATGCAAATCAGTGACAGGAAACAACAGGCAATTTCTCTAAAGACTGAAATTTGCCTTTCACAGGAGATTTTGGTTGCCAGCTGGAGAAACATGGACGAGATCGCAGCCCCCTGAGCAAGGTATTTAAATGAGGCTGCCACATCTGTGTTTGCTTGGCTACAGGGGGTAGATCTTGCTACAAGCCAAGGAGCCGGAGGCTGGGATGATGAGCTTGTGAGGTCTGTGTTCAGCTTGGTCAGTTCCTCTCTGACTTCAATCAGATTCTCTGTTAGAGGAATTTAATTTGCATCACACGCCTCACCGGTCAAGTCTCCCATTTTATCAAAGCATTTTCAGAGGCATCACCCCTACTGACTTGTCTCAGCCTGGTCTGAAATGCACCTCGGCATTTAAGCTTTAAGATGGACTCCAGTGGCGAAAGCGATGCCTCTGCTATTTTGTTTCAAAAGCGAAATATCATTTTCAATTTTTTATGATTCCGTGCATTGTATATTGTGGCTCAGCTCAGTTACACAGGAAGGCAGACAGAGTGTCAGAATTACTTAACCCACGGGAGAGCTGATTTTGACCCAGTCTGTCAACCCAGTCAGAGGTATCCCTCCTCCCTCTCCGTCAGAGCCTGCCTATCACAGAGAAGAGGCTGTGTCAGGAAGATGCACCGGCATCAACTAATCTAATTGGACATGAAATGCTATTAGCCTCCTAGCTACAGAGGTTCAAGTTGATTGGGGCCTGTCATTACAGATTCTCATCTCCTGATTGGGGATAGGTGGGCATGGATTATCATCGCTGCTTGATATGATGCTAAATGTCTCCTGTTGACAGCTGAAATCTGTGCACCTTGGTCCCATCCTGCGTTCCATTATGGTGATATACGAGGAAGGGCAGGCAAACTCCATTGCGCGTCATACATACAATCTATCCGCAGTCTCCTTCATGCCGTCGTGAAGAGCTCATCAAGCAAGCCACCAAGAGGCGAGCACCCTGGGTGATCATTTATACTACAGCCGTTAGCTTGGAGAAGCCGTTGCAGACGGTTGAAAGGCCAGGTCCAGTCAGCTGTAGAAAACATGCAACACAGCTGTCTCTTGGTCCCAGTCACTGCTTGAGCTTCGCATTAAATGATCAGAGTAAAGCTGGCAAAGCATATGGGCAATGACATTCAGTTGGGGAAGTCCAATTTCTGGGCATCGGTCTCTTTAGTAATTTCTTGGCACCGAATGAATCCATTTTACTTTTTTTTCACTGCTGCAGGGACGGCGGTTAATGCAAATAAAGTGCAATTTCTGTACACCTCTCTGGCAGACAGTTATTCAGGACACATTTTTTGTCATCTAGCACACGCTTGCCGTAAAGAGCGATCAAAATGCAACTTGCAGTGTGATCAAGTCTGGGTAAGATGATTGAGAGATTCGTACCAGTAATGTAATCTTCAACTGCTTGTATATTAAGTATTAAGGATCCTTCTTTTTAAATTGATAAAATACTTGCGAATGTGTTGCCAGGAATTTTGCAACGGTTCAACAGTGTTTTCACTGAATAAATACAATTTAGCACCAAGATCCACTGTCATTTATGCCCAACCAAATTTGATCCAGTCATGTAATTGTTGTTAGTCTTATATAAATATAGGCAACAGATAATAATAATGTAATCATAATAATAACATCAAAAAAACATCACGTTGCATTATAACTTTCTGTAGTTTGTCACATGCGCTTGTGTCCCAACACTGCAGCAGTAATTGTTCTTGTATCCGCTTTCTGAAAATTACAAGCTTCTGACAGGACCACAGAGATTTATGCTGTGCTGTATGTTTAGGGAATTAAAATGGTCTAGCAGACACTTGTGGTTTCACATGTCAGGTGTATGATTTTCATTGTGTGGGGGAGTTGAATTAGCAACTACTCTCAAGATGAAAGGTTCATCTTACTATAAAGATAAATAATGACGTAATTTAATGGAGAGTCGTCAGCATTTCTTTTTAAAAAAACTACTTTAATAGAAATTGTGATTGCTGAGCTGTATACACAGGGTATGTTATTTTTCATCATAATAATAATAATTGTGGTTCAGCAGCTATATTTCTGATTGATGAATGTTGGTTGTGGTTTTAGACCCTATTTGCACATTTTTGTTGCTGTTGGCACTGTCTAATTTGTGCACATGTAAAGGCAGAAAGCATCTCTTTATCACACCTTGAACCAAATTGCGTCTGTGATTGAAAACTATTCACCATGGCTGAATTTCCTCATTTGAAATCTCTCATTGGACAGTCACACATTTGACACATTACATTTCATTGCTGCCAAAGAATAATGACAGTGTAGCAATCCATGTCATTGATTTTTGCTTATTAATGTCAAGAACTGGTGCACACAATGAACTGATAATCCACATTTTCTCCCCGACATATCAAAATAGCTTGGGTTCTTGGATTTTTTTTTCTTTTTCTGACTGATTCTGACAGCCTGTCAGCACCAGTTAATATAAAAAATGCATCAAGATTTACTGACACTGAGATATAATGAAGCAGTATACAATACAATGTAGAGTGCGTGTATTATTGTATTTTGTCTATTTCTGTTAAGTAGTTGTGCCACAGTCTTATTTATACTTCATCTTTTATTACATGTTGATTATGGAAAATTACTGAAAAAATAGATAGTAAGATTGATTTGACAAACAAATCAAGGAACAAATTGATATTTTAGTGTGTTTGCAGTAAACATAAGTTTCAATAGAAAACCTAAACACTTCATGCACTCATTTTGTTTTTCTTTTCTTCTCCTTGTACTTCCCCTCTGGCTGGTGTTGCCTTTCCCAGAGTTCATGAGAGCAGATATGCGTGGTGACCAGACGGAATAATTACCCAGTTTCAGCACCATTGTGCGGCAGTGCACATTGTTTTTTTGCTGAAGCCATGGCCACCACCGTCGAGACCAATCAGCTGACAGATTAGGAAAATCACAGAGTGAGCTGTGGTTATTTATTTTAATCGCACCTGGATGGTCCTGCCTCGGTGTGGGTGTATGTCTGCCTGTGTGCGTCAACTAAAAGTCTTAACCATCGCCCTGATTGACAGGTGACATAATCCCTTGATGGATAGGATAGGTCTGCGCCAGGATGGTGATGATTATGCCTTAGTTTTGTCTGCTGTGTGTGCGAGGGAGAGCGCGAGTGTACGCCTGTGTGTTGCACGAGCGTTCCACTTGGGCATCGGAGAGCGATGAGCCGTAGAAAGTATTAGACATGTAATCAGCGGGGCTGTTCATCTCTCCATTTGGGTGGGTAAAATCCTGAGGGCAAGTTTGGAGTGTGGATACCCCCCCGAGGGCCGAAAGCACGGAAAGCTCCTCAATGCCTGCCTCTGTAATTCTCGCACAGGAGTGGCACTGATGCAACAAGAAAGGGCCCTACAAAGTAGATTTTCGCTCATATCACTCTCCTTCCTTCTGCATCTGCTCTGCACTGCAAACAATCTTCCGCAGTCTCTTCTACTTTACCCCATAAGACTC
Source organism: Amniataba percoides (assembly GCA_037176925.1). NCBI lineage: Eukaryota > Metazoa > Chordata > Actinopteri > Centrarchiformes > Terapontidae > Amniataba > Amniataba percoides. Next base: position 17,993,716 of record JBAJHX010000001.1, read on the forward strand.
GCTACCTTTCCGGCTTGTCTTTCCTCACTTTGCCGACGCAGCCCCTCCTCTTCCCGTCGGGCCATTTCATTATGCTGTTGTTGAATATACTGCAACCAATTGTGCCAAAGGAGTTGGTTTGCTATAATATGAAAATCTGACCTCATCTTGCAGAGGTCATGGGCAATAAACACCTGACAAGAGGGTGGGCCGACGGAGCTTCAAATTCTAATCTTCTCTTAGCACCCTGTTGGTTCGCGGTGTTGCCAGGGTCAGCTCGCTTCCCCCTCCCAGTGGTCAGTTGGAGCCAGATGAGTGTGGAGCATTTTATTTCCATGCCTCTGCCTTCCTCCCTTCCCCGGCATCAGATTTATTGATATTGACCTTTTGCTGAAATTAAGCGTGTGGATCCCTGAGCAGCGAGAGCAAAGTTTAAACCAATTAAAGAGCACTTCACCAATCAGCAAGGCAAGGCTCGAGCTGTCTCACAGGCTGGCCCGCTGAAATTAAAATCATTTGCACTGTATCAAAACCTGTTCACAGGGCAAACAGTGCCTAAGTAATCTGATTAGGTGAGCCATCAAAAAAAAAAGAGCAAAGGATCTCCTGGCGTCTGTAAATATTACGATAGAAATGACAATAAAGAATCTGGGCACATACAGTCCCCTCCAGGGACCTATGTAAATATTACAGAATGATTCCTTCGTTGCAGTCTGAATGCAAAACAAATTTAATTACTTTCATCATGCTGATAAAGTGTATGCATAATTGTTTGCAATCTAATATCTTTCAAGTGACCTCTTACTTTCTCTTTAGATGAACTCAGCTGACAAAACACTGTTATTTAAATCAAAGAATTTCAAACAATCTTTTTTACACCGTGTACATTTCTATTCAGCTATTTTAAGCTGATTTTGAATTTGCACATGGATTTGCACTGCATGATCCAGGTGGATCTTTATGGTAAATTGTTGCTATTTTGCTTTGAATGACATGCCCAGGGCACCTGGTCTGGATGCTGCTTCGACAAGCCACACAGTTTTGGGAAACTCAGAGCATCTTGGCCTGGGAATACTGTAGTAGGAGTTAGGAAGATACATCAGCTGCTTTTTTCAGCCTCCTGCAATGCAAGCAGTACTGCAGAAATTGGCTATAAATGGATGGAGGGACACAGTTATATGTACATTAATTCATATGGCAGATGCTTTTGTCAAAAGCAATAAATGTGGTACAAACCAAGCCCCACCAGATCAAGGAGAAGCAATTTGGGAATAAGTGCTACAATGCTCACTTCCATTTTTTCACCTGACACAAGTGTCACAATGTTGTAAGTGCATGAAGACATGAACACATACAAACATAGCGAACAGCATTTCTTTCAGAGAGGGAGAGAGAGAGATCCAGGGTGTGTTAGGTGAATAGGTACTCTCGGAATAGGTAGGTCTTCCAGCTATTTTTGAAGACGGAGAGGGATTCTGCTGACTGAAGTGCTTTAGATAATTCGTTCCAACACCGAGGGAGCACACAGGAAAAGAGTTTGGGCTGAGATTTCCTGTCTCGCATTGATGGTAGGAGTATTAAGCGTTCACTGGCAGATTGTAGTGAATGAAAAGGCCCATAAACCTGAATGAAGGAATTCATGTAAGTCTGAACACGTTCTCAATATATCAGGAGCTTGGGTGGGGTAAAATATGGCAAAGTGATGGGATGCAAAAAATGTAATATCTAATAGTTTGACATGTCTATGTGGAGTAATCTAATTCTTTATTGGTGCTTTTGGGAAGAAAATCCTATCCACTCATCTGGAATAAAGTTGGAAGCTATTTGCCATTTGTCCAAGTGACTTATTCTATTCTCACGGCAGACAGTATTTGTGAGGATGTTCCCTCCAGTAACACATGGCAACATAAAAGCACACCTCTTTAGAAGGCACCAAAAGCGCGACGCCCTCTAAATGTGATGTCTCCTCCCTAGGCGGCTCCTATGCCACTCTGGGCCGGTGGCCTTTTTGGAAATTGTGGAGAACACTGTTATAAGCAGTGGCAGACAGCACCCTGCGCTTTCTCACACCGTGGTTGGAGTGCTGGCTGAGAGCCTAGCAGCCACTTTCCAAAATAATTCTCTTAGTTCCCATTTTCACTGCTGTGGCAGTCCTTGTTGTCTTTGAGGATGAGGGCTCCCGTGTCCTTCATGCGTGTCAGTCCTTCCTCACACATCAATCTTCTCTTTTTAATGCCATTACCCCTGAGCTGTTTTAAAAGGCACCAGCTTCTGTTTTCTTTATATAGATCCCCTCCTCTAATGGCTCCTGAACAGTTGGAGGAGACTAGTCATTGACACCCATTACCCTGTGTTCTCTTACAGCCCATAGTATTTCCAGTGTTACATGTACATGGACGTGTATACAACTGTGTCTACTCCTTTACAGCCCTGTTTGTTCATCTAGGTGTAGTTGAGCGAGTTTGAACTTTCCTATTCTGCTCTGAGGCCCAGCTGCTCCCCAGGTGACGGCTGTGTGTGTTCTGCATACAAACCAACCTGTCAGTCTGAAAGACACGGTGTACAGTTCAACACAGCACCCTGCTACTGTCAGAATACAGAGGTGCCTTTGCCAGTGCAATGCAAACAGAGGGGGGAACATGGCACTGTGCCTTAAGTGCATTTTGATTGCAAATGGGGTATTGGGGTGGTAGTAGAGTCTGTTTGAGGGCCAGTGGGGGAGCCCTGCTCAACGGGGCATCAGCAATGGAGGCAAAGCCCTGTATCCAACCACCTCTTGTCTTCAGGCTAGCATGGCCTGTCTTATCTATGTGCATATTTATAGCCATTTGCATTTATTCATGAGTTTATTTGTTCCCTTTCTTGTCATGATAAGACTTTTGGTGGTGGACTTGGCTGTGAATAATCCAGTGGAATTGGCTCTTTTAAACTCACCTTTTATTTCATTCATTTTCTTATTGATATTAAAAATAGTTTAATTATTTTCATTTTATTTCGCATGCATTCTGACTAAACGTAGGGAACAGCCATTTGTGTTTATCTCTGTTACTTGAGAGAAAAATTATTTGGACTCAGGATGAAAAAACTGAGGGAAATGGGTATGTCTGAGTTTCTTCAGGTGTGTGACAGTGATACTGTGTTACACTGTTTCCCATACCCAAACACAGTGTACAGTTTCAAAGTTTCTCGATCGGCAGTTTCTCGAACGTTCCCCGTGCTGATGCTCTACTGCGTCACATGTGACCATCTCCTGTGTCAGTCCCGTGTCGGGGCTGAGCAGTGGTCACGTAAATGAATGAATAAATGAATGACCACAGTTACAGAAAGATTCAAATCATTACTGAGAGAACAACACTGACATAATGTAACAAGTGTAGGTATGTAAAATCATCTATCTGAAACAGCTTCAATTTTGTAGTTTGAAATAATAAGAAAAATAGAATATATAATATAATAAAAAAAACTAGAACAATTCATTCAGAGCTCTACAACGAACATGCCACTTGACTAAGTAAAGCAACGTTGCAGCGGTGTGAGGTGACGTATCTTATTTTGCAGATACATGTATCCTACCAGTGCACAAACGCACATTTGTTTAATTGAATGATTGACAGGCTGTCTAAAGCATCAAGTTCCACAATTAAAGCTCAACTCCATTTTGATGCAGTGGAACAGGTGACGCTAACTACAAAATCAGAAACTGTTAAATGTCTGCTGCGAACATTAGCTCACTAATCCTCTCGCAGTCAAACAGCCTAAGCCCTGGATAGAAGAGCAGAGCCAATGGGAAAGAGAGAAAAAAAGGAAAATAACAGCACTGTAAACTGTTATCCAAACTAGGTACTAGCAGTAAGAGAAAGAATTTGACAATTTGCCCACACAGGTGTTGTGCTGTAACAGTCTTCAGGCTAATTTTAACATTGGTGATTTTGTTTTCTGAGTGAAAAGCCTTTTTACTATTGTCATTGCCAAATCATAGTTTCAATTTGCCCAATACTTTGATCAAATATGTGCGAACGCATGCACTCTAGATGAAGCTGTATGATGAACACTGTTCCTGCTAAACATCAGCATGCAGAAATGCAGAAAATGCTAAAACACAGAAACCAGTCTTCTTTGTACTTGAATCTATTTTATTTCCATAATTGTTATTTAGAAAAAAGAAACATGTAGACTTCTTGCAGTCAACTTAAAGGAGCCAGATATTTTCTCTGATTTAGACCTCGGGATACTTTAGCAACCGTTCAGTCCCCCTGTGCAAGAGGACACTGCTTATTTGATGTCGAAGCAGGTCAAAGAGAAAAAATAGTGGAACTCATTCTTTCAGTAGTGCACATCAAATAAAGCAGATCAAAGTCAAACATTAAGAACGGAAATTCATCTCTGAAGTTTTTCCCCACCGCAAGTGTGTGTGTGTGTGTGTGTGTGTGTGTGTGTGTGTGTGTGTGTGTGTGTGTGTGTGTCTCAGTGTGTGTGCGTGTGTGCGTGTGTTTCTTTTGTTACCTCACCGACCCTGACAAGGAAACATCAAACAGAAATACAATGTTGCTTGAAGATGCTTTGTCTGTCACATGAAAGTGATCACATCTATTAGTCTTCCGCAAGAAATCACTGTACCCCACTGTATTTCTTCTCTTTTCTCTCTCTTTTTTTTCTTACAAGTTATCTAACTACCAGTCCTTGTGAGTGCTGTTTTGTTGGGTTGTCAGAAATCTGAAATTCACTCCTGGAACTGCTTCCCTTTTATCCCAAACTCATGTGGCTTGGCATCTATTGCAATCCAATGCAAAGCTGCAGGGTGATTCAGTTGGATGTTTACAACCTTCTCATAGAACATTGATCGACGCTGCATGGCTGCACAGGGGGCTTAGTGCACACTCTGTATGCTTGGCGGTGGAGAGCTCCTGACCTTCTATTGACAGTTCTTATACTAGGTGTCACCTTGTGGATCAATTCCCCCTCCACGGTAGAAAACTGAATGCCACCTCACCTCTGGGGAGCCGGTGTACTCGGTATGTCAAAATTCCATATGGATGATGGGGGGAGGTGGAAATCTAATCATTCCCCCAATGCTCCGAATAAATCTGCCTGCAAAGCATTATTCCAATCAAAAACATAATCTCCTAAATGTTTGTATTCATCAACCCTGTCACCTCTGCTAATCCGCGCCTTTGCTTACTTCTCATTGGCATCCTGGACCTAAATGCTGCTTTCCACATAGAGTCATGAATATTTAACATCGCTGCTGACTCATAGGAGAACGATTTTCATGCCAGCACCTAACAAAAGATTTCCATTTTTTAACATGTAAATATGGCAGAGACAATTACAAAGCAACAACAAGAGGCTTTTATTCCATCAGTGATTCACAACCCTAATCCCTCCTCTCAGGCGATTTGTCCTCCCACTGGTGGAGATTGAAAATGTGACGTGTCTCAACTTATGGCCCAAACTGCCATACCCTATTCATACAGTATTTGTTTATTATTCCGTCCGACCTTTATTTTGCCTTGGCCCCATGACAAATCGTGTTTAATATGAAATGTCTTGACTGATATACAGTCCAATGTGTTTTGAATTCAGAGTCTACCGAACCCTCCCTGCTTGTGTATTCTTGTTTAATATTTACTTTGAGGGCAAGTAAACAAAACTGCTCATTCTGGAGAGGAGGGAAAATGTTTCTGCTGTAAAATCAAAAGGGGCGATGTACGACCACTCTTTAACAACTGTCAGGGAGTGAGTAATCTAAACCAACAAGAAGTGACTCTTCTGTCTAGAGGGGAGAGGTGAGAGAGGGAGGCCATGGCCTCTGATCATTATCCCTGAGTGACACTGGGACTGTGATGAATGATCGCTGCAGGCAACGTTACATGTGCCAACATCAACAGGTGTACTTGGTGGTCATCTGAGGTGTGACAGTGGTCACAAGAAACTGTGAAGGATTGTTAGAGAACTGAGATTATTAAAGTCTGGCTCTATTAATGGAGAATGAAACCATTACTTTGATTTTTACTATTATTGTTTTGATGTGATGCTTGAAGCTTAAGATCAACATGTAAAATCTAGGCTGACATGATGTGAAGTATTGCAATCTTGAATTTACTTCGTGGTATTAAAGTAGCTGATGTTACACACACACTCTGCACCATTTTCAAATCAACAGGTTCCATGGTTTTAATGATATAGATTTAATTATGAAGAAATTATACATTTGAAACTATAGATTTGCTCGAATGTCTTTTTAGAGGGATCTGTTTTTTCTCCCACCCTCTGTTTATTTTAATTAAACAATTACTCAACCGCAGTGTGATTACAGCACTAACAAAATTCAAAAGGAGTATAGTGAATTGCAGGCTATCACATTTCATTTGTCTGTGAAAAATCCTCCTCATTGTTCCCCTAATGAGACAATTGATTATATTTGTCACATATTGACTTCTGTTGTTGTTTCTTTATTTTTTTCTCGGGCAAAGTCTACTGACGGCGAGGCATTAGCTAGGAAAAAAGACGATGCCTGAATATGTGGTTCAGCAGCTGTGTGGCGATGCTGCATTCTCGTGCTTTAGCGTATACATTATGCAGTGTATCGTCCCGCAGTGATTGAATAATATAAGTAACACTCTGTGTCATTGCTACAGAGGTGTTACTGCTTCAGGCACTAGAAAACCACTCTCTCCTTGTAAAATACCTTCCTTTGTTTTGCTTCAAATGTGGCTCTTCCAATACGAGCTTAATTCTACTTTTTAAAAACTAAAATAGGAGTCATGAATCCTACTGTTGCGTCTGCACATTTAAACCAGATATTGCCAAGGTGATTCACTGCCCGACAGATGCTTAAACACAAAAAGGCAGTCTGATGAAAACTTGCAGATTATTGCATCTCCATTGCACGTTGATACTGATTACCATGGTACCAACAGAGGTTAGCCATTGCTAATCAACTTACTATTTAAAAGGAGTAATCTTGTGTCAGGGGGTGAGCGGATGACACAACAGCTCAGGTAAAACACAATAATAATAGCACCAACTTCAAGCAATTTGCACGGTCAGCCTTCCCCTTAGGGTTATGTATTATGTTAAAACGTAGTTATCAAACTGCATTCGTCACTCAGAATGTACATAAGCGTAGAGCCAAAAAGTAAAAAAAGTCCAAAGTAAAAGTAACACAGTCGTGAGCACTAGAATCATTTGTAGCGTGGACAGTCCAGTGTTTCTCTGTCCCACAAGGCAACTCAGTAATCTGGTGTCGTGCACTGGGAGCCAAGGCATATTGTCTTCCTCCTGTATTATTAATGATACTGTGGTCTAGCCCCTGACAGAGCAGGATGAACTGGTCTGCAGTGAACCTTGCAAAAGAGTCAACTACTTTGCATCAATCCATCTGAAGTGCACATCAACCACTGAAGATATATCAACCCAAGGTGAGGAGGAAAGAGATCAGATATGAATCAATGAATACTGTAGCAGGCACCTTTTGTTTTCTGCATGGCCAGAGTTACACTTCAAGTTATCATTAATAAATTTGCAGTCTGTTATGATGTCATAATCACATATCCATCATTAAATAAAAAGGCGTCTAGCTTTTCCCAAACTGAAAACAGTGTGAATTTACATTGACGTGCGAAACACATTTTAAGGTTAATTGAAGCGTTGGGCAGTTAGCTTGTGTGTGATGTTGCCTGTCGTCCCAACGTCTTATGCTCTGTACATTTTTCTTCAGTTGACTTTAAAAGAACTTTTAGAGGTTGTTTTATCTCAAACAGACCTCGTTTTCCATCTTGTTCTCAGCCAGGGCTCACCCTCTCTCCCTCGCCGTGGATCCACCTCCACCCTTGAAGGGCATGATGGATTCCCCCTGTCCCTCCTCGTCTTTCTCCCCTTGTCTCTGCGCCTCTCGTCTTCATTCAGCCAAACAAGGTGCAAGCACGGTTCAGACGCTTGTCCTCTTAAAGGGGACACTGGCTCATTCATTAGAACGAAAAGCTCGCGGTTTTCTCCAACCAAATTGATTGACAGAACGTTTCTCTTTCCTCTCTCGCCTGTCACAGCTCTGTTCATCCTGCTGACAACCCACCAATTCTCTCTCCGTGGATCAAAGGATTAAGCTTGCGAGGACAGCAATTGCTTTACCTGGGGGTTAAGATAGCAAATAACCAAAACATAAATCACAAAGCAGATATATTCAGTGCTGATGATTGTAATAAGCAGATACTTTGTCAGCAAATATGGAGCAATTATAGCACATGGATTTGAATGTCCGGGGTGTATTCAGGCCATATTTATAGAACGTGTATCATAGAGGGCTTAATGTGGGTTTAGGCTCATGAAAATTAAGTCGCATATTCTAAAACAAATGCACAAGTGCTTTTCGTGCTATTGGAGGAGGAAACTGTGGAGACTCTAAACCATCTGCTAACATCAGTGCACTTAGCAGTACCACTGTGATTATATTGAAATACTGTAGTGTATATTTAAACATGGACTTAACACCTCTTTCACAGCTGAACATTATATAATGTGATGTGTAAAATTGTTTGACGCCAAGGCTGTAAATGAAAGTGAGTGTGAATTTTTAAAAGAAATAAAAAAACAAAAAACCCACATATTTCTAATTTGGATTAACCCACACAGATTGAGTATTTGTGTGACTGTATGCTTAAAGCAAGACTGTAACTTTTGCTCAGCAGCAGCAGTGATCTCTGCTGTCAAAAGTAATAATCACAGGCTGATGGCATTAATGGTTTCGACATATGAGAATCGTATTAAAATAGGAGGAAAACACTGTATTTGATGGGGGAGAAGATGACACAGTATACTGGGATGGATAGGAAGATCCTTACTTAAACAATCAAAGTCACAAACATACCTTTTGTAAATCTTTCGGTCCGAATCAGCTACCCAAACTTACAATTACTGATCATTTCCAACGAAGAGAGTTCCAAAAACCCTTTGGCTCAGCGTGGTTTCTACTTCAGAATGGCTCATTCTTCGACTCAGGAGACGCACACATTGTGCTGAGAAGAACACGAATCTGATGCTGAGCAGCGGGGTCTCACTCTTTCTTTTTAGCTCGAACAGTATGTTAACCTGGCTTTTTTTTTTTTTTCCATAACTGTACATGCACCGTACAGAAACAGCCTTTTAGAATTACTCACCTGCAAGTCGAGTTCATAAGATCTTCTTTCAGAGTCGCTCGGTTATGTCACTATTGGGAACACAGATATTCAGACTTTAAGCAAACATATCTGGAAGTTTTTACACCTGAACCCTTCAGAAAAAGAGCCTATAGGGCCAAAACAGAAGTTAATATGGGTGTGGTACATTGTTTGTGTTATTTGGAGATCGAACTTCTTGTGTTTTACATGCATCTTAAATCCTGCTCTGAGAGTCTTGGTATGGGATATATACATATATATATGACTTTTATTCAACTGGATTACTTTTACACTGTTTATACTATATGAAGCCCTGTTGGTTTTTCAAAATAACAATGCTCTGGGTGCAACAGTGGCAGCGCCTTTCCTGTCCAATCTGGCCCTTTTCAGCCCTGAATACCATAAATCACTTTTCCTCTGTTGCAGCACCATGCGCACATTTCACCATGCATACATTTCATTCCTTTCTCATGGGTACACTAGAGGAAAAATCTTCGCCAAGCGGGGAATGTCATTTGCATATCACTGAATGGTGTCGTCAAACGCTGTAAATCCACAGCTCTTGATCTTCAAGATCTTTGTTAGTCGCCGATTTTTACAGGATCTGAGGCTCACCACGTCCTCAACCACATGAAAACGGAGCACTGGGAACACAAGCATGTAGTGAGATCAAGACATGCAGAACATGGTGCAATTATTCAGAGACCTTTCATGGGACTGTTCAACCTCTCCGTCAATAACAATTCCATTTGTAGCCTAGTTTACTTAAATGGTTGCTTGTAGCAGACAAAAGACACCAAATGTTTAATCTCCTAGGCTCATTTGGGACTTGGAAGGAACAGTTTGTGACAACACACAGCAAAATTGTGTTAGAATTTTGTTTTTAATCATGGCTCTGATGCCAGGCAGGTTGGTTAGGATGGGGAAGTGTATTTAGTGAAGAATGGAGTCTGGACAAAACCAGTAGTAAATATTTGGTTTGTGTGTTTGTTTGGCCTTGGCTGACCTTCCAGTTTATAGTTATTTTATTTGGTGTTTAGAACCAGAAACATTTCAGACATAAGGCAATGCTGGCCATTTTTGCTTCCCCCCCCCCCTGCAACATGGTCGGCAAAATCATCCAGTGAAAAATAGCCGACACATGCTGTGAAAGTGTAGTGGATAAATGATGTCATCAAAACCATTTACATGTAAATGTTATCTGAATGAGGGAGCATTTCTGGAAACTGCCCTGAAAATTATGTATTGACATACTAGAGTGTGTGTGTGCGTGTGTGTGCAGTGGTTCATTTGTGTGCACTGACATCTCCGTTGCATTATTGCTCTTTCAGCTGTTGAGTGTCTGCTCCTTATAGTAATCCTGACCAAGGTAAAAAGCAAATCAAAAAAAGCAAAAAGTCAGCTTTTTTTTTATTTTCACTCAGAAACACTTCTTCATTTTGTCGGCAGATGCCCACATTTGTGTGGAGTGATGAGATTGATTGTGTAAATAGTGAGTGCTCAGCAAAGGTCTTGATGGACGTGGAAAAGGGACATTTCCAGTGACAGAGTACAGTAGATTAAAGATTAGGCGATGGCGGTCTGAATGGAGAGCTTGGACTTCTTGCTGGATTGCAAAAGCTTCAAATAGCATCTGATATTTAAAACGGACTCTTTTGTTCATGCGGGAGCAAGAACTCCTACAGCAATTCATTATGATAGGCTCTACGGAGAGAGAAGGCCTTGACAGCACTGCTCACCAGTATTATAATATGCAAGTACTGCATATTAAAGCCTTTTTTTGTGTTGCTGCTGTATTCAAACAAAAAAAAAAATAAACTATTTAACTTTTCAGCAGAAAGTGCTGAGTTTTTCCAACAAAATCCATGTGTTGACAGTTTTTAAAGCTTGGTTTCATACACATAAATATGCAGCTTATCTATACTGTGTACTATATAATGAAATAGTTTCTGAATATGTGTACTACTCTAAATAGCGACTGTATTATCACAATTAATAAACACAGAATAGTGGTCATTTGTTTATCTGAAGCTGAAGGATAGCAAAGGTGCATGTGTAGACATCAGATATAATTAGCCATGTCCTGAATTAGAAAGCCACAATTTTGGATGGACTTGATTCTGTTTACTTGGCTTAAGTTCCCATGTAATGCAGTCCATGTAGCTGTTACTGTGCTGTTGGTAGCATGTAGACACACATGTGCTCCTTCCAACTGATCTCATGCTGATCCACTCCTCTAAAAAACATAATCCAATGTCGACTTACATCTTGACAACTGTAAGGTATGGTCGGTCTGTCAGGCTCATGTTTCAAGAGAACTGGATATAGTGTTCAAAGTATGGGAGATAGTGGAGATAGAGATGATGAGCCCTGATGCCTCTATAGGGTAGTGGCTTTGTTTCGTTATTTATTAGATTTGAGGAAGTTTATCTGATATATATTTGCCATTGTTGCCCATTCCTGAGAACATTTTCACCTGTATAAGTGAAACATACTGTTGTAAAACCCACATCAAAGAATATATATCAATTTTAGCTTGTCTAAAACTGTTATTTGGGTACATTTCTGCTGTTTCCTGAGCTTGCTCTCGTTGACTTCTGTCTGGAAATACAGTCTCAGACAACTCTTTAATTCTGACAAACTTCAACTATCATGGGTGGCAGGAAACTGCTGGGTAGAGAATGGAAATAACTGCTTTCCTTACAGGACTGGCACCAGTGGTTATTCTCATCCATTATTTAATAGCTTACACTTTTGTAATGGAATTTGTAATCGAAATGTTCTTCTGGGCCAACAAACATCACGTGACCTGCAGTTCAGATGTTTGCCACAGCACTTAAATAGCATACACAGCTCAGATCCCGATCGTCAATCTGAAAACTGAGACAAGTGGAGAGATGGCTTCCGCATGACAAACACTGATGTGAAACGTTTGTATTTTAAAGTCTAAGGGCCAGTGGTGTCAAAGTCTTTTTGGAGAAGAGGAAAGAGCAGGATACTACTGATTTGACAGGTTTATGAAAAAATAAAATAAAAGTCTGAGTATCTGTAAGCCTCAAGCTCTGTCTGCTGTGAGGGCCTCTGGGAGGAATCCTACAGCGGTTTCCAGATGGTATATGACAGACCTCACAGAATTCGAGATCAATGGAGTCCCATTCCAAGTATTAAACTGTGATGAATCTGGATTCCAGGACTATTTTGTTTGTGAGAAGTTTGGAGAAAAGATGGGGGAAAAACTTGACGTAACAAGAGCAGAAAACTTTGACCGTTTGATAGCTGGATTTTGACGTTAAGATGTTTATGCTTGTCTGGGATATTTTAAAGGGGAACAGTATGATGGTGGAAAAACAAGACTTAAAACCTTTTTTAATGATTTTTAAATCTAAAATTATTAAAGAATTAACACAAGCTGTCGATACATTGGACTCTGTAATTACATGTATTATAAAGTATTGTTTGGTCAACCTTCATGGTTTCCAGCAACACCTCTATTATTTAATTAAGTTATTTTTTTTTTATTCTTTTTTTTTTCTAAATCTGGAAATTCACACAATATATATTTTGACTATTCAGGAAATAAAGAAATATTAAAAGCCAAGTCTAAAGATGGATAAAGGACTCAGTGAGAGACATAAGCCATAAATATAATTTGCACTATGTTTCTAATTACACTATAATTTCCATTCTTGAAGCCATATTAAACAGGCTGACATATTTAATATGGCTTATTAATGTTAGCTTGTTTAGCTTGTTTTAATAAATAGCTGTTTAATAATAAGTCTCCTCATCATTTATGCGGAATGAACAAAACTTGTGTGTTACTGTACGTTCGGGAAACTTTTCTTGTCTTCCGTTATTAAAGTTGTTCAATGATCACTATATCTTACATGTGACAGTATATCTGATTCTGCCCCGCAATGTTTATTTCTAATTAAAATTCAGGTTGAATTGCTGATGAAAACTTTGTAAAGTTCGCTGGTGTAAATATCAGCCTATGCCAGCCAGGTCCTGTACACTGATCTGTACATGGACATTCAGTCTGCATGTCCAGCACCTTCTTTTGGCAAGAAAAAGTCAACAAGGATCTGCATGGTGGTGGAGGGTGCTGGAGAAGTCGTTGAGTGGATTTTTAAAGTTCACCATCAAGAGGCTACTGGTGTATTATTGGGTAAGAGACGCCAGGAAATGTCTCAAGTCTCCTCCACTGCAATTTGATGACCGGGATGTTGAATGTACAAATAGTAAATGTTTATTTTGGAGAAGCAGATAACCGTTGTTTTTGCAGCTATTTTTCTGCCTCACTGTAGGTTGGTTAATATTTTACACATACTGCATGTTATAACAGTTTTAAAAGGTTAATTCCCTCATACTGTGGATAATTGAAAGGAAAATGTAGTCAGCCAGAACGTCTGCAACTAATTACTGTTTCCAATAAGTACGGTGGGTAATGGTTTTAATGGGCAACCAGGGTTCTACGAGGAGAAATTGCAGATGACGACCATTAGACCACATCTGATTATCAATGGATGGCTGTAAAATCATGGTTGAATAATCAAGTCAGTACCAATGAGCATTAAGGCAAGAAACATCCAGATGTTGCCTGTGCTCTGCCATCTGATTCGCACCTCTGGCTAGTGTCTCCTTCGTAGCCACCACCAGAAAGACTCATGGGTGTTTACTGCTATTTGAGTTCTCCGTGAAAGTTGAAATATTTTGCCCCTAACACATCCTTGTAGTTTGTGTGTGGAGGATTATCGAGGAACCGATAGTTGAAACAATACCCTCAAGACTCACAAACCACTCCGCTGCAATAAAAAAGACATGCTGTTAATTAAGGACCATGAAACATTGTTATTAAATCTGATTTCGTTATGCAAGAATGTCAATAATCAAGTTTACACAAACAACTTTTTGATTCCTTTTGATACTTAAGCATGTGATTTCTCTGATCTCTAAAAGCTGTGTATGCTGAATCGGTGTAACTAATCCGCCAAATATATACTACTGCAGTTAGAAATAAAAAAATGTAAAAAAAGATATAAAGAAAAAAAAGAGGTCTGCACTCAATCACTTTTCCTTTAGTCTGCCTTTCTTCCTCCCTTCTCACATTCTCATAGTCACAGAGATGTTAAAGCAAAATGTTCTTAGAAACCTTTGATTTAAGTTTCCCATGGCAAATAAGGAGGTTATGCAAATATGGATGAATGGCTGGTGAGAAATTTGGCTCCGTGCAGCGATAGGGACGTGTGACCTCTCTGCTGTTCTCAGGATAGCTTAAAGGCCCCACACAGTGGTGGTTTCACCGAGCCCCCTCCCCACCCTATGTAAATTTATAATGCATACTGAATGCATAAGATGTTTGTGTTCCGCCTTGGGAGGCATTATGTCAAAGGGTGGAGGGGATTTTTTTTTTCTTTTAGCCATGCTAGCGGTATGGCTCTTTGAATGGCAATACTGAATGACAGCTATTGGATGGATTAAAATAAAATTTTGTACACACATTCATGAACCCCAGAGGGTGAATCTTAATGACTCTGGTGAACCCCTTGTGGGTAGTCACTGTGGAAGCTGATGAAACTGCATTACTTGGTAGAGAAGACACAGATCTTTGCATACTGAGCTGCTCCTGCAATATAGAAAAGTCAAGCATAAATGAAATGGGAGGTAAGAAAAAAAGTCCATTGGCAAAGGCTGTGTTTTCCAATATGGTGATTTCTTCCCCTTGAAAACATGAAGGGAACATTGATCTTTTATTTATGACACTGGGAATAATGAGCCAGTGTACATAGTTATTATGGGACTTTTTCTTTTTGACCGGATAGAAGTGATGCTAAGCTAAGTCTGTGGCTACTTCTGAGCAGCAAGAATTGGTAAGTGTTTTATTGCAACCATGCTCCAGATTACCACTCAGTTCACTTCTATCTTCCCTCGGTGGCCGTGTGCTGCAGTTGTACACGAGGGAGAGTGAACAGTTCCGCTTTCGTTGCTGTGTTAAAACAGAGCAGGCTGCATTGCCTCAGGTAAGGAAGCATGGTAGTGCATTTGCATTTCCTTAATATCCTTATTGGCATAACTACACAGAGATCTGTGGAAGGCATAGAATGATTATTTGAATGTCTACTGTGACGGCCCCAGACTCTGTCAGTTCTCCTCTTGCTGTCTTGTCTCTTTTCCTTTTTCGCTTGCTGGTAGAGATGAGCGGAACCATCCAACCTGATGTCGGTCACCTGGGCACGCCAGGCGTGACGACCTCCTGAGAGGGCCTTTCCTTTCAGGAAACCCCTGGTCTACAGGGTTTGGTTGTGTGGC
This sequence comes from Amniataba percoides, assembly GCA_037176925.1. Taxonomy (NCBI): domain Eukaryota; kingdom Metazoa; phylum Chordata; class Actinopteri; order Centrarchiformes; family Terapontidae; genus Amniataba; species Amniataba percoides. Next base: position 18,009,159 of record JBAJHX010000001.1, read on the forward strand.
TGCATAAAAGCTGTTGAAAGTTAACAAGTCTCTCTCACTTTTCTTCATTGCTCTTCTGTTTATTTTTTTGCGCACAGAACTGCTGTTTTGTTATTGCTTGGCCCTTTAGTTGTTGTTTATCGATGATTACGTCTGCTGGAGCAGAGATTAATGCTCCATCAGATACTCTGCTCTGATTGGTTGTTTTGACTCAGGCGTGGATCCAGAGGAGTCACACAGATTATCTGTGTCCGCATGCACCGCTGTCATGACATAAGGACAGTTTTAGCAAATATGACTAAAGGTCAAGTTTCCTACTTCTGCTTTAAGTTAATTTCCCTTTTTGTTATGTCAAATAAAACATATTTTTAGTTTCACATCATGAGTGGTCTCCCCTCCTTTGTCCAGCTGTGACTGCTGTGACACTGCTCTGATAGCTAAAATTGATAAACTGTAACTTTGTCTGAAAAGGATTCTCAGATTGGGTGCAGTATTTTTATATTTGGAACAGAGCAAGTGTTTTTCCACAATATGGTGACCTATTTCTCTTATCAACATACTGTACTAATAGACTTCTGACATGATGGATCATGGAATGAAAAGGCTGGCAGATGACTGAAGATCTAATCGTTCCCCATGTATTATATGAACTATGAATTAGCAAAGATAACAAGCATGGGTTGCCTTTGCCACTGCATGATTGGTTTGGGAGTCTCAAGCAATTTTAAAGGCTTTTGACTTAAGTATGCTTAGTTTGCACATCTGATGTGTGACCCAGTTATGAGAAAATTTCTTTCTGGATTTACAGTTGATTTTAATGCTTCACAAAATGAGCACAGCATGGTATTTACTATTTACTGCTCACCAAGATCACCGTTTTAATATTCTCTGCAGTAACACGCCATTTAAATGAATTAGTTTCACAGCAGTTTTCCTCACATGAAACCTCTGTTTCTTAATTTTCCCTCTCCTTCAGCGGTCTTTAAAGTGATCTTTAAGTTGTGTCTCTTAATGTCAGATCTTGTAACACTGATAATTTCTAAGGCACTTTAGATGCAAAGCACTGCCAACACCTTTCGGGGATAAAATGAGAAAGGAGATTGCAATGGAGTCTGTCCCTTTCCCCAGGGACAGTAAATCCATGCGGAGCGTACTTGTCTGGAACTCCCTTTGAATACAATTGAAGTGTTCAGAATAGCTTCATCTTCACTCCTCGCCTGAATCTGTGATGCTTAACATATTCTCATCATTAAAATTTAGACTCCCTATAATGAAAAGTGTTTGTGTGAGTCTGAGATGTACATGGAAAATATTAGCATTTCTGTTTCAAGGCCTGAATACAATTAAAAGTGCATTTCAAAGGATCCTATTTAATGTATTGTAGTGTTCAGAATTACATGAGGCAGAAGCTTCTTTCATCTTTCACACACTACGCACATTTAGTCAAGGTGTATTATCTTTGTGCTTTGAGCTGAATGTTAAGATTAGCATAGCAACAGACTCACGGTGAGCAGGCTAACATGCTCATACATGGTAGGTATAATGTTTATCATGTTCACCACCATAGTTTACAGTGTCTATATTAGATTTGCAGGTAGCTAAGGTACTGTACTGGAGAAATAATTACATTGCGTCCATGTAAAAGTTGCCAAAACATTTCATTCAAAACCGCACATTTGAACTTCACGATGGCATGAAACCTTGCGTGTTCGCAACATTTGCCAATCCATCTAGATTATGTTAAAATATCTCTCATCATTCAAAATTAAAATTTCAACCTGCTGGTTGCACCTGATTAAAAACTCCAGACAGCATCATTATCTGAACAAAATATCACAAAAATCCGTTCAAAAGTTACTGAGAAATTTCTGTCTAGATCAAAGAATGGGCTGACATTGCCATCCATGCAACAAACCTTTCCCAAGACAGCTCAGAGATGGATACTCTATGTTAAGTCACTTGAGATCGCTTTGATACTTTTAATTCTCATGTGCTAGCACATTTTCCTTTAAAAACAATCCATCAATTGATTTTATGGTTACTCTGCATCAGGGCTTCTATGACTACTATTATAAAAGCAATTTCACCTCCCGTGTCTAAAAACCCTCCAAAGGAGTAATTAGCCAGAGACCCCCACCACCACCCAATTATCTAATCAATTAAGTTTCTAAAAGCAAGTGAGGACTTAATTAGGGAAGTGTCTATATTGTGAAGATGCTTTAACGCAAAGCTGTCAGCCCCACAAATGGTGATGAGGTCCAGTAGGCTTTTCACCCCCTTCACCGAGGTCTGCCCCACCATCTCGTCTATCTCACCCTAATGAAATCTCTCTCTAAATCCACTGCTGTCCCCTCTGCTGCTCAAGTAAGCCTCACTACCTCACTACCAATACTAGTGATGTGCTGGAAATCTCTCCAATTTCAGCAGGGCTTTTGTTGTTGAATCTCACAGGTCCAAGAAGTCTCTATCTTATTCTGCACTGTAATGTGCAAAATCAGATAGAGGGCCCAAACAAATCAAAAGTAATTAGCTCAAGACTTGCACACAAACTTGCCCGAGAAGCAGACATGCAGTGCATTATAGTGCAGTCACGTATAGACTCTTTATACTCTGTACAGCTATGCGCACATCCCAGTGATACACAGACAGAAAAAAATGACGATAAAATCAATGTCCTCACATTACGGTGTATTTGCACAGAACTTGAACACATGAAGAGGTTCTGCGGTCTATTTAAAATCCAAATGCATAGCCATGTTTATTGATTTGCACTTTGCACCCCTGTTGACCTTTAATCAATGTAAGCTTTACCTATTTCAACTCTCAGCTGATGCACTATGTATGTTCTGTCTTTGGCACAGGCAAGCATGATTTGAATGGTGAGTCCAAGGCTGAATCAATCAGTCCTGAATAAATCAGGACTTTATTGAGCTGGCAATAAACTGATTCAAGACCAAAATAGTTTTACCTATATGTGCTTGACTGTTTGCGGTCGGTGGAAGAACAGCAATGCTATAAACAAAAAATGATGAGAGGTTTGGAGATAAGGCACAATTTCCGTGCTGTTTTGACCTTTTGATTATAAGGACAGAACTCGGACTGAAGGGTACACAGGGAGCTGTTAGTTTGGGCTGTATTAAAGTGGACCCTTTCTTTTTGACTGTGTGATTGTGAACTTTATCAGTGTGTGTTTCGTCTGTGTCTTTTCAGGCTCTAAGCTCATAAAATATAAAAGTTGAGACTGAGCAGAATTGCTTAAGCAGTCACAGTTTGTGTTACCATTTTGTTTGATGCAGGATTCAGGAATTCAGGATTTATCAGTATTGTGTGCCCAGAAGATTTTCTGATTGATATCCTTATACACCTTCATCATAAAACAACAACACCAACAACCAAAAAAGTTCTGTGAACATCTAGTTAGAAACTCTAGTGAATATACGCAGAGCTACTTCTTCAAAGGTTTAATTTGACATTATCTTTCTATTTATCTAGTGTTCTCTAAGAAAAACATGCCCATGGCTTATAGAGACACAATAGGGCCTTGACCACAGTACATCAGTAAGCAAACTAGAATGTCAACAGACCTGCGCAGGTCCATCAAAGTGTTACACATTTTTCATTTATAATAGACAGGGAATCAAATAACCCACCCTTCGAACTCAGAGCCAGTTACACAATGTCTTCTGCTGCCCCCACTTCACTATTTGTGTGCCTTTCATCCCATCCTCTTGGAGAGGGACAGCGGATTCTCTTTCTTCTGCTCCTCGGCCTCTCTGTTTGATCTCTGTAATTCAGCTAATGAGGCTGGGCCTCTGGCAGGCAGCTGGCACACACACTAAAGGCAGCAGCGCTGAGATGTGCCCCTAGATCTCAGTTAGCCGCATAGCGCCACCCCATCTGACTCAGCAGCCAACTCCGAAACATCCAGGGCCCGTTGAACAAGGTGGAAGAATCACACTTAATTACCTGCTGTTGGAAAATCAGCAGAATTTAGAAATAATGGAATCTAGGTCAGCTTGATCTCAGCAGTAACACCGCAGAGAGCTATGAGTTGAACCTATCAGGGACAAATTCATTTCGCTCTTAATTTTTTACATGTTTAGAGTACAAAGTGATTAATCTTGTTTTGCCAGCGAAATAGAGGACTGGGCAATTTGTTCCACATGATGAAGTAGAGCTGAAATGTTCCACTGTAAAGAATGATTTTCATTACATTGAAATTTTCAATGCACAGTCAATGGTTCCATCGGTCACGCCCCCGTTATCAAATAGGTGGTGTCTCCATCAATTCAATTTTGGCACATGTCAGCAGCAACCTCCATTCTCTGAAAAAAAGTATATAAGTTATTTGCAGTGTGGAATATGAAAATGTGCCAGACAGATTTGTCTCTGGAGTGCTGGGGAGGGCTGGGGAACATCTGAGTCAGCGGTCTTTGAAGCAAATGCAAACCTCTCAAAAATGCTAATCTTTGATTTCTTCCAGATTAGTGGGACTCAAGCTGAGCTGTAGATGCAGGAACACAAGTAGCTGGCGGCCATCCTGCTTCTGTCTCCTAAGCATCTGATTAAACGGAAACCTGATGCTCTATCCTCTTATTGTTGGTTCTGAGAAAAGGACAGTCCCTGGTGATGTTACGAACAGTGTTTTTTCTGAGCTTATTTCATCACCAATATTTTGATCTAGATGCTATCTAAATCGAGAGGTCCTGCATCTTTTAAGGGTGTCAGTTGGAGACACCTTGGAAATCTACACTGTAGATAAGAAACAATAAGAAATTATGCCTTAAGCAGTATTCAAAGAAATGTTGCAGGCTCTTTTCGTAGTATTGGCAATCTCCTCACAATGGCTCCCTTACAAATAACAGCAAAGGTACTGCTTACAGCAATGAAAATAAACAGCGTATCCATGACTGGGTGGAGGATGATGTGCTCATTGTTGGTGCTGTTAATGCCGTGTCTGTTTGCTGTGGTAGCCATCTGACCTGAGGTTTGTTCACTCAAAGTTAAAGCTTCCAGCCTCTTTGGAGTGAGGGTATAGAAGCCATGCCTGCTCTGTGCCCTGCTTGAATGCCATGTCCCGGAGCCAGGCGCAGATGGCATGAAAGAAATCCTGAACTGTGGAGGAAAAACCCAAGGCATCCACCTGGGGGCTCACAGGGTGGCATCATGGTGGAACAAACTCAATGTTCACACCACCGGGATGCAGCTCTGCCACAACTTGGGGCTTTTGAGTTTTCAAATTCTAGCACTCCCTCTCGTACTCTCTCTGCTGCAAGTCTTTAGACCAAAGGAAATAAGGAATATCATGGACATGAGTCTGCATATGTGAAATACCATAGTTTAACATCTTACTACAGATTTGAAAGCCTCAATGCAGCAATTGAATTCAGCCAAAAGTACTCAAAAGTTGGCAAAAGAGAGTTTTAATTAATAAAGCCATTCATTTGTTTAATCAGACATGACACGGTGGTCTGTATTTACATATTTATTCAACTGAGAAAACATTATGTCAGAGCCCTCGGCACAAATGTCATCAAAAGTGGAAATTTGAAATTCCAATCCTCTGCATGAGAGACATCACCGAGGGGAGTAAAATGGGGAGAGGAGCAACAAATAGATAATCTGGCAAAGCATTTACTCAGCAACTTGCTGCAAGTCTCAGGTGACATATCAATCTCGTTAGGTGGAGACTTGTCCCAGGTGTGTGATCATGTAAATGTTCCCTGAGGTAAAGAATCAACAGAAAACATGGAGTGTTTGACAAAGTGGATGAAGTGCAGCTCAGGAGTCATTCGGACTCATTCATATTATCATTGTATGTAGCTTAAATACCCAAATCGTTTCATTTTACTAGCACTTGCATTGAAATCTTAAGTAATCATAAGCGTGCATGTTCCGTCTTCAACAATGTGTTCAACAATGTCAGCTGCGATCATTAAAGAACTTGGATGATAAATAAGTGCAGGTGACCAGGCTGGTTACGACATGACTGGGCCAGAAGTGTTTCAGTTATTGAAATTGTTGAAGATCTGTTCATCTTCTGCTCTTAACTTGAAATTACAGATGGGACATGCCAGAAGATGCAGTCTTTTGTCTCCACAAAGAAAAATGCTGTCTTCTCAAGTCCTACATACAAACAAGCATTTAAAACACAGCTAACCTGGAGAGCAGGTGGGGATCTGTGAGTATTTTAACACTGACATAATGCCTTTTATTCCGGACAACTTTTGGAAAAAGAGACTGTTCAGCTGCAAGGAATTCGGTGACAGAGAGCCCAGAAGGGCCCCAAACTATTCAGTTGGTACCAGTGAACCACCTCCACAAACTATGGCTGCCTCCAGAGAGGTGACACAGCCAAGCCCGACAGTATTGGCCTGGCCACACTCCCAGACTTGGCTGCTGCTCTCTTAATCCAACAAAGTGAACTTATCAAATCAATCAATCAGAATCAAAATACTTTATTTATCTCAGGGGGACATTTGGTGTTCAAGTTGCTCTCATACAGAGAACACAATAGAAATAAACTATAAACAGAATGTGTAAATAGAAATACATTAAACTGAATGTGTGCAGATTATTAAATTTCATAAATGAAGTCTCTACTAAAAGGTTGGATTATATTGCATTGCAATGAAGTGTAACCCTATCTTGGTTGTCTTTTGCTAAAGAAATTTCCTCAGTCCCAGCTGATTTAGCGATATTTAGCAAATCAGTGCACGCTAACACACTAAGCTAAGACAGTGGAGATGGTAAACACCAGTGTGCTAGCATACTGATGTTAGCATGTAGCTAAAAGCAATAAGAACATCCTCACACAGCTGCTAGCAAAGCTGTTGACAGTTGTTATCTTCAGTGCTGATTTGACGTCTACTGCATGTAATTTTTTTTTATTTGGGTCATGCTGAGCACCATCTCACGCTCTGCGCTATACAACTGCTCTTGTCCTACCTGCGTCAGTGTGTCTCTGCGTGAACGTTACTGATAGGTTCAGTATATCTGTGCATTCATCATGCTCAGTGGTGACAGTTTCTTTAATGCAAATTCTGAAATGTAATTAAATTAAACTGATGGAGTTTGGGGTGGCGGCAGAGGCGGCGGTTGTGGGTATGTAGGCGTGAAGAGCCAACCATACGTGGCTCCACAGTAACGAGCTGAAGCAGGCCATCAGTGGGTGTGGTGTGAAAACGCTGAGCAGGGAAAGTGAAGGTGAGCCCCACAGGACTCATTTGAGAGGAACGTGGTGCTGAGAGCAGCTCAGAAGCCACACACACACACAAAAATCACAATTACACATAATTACAGCTTGAAAACTGTGGGCAAAGGGGCTCTTTATCTGCCTATATTGGCTCAGCACTCCACTGTGCCTCTAATTGCTGTTCTCCTACTTGTGCATATCACTTTCTGCGCCAGTTGCCGTGTATTGTTGAGGCATTCACAAGGCATACCTTCAGCATAGTTTCCTGCTTTGAAAATTGAATGGCTTTGAAAATTGTTTTGTTTGCCCACAGCTCATGCTTATGGATCTGTCTTATTTGTACAAAGGACATGTACGGCATGGTATACCCACCTGCTACATTCACCATAAACCTTGCATCAGCTTGGCCTGAAATGTGTGCATCTAGAATACGACACAGCGTGTTTGCGTGGCCAGAGCTTTGATTCCCACTGCAAGCATTCATGCTAAAAATGTCCACCCATTCATCTCCACAATGCACTTTAGACAAAGCCGTCTACCACATGTAGAGATGTGTTAAGCTCTGGGGGGAAAATAGTCAATATACAGTGTGTGTGGTCAGTATATATGGGTGGTTGGTGTATGTATGGACCTGTGGAAGTCAGCCCCGTTCATGTGATGAAATGACAGGAAACTCCAGGATTCTGTACACTACAGTCATCATGTAGCCATTACATTTGGTTGCCTAGGGGTTCATTCAGCTCATCTCGTTAGTCTGTCTTTTAGTTCCTGCTGCTGCTTTCACCTGATCATCGTCACCACAGACCTCACCAACAGTGTGGCTAGAATGCCTCTCAGGTGAACTTACACTTTCTTGAGATTGCTATCTGATCCTCCAGTGCCACATGAAGTGTAAATAGGATCAGTGACTATCTGCACAATGTTCATTCTAATTTATGTCATGTTATGTTTAGAGAGGTAAAAATGGGAGATTATTGAACAGTTGCGGTCTTGCTTAGCTATTTGAAAAGTCAGTCACTGTCGCTGAAGGGGGATGCATGATGCAAACCCCAGTCATCAGTGTCAAAGCTTTGAGTGCGCCATACATCTATCCCGATCTTGACCCTAAATCTCTGCATTATCAGTTTTTCCTGCATTGGAGAAAAATCGTTTTCTATGAACCAGACAGCAAACGTGTCAACCTTTTCCTGATTTATGGCTTACTCCACTTGTCTGCGCTGCTCTATGTTTGCTGCCTGACAAATTTCTCCAGCTAGAGCATGTCATGTATGCTGGTTTGCCTCTTTTCACCACACCAGATTCCTAATGAGATTAGTGTCATCCCTCAGCATGGCATAATGCTATCAGCACACTATCACAACACTATGGCTTAGTTAACAGTTCCCACTTTTTATATAAGGGACCGCTGTGTGAAACTACAGTGCATAGCTTGAAAGATTTCATCCAGTCACATGATAAACTGTCTGTCTGTGTGTGTATATATGTTATTATTGATGTGCTTTCTTAATGCGCTCTATTGATATCTGACTTATTGCTCTTCTTATTTATCAGATTTTTTTTCCCTTTGGTCTCGCTTTGTCATCATTTTCCCTGTGTCTAATGTTACCCTGACCTATTTGCTCCCTTCACAGCAAAATCCAATATTTGCAGATACGCTCCCTGCCTCAGCCTCTGTAAATATGTTTTCAAAATCCCATTGATGTGTTTTTTTCTCTCTCTGTGCAAATGGAGGGCTTGTAATTAGATTGATTATTTTAATACATCTAGACAGAATTAAACCCTCCTGCAAAAGAAACTCAAATTTAGAAGTCATGAGCTATGGCAAAGAGTTTCCTCTTTCTGTGCCATGGATGCAGACCTCAGAGACAATATATCGAATACAGACTTAACATTATGCATGCAGCAGTGTTGAATGAATAATGTGCGTGCCTTTGGTCTCCGTTCCTCTTCTGATCTGAGGCGTTAGTGACATAAATCCATCTGTCGCTTGATGGAAGAAAATGTAAATCTTGGACCCCTTTGCATATCATGTCTAATTGGCTTCAGTCTTCAAACAGCCCTGCCTTTTAGATGAATCTTTATCAGATGGATAGTCTAGCCCTCTCATTTAATAACCCTCTGTCAGATCCCAAATGGACAGCATGATCTCACCACTCCCTCACTCTGGAAAATTTGCATCTAAACAATGAAGTGCTGTCCAGTGGATCCAAATACCATATCCTCTATATCTCCAAACGTACATTGATGGTTGTGTATTGCACTGAGTCAACTTAGAATCCAATATTTTTGCATACAAAGGCAGTCATGCGGATTAAAACCTGGATTCAGTTTTTTTGTTTTTTTGGGGGGGGGTTTTCAGTCATGTCGGGCAATCTGCAGTTAACCTGGAAGCTATCATTGTTGTGATTTCTGACTTTCAGATCCCATGAGACCTCAGTTTGGCTGGTGTTACCATTGCTTGTGCCTCATTGTAAAATGTACAAACAATGGCAACCTTACTAAAGTCTTCATGGCTTCCCTAGTGACGTAAATGAAAGGAAGAGGTGGGTTCAACCAGTTCATCAAGATGAAGGTCAGGATTTTGTGGGAATACATTTGTCTTCGCTAGCACTTCAATGACACAAACTACAATCTACGCCAGTTACCAGTGGCTAAAAATTGAGACAGCCCTGTGCTTTTTATTGGAATACTGTAAAAGCTCAAGCCAACATTCGTCCAGCCCTTTCTCTGAAAGATTGTGAGGACGTCTACCCTGCGATAACAGCCAGGCCAATCATGACTACACTGTATTAAAGGCTTTTTACAGCTGTCTTGCTTTTAATATATAATTTTTTTTATGCTGGTGATAGTTTTTTTATTGCCAATTTTTTTTCAGTATTCTATATTTTTTGTGAGTGTTACGTAAAAGAAGTAGCTTATCGAAGATTTACTGATTAGACAGGCAAAAGGTAATAACAGTTGCATCTGTATGTATACAAGAATTGGAAAGAGAATCAGAAGCTGTTAACAGAGCTGACATGACTGAAAGTTGCCCATTTGTATTTTCATAGCTTTCTGATTTACTTCAGAAGAGGTTTTTCATGCCTTCTGGGAGGCTGTTCAACCATCTGCATCCAAGCTCCACTTCTCCTAGTCCATTCTGGAGGTTGTAACTAATTAAGGGGAAGGTGCTGGCTGACACTTTTAAGGTAAGTGTATCCATAGTCTGCTGCATTGTAAAGACTTTGATGAACTACATCTACCTGATTTTTGGCTCCTTGTCCTTCTGACTCACAGTAATATGTTTGACCTCAACTTTTTTTAGTTGAGGCAATGTCCTGCAATTGTTGGTTTCTTTCCATAACTTTACCAAGATGTTTCCCACTCTTAAATCATGTAGTTGCTTACAGGCTTTTATTGAGGTGTTTTTGGGGGGATTTCATGTCCAGGCTGTGGAGAGCTGAGAATGACCTGCAATTACAAGATTACCAACCAACTTGGACTCTAACCTCAACCCCAGCCTCAAGCCTCATACCATAAGACACCAGGACACCCCTTTGTCTAAAAACTAAAAATATTATCAGCAACCCCACATTTTCAAGATTGTTTTATTTGATAATAATTAAATATACATTCTAATGTCAGTCATAGCATGGTAATGGTTTCTGGCCTTGGCCCCACATTGTGCTTGATCCCAGGTGTCCTGCAGGGAGTTTCCCATCTCCTTACCACTTTCACAGTGCTCAAGCAGGGGGAGCTGGGAAATCTAATATTCCGCTTCATGGTTATGGAACAGACTAGGCCACTGCTCATGGTTTAGCAGTCTTAAATTGCATCAGGGAAAACCATGCAATGTACATTTTGCTCCCTAACTCCAACTCATTGAGCGTAATGTATATATTAGTGTAGGCAGGTGGGGGAGTGAGTGCAGCTACAGCTGTCAGCATTACTGCAAGGTATGAGAGATTGGAGGAGGGGATCCCCATGGGTAGAGACATCTCATGTACAGGGCCTCATGCCTTATTGCATTGTCTCTCCACCTTTGTATGTGAAAACATTGTTTTGCCTTAGTCTACATGTAGTGATTTTATATACGAACATTAGAAGTAATTAATAACAGTTTTTTTTTTATCAATATCAGATGCCTGATGAATTGGAAAAGGGATTCAAAATAAAGCACTAACCTTAAAGCACCAGTGTTTCATGACTATGCCCTGTTTGAGCCTACATACCTTTAACAGTGTTCATGTAAAATAGTTTTTCAGCATATTCCGTTGACTAACAGCTGTGCTCTCCTCACCATTTTACAGAATGTACATTAAAACGGTGAACTAATATTCACCTACACATCTTGAAACAGCATTATGGCCCTTAAGAGGTTACCAGCCTGGTAAAATGGCTATCCATTTATGTGCCTTGGTCAAGTGTTGCTCTGAATTTATTTATAACCTCTACTTACAGCTATTCACCTGGGTCTAGTGCACATTTTGAAAGGGAAAGGGGACACAATAAAGCAACAGATAGGGATTTTAACACCAGTTAAAGAGGGTTTGGTGAGTGAGATTCTGGAGTGGGCAGGCTGAGAGTTGAGGTCCTGGATAATTTAATCTTTGCCTTCCCCACTTGTGTTATCGAGGATGTTCAGATGGGTTAAGAATGCCCACTGCTGGGCACCCACCACACCTCATATTAAAAACCAACTGCCACCTTGAGGTAGCAGATGTGACATACCATGTAGAGACTATCCTCTGAAGTAAATGACTGCATCAGTCATGAAAAAAACTCGATAAAGTTTAAATTCATGTGACAAAGCCATGTAGCAGCCGTGGTGATTATCATGAGAGCAAAGTAAGAAGTGGTAGGAATGGATGCCTTGGATTATTGCACGAGACCACTGATAATTTCCGGTTTCCAGCTGACCATCAATGTTTTTGTCAGAATGCCCTCCATGGTGTGCTACTCTAAACAGCACAAAGTGTTAATTTTATGTGACCGTTATGATAAAGGTCCCCTAACTTTAGCAAAGTAACCAAAGTCCAAACTACAGTGTTTCCTTGACCATAACAATGTGAAACCCTAACCCCCTTTTTTTCCCAAAGCCTGATTTTTCTTAGACCTAAGCAAATAATTTTTGCTGTTAAACTTAGCCAAACCTTAACTACAGCATAAAAAGGGATCTTTATCTCAACAATCTTTGAAGTTCTGACAAATAATGTCATCCTGCTGATACTGACAACAGAGGAGAAACCACTTCTACGTTTCATTCTAGAAGGCAGGGAAAAATTGTATTTTGTGTGTTCGCTTGGTGGAATTTTAACTATGTTGCAGTGGCACATACTGTATCACAGCAGCATAACGTAAAAGTTGCATAATGCGACAGTGCCACTGCCCGGATATATAGAATGTGCACTGATGAGAGAATGAACCTGCACAGATGTAGGTGAGACAGATGTATTTAAAAAACACTTTAATTCAGTTTATTTTTCATAATCCCCCTAGTTTTCTCCAAATATGCAATGTCCGGCTCCCTGTGCATAAACACTTTGCCAATGCTAACTCTCCAGTTAGTCTGAAGAGGATGTAAGCTGCCATCTGCTGCCTCTCTGACACTTGTTGTCACCAGCTGCTTCTTTTAACATACCAGAAAACAACTTTAGTGAGCAATGAGGGGAAGCCTTATAGGCTTTCCCACCTGTGAATATGGCTGACTGTGCACACTGGAGCGCATAACCAAGCTAAAGGTACCGCCACCATCAAACTTTGGCTCTTTGTGTTAGTGTAGGGGAACTTCACACCTTTGTATTATGAAAAAAGGAAGAAAGAAGGTATTCTATAGAGCCAAAAGGCATTGATTGGCCATTAATTCTGTTTCAATAGGAGAGAAGATGTTTCCTCAAGGAAAAGAAGAGTCTCTGTTGAGACTACCCAATGTCTGTCTGACATTGGGTAGTCTCTGTCAGTGAGAAAAGGACAAACATTTCCAGTCTGATGCTGTGCAAAAATTCAGCAACCACCTGAACGTCAAACCACCAGGGTTGTAATTGTCCAACTCTGGCACATAAACTGCCTTCAGGGACAGTAACCTTGTGTGCGCCCAACATGAGACCATTTTGTTGAGGCGAGAGGAGCCTAGACAACCCTGCTTATTGATACTCTAACCATTGTTATCAGCATGTGTATTCTTGAGGTTTGAAAAGAAAATTGTTGAGAGCAAGATGGGAGCAATAATGACTGTTCCTGTGGCATGACAGGGAAACATCTTCTACTTCAGTTGTGAGGCATAGGAACTGGTTCACTTCATCTAAAGATAATTTTAATGTGTGGAAGATGAGCTGCAACCACTCAGAGATACACCTTGATTTGTAGGGGACTAATTGGTTTACCAAGAGACACATTTGGGTGTAATATGTGTGCAAGAGGACCAGCGGATAAGGTTGGACTAATATCCAAAAAGTATTCAGTAGTTCCTGTTGTCACTGTTGTTTTTAGTCTTTGATACATCTCTCTTTGGACTTTTTTTTAAAATCCTTTTCAGGACCATAGGGGTCCCCATGGCTATACTGTGGATAGATTGCCAGTGCTTTACAGAGTTAACAAAAAATGGCCTGACACTGACATTTGCAGTTACAGGCAATTTAAAGTCTCCAACCCATCTCTCTTGAATGTCTTTGAATTATGGGTGAAAACCACATGAACAAAAAGGTGAAAATGCTGGGTCTCAGAATAATAGTTCTTCTTGCTGAGAGGCAACAGTCCTTACCTCTGAGTCACCATGTTGACTGATTCAACCATTTATGACAATTAGTTCTACAACTGCAGCATCTTATTTGATGTATGTTATTTCCCAGTGTCCCTACAATTTATTCCTATTTTAACTGCAGCAATAACTAAGATGTTTCTCTAAATGCAGGTTGGTGCAAAATAAGTTTTTTCCTGGAGCTTTAAAAGACGCAGGTCAGAAACAATTTCAAAATATGCCCTTTACGTTATATCTGAGGTATATTTTTCAATGTACCTTGTTTAAATACATGCAGTAAGAAGATATGACAAAATAATTTGGGTGCAGACTGATCTAAAGCAATGATACCTAAAATTTTTGGCTGCAGTTCACTGGGCCCCTAATACAGTGAAATAACCACACACGCAACTGAAGTTTGCAAAAAGCAGAGCAGGTTTGAAAGGAACTCCTCAAATTAATATGTATTCTACGGTCGCCAGCATCATTTAGATAATGAAATTAGACTTACCTCATGCAAAGCTTCCATTTTTCTGTGATGTTAAAGATATCGACAGTGTTACTATTCAGCTGCTTTTTCATGTTAAGAGTGCAGATCAGTTTTTGTTCATGTATTAATCAAATTAAATTGAGAGGATGCATGTAATTAAATGTGTATAGTCTAGTTTCCACTTAAATACTTTGGAGCTACCTGACAGGTAGATTTATTATTTACTCTCAACTAGAAAAAATCTGTCTGAAAAAAATTAATAAAAATGGCCTCACCCAATACACATATGAGGGACTCTTGAATAAAAGTCTGTCAGACATCTTGTGGTCAGAAGTAAGCTTTGGGTGTTGTGGGCAGTTCCTAGGTATGTGGTTGACACAATAAATTTGAAATGAACTACTTAGATTAGATTAGATTAGATTAGATTCAACTTTATTGTCATTACACATGTATAAACAGAGTAACGAAATGCAGTTTAGCATCTAATCAGAAGTGCAAAGAAGCAGCAAGTGCATTTTAAATAGTATGAACACTTCTTAAAAATAGTAAGCATACTCAGCAAAGTGTCACTGAATGCTGTATATTAATTCACTGTGTACTCCTATGTGCCCTGGATCTGTTGTTTGTGTAAAAACACATACATGCAATGTAATGAACAGATCCATATTTTAATGTGGAAGTATTACAATGTCATATACAATACATTATTAATGATTCTGTAGAAAGGGCAAAAGATTTAGAATGACATATTGAATGACAAATGTTCCAGCACAATATTGTCAGTGTTCACTCGCGTTTTGCGCTTTGCCGCCTCGTTTGCATGCATTCCACTGTTTGACGTGTGCTAGCGCCACACTCTTGGACAAAGAATCAGATAAGAGCAGATGTGCTGTATGCAGTTTTATATTTCAATTTGGCAAATCTTATTCCTATCTGGAGAGGATGCAGTTTTATCATCCAATTTGCTGCATCCTGCCTTGGCATTCCTTCAATAAATAGGTTATGGTTTATGGAATTGATGTGAGGTATGGGAATGTCAACATCAAGATGCAGTAAAGTTAGGTTTATGTTTCTTGCTACAGCAGCATTACAACTGTTGAGCACCCACTGGTGCGCTTGCAGGGTTCCTTTGCGTGTGCATATTTGTGTGCGAGCATTGGTTGTAGATGACCCAGATTGAAAAAATATTCAGATTTTATGTACTCTACTCCAGGGAACTGAATATTTCATTGTGTCATATGGTCTACACTCGTGGGGGGAAATGCAGGCAAATGAGGAGACTAATAAGTGCTTTTCACTCTAGCTAGTATGTAACTTCCCCACTGATAAGTGAAGGCATTAGGCCCTACTTGGGTCTTCTCTGAGAGTGATCAGCAGTTTAAAAAAAGCACTGTGTTTAGATGGACCCTATACTAGCACTCTGACAATTCCATTAAGAAAACACTGTGTGCCGTTAGTGTGACGCAAATTGGCTACAAGTAGTCTGGCTGCTCTCCAGGCATGACTCAAGGTGACGGCAGCAACACAAAGGCACAAAGTTACTGTCCAGATCAATACCAGCATATTGAAGGCATAGGGGCAAAGCCACTTGTTTAATGTGGTGCTCTGTAATGAAACTAAATAGAGGGAATAGTTACAGGAGGAGAAGGGAAACCAGACCAACAGTGTATGTTGTTTGTATGCTGCTCAGTCAAGAACAAAAGAGGCACAATTATGCCTGTCCCCATCCTTTAGCCAGACACGAGATCCCCAGCAGACATAATCACCACTCAGATATGTCATGAGAGACGGGCTCTGTGGGTAACAATAATACACTGAAACACGGAGAGTGGCACACACAAATTTGCTTTCTCTCTGAAGAACTGCAAAATAGAGATTGAAAATGCAGATACACTTACATGCAGGGTGTTAAGAGGTAGCAATAACTGGATAGACATACTGTACTTTGAATTACAGGGGGAGGGTTTGTGATGTTTATTCCTGTGCTGTTTGACAGTCTGGGTGCCCACATAGAAAAAACCCAGATGCCACAATAGAGCGGAGAGAGAAAGATAGAGAGAGAGAGAGAGCGTACAGGGCGAAGAACACTATCACATGTCAATGTTTGTGTCATGAAAAGAATTATAGTTCATATCTCTGGAGCTATGCTAGTGTTCTCCTTTGTATTCAGTTAATGTTCACTTTCTTTTATCTTTTAATGCAACCATTCGTCTCAATGCCTAACGCTGTGGCAAAAAATAAATAAATAAAAAAAATAAGGCAGCATCTCATTTCCCCACAAGGGTAAGTAAATCATAGATTCCACTCAGAATCCTTCACCATGACTTCATCTAATCCCTTCTAAATCCATGTCTGTTAAGTCAGTGATCAGAGAAACTGTAGCTTTTTGTCCTTAAGTAAAGCAAAAACACAAGTTTAACTAAATTATCTTCATAATCTCAAGATTCAGCCCATTAGAGATTATATAATTCATTATTTTAACAAAACAGAGGCCTTTTCTTAGCAGCCCATGATTGATATATTTGGTAACCTGCTGTGAACTTGACAGCCAGCGTAGGACGAGAGGCAGGTACAGGCATGTCAGTGGCTTTCAAAAGGTACAGTGTGATTTTGCTGTCAAGGTTTTCTCGGCTTTGCACTTAAATGACCTGCCTGTTCAGACAAGGTCAAAAGAGCAAAAACCAAGACATGTCTGACATCATCAGTATTTAATTAAAAATAACTTTGATACCTTCTACACATGTGATAACATGTGACAGTGAAATGACTGATTGCCACTTAAATCAGTGAATTGTTCCCATGTGAATCGTCTCTCCAGGTAATTGCAACCTCTTTTTTAGTCAGTTTTTCAGTGCAGGATTTTAACTTGTAAAAGAGAATATTTATGTTGTCATGCTGAAGTAAAGGATTTGTGGACTCTTCCACCACTGGCCTGCATATCAATGTTAGCTGTTATTGTTTTTTTTGATGAATTATTGTTTAGCCTTGCTAATGCTTACAGAATTCAGTTCTTCCATTATTATTAGGCAGTTGTATATGGATATAAACATCTGAGCGCATGCATCAAGGGGTTCAAATTACTTTCAGTAATAAAGCTCTTTGTGAAGACATAAGTAGACCACATTATTCATCTGTCCTATTTCAGTCACAGGATACACTAAAGGAAATGAGGCTAAACTTTCTTTGCAGTTGCAAAATACTTTATAAAAAGTAGAATTTTGGCATCACTATGACAAATTGTTTTGTGGAGAGACCTCGTTTCTTTAGTTTTAAATACAACATGTAATTCTTTTGTGCATTACTTAAATTGGACATTCAAATTCATATTAAGATTTTGTGCCTCTCGTCTTCCACATTCGCTTCTGTGTTCCAAAATTCAAACACTTTTTTTTGTCTTGTTTTGTTTTGGTAAGAATTAGCTGGACTTGTTTTGAGAAAGACCCATTTGTAAGGTAAATGAATCATTTGTCCTGATGGAGCATCGATTTGTTTATCAGAATCAGCTGACTCGCCAAGTGTCACCAATCATGCCCAATCAATACAATGAGTTTGTCGTTAGGAATTGACACTCTCTCATTCAATTGCATATCACAGCTTTCCTCAGAAGATCTCATTTAAGTATTTCCTAGTACTACCAAGATCTGAGTGTTAGTGCCACCGTTGGTGCATTGTTTGAACAGTCTGGGCCAGCTGACTGTGTTCTGGGGAAATTGAAGTGAAAACACTTTGCACTTTGCATTTTCATGAGGGATCTTTTGCTGTCTCACCTTTACTTTGTTGCCATTGATTGTATCACTTATAGCCACAGATTTCAGATTCACAAACATCTGTTACACTCTAAAAATAAGTAATCGTAGCACACTGTTTCTTACCATTTATAAATGTAGACATACTGTATTTAATCTGTAAATATACTAAATGTAGATTGTATTGCAATGGCCACAGGTAAATATTTAAATTAACTGTATTTGAAAGAGTAAATTTGCCAAAAGAATCTGATCATTAAAAATAATTTAAGATATTATTTTCAAAGTTGCCATATTCTTACATGAATACATTCAAAATATTGTACATGCCCTAGATATACATAGTACGGTAGTTATGTGTCTTAATAAGTAACAAGCCGGTTTTATGGGACAGTGGTTTGTCATTATTGTGCATTTATTTGCATGTATCTTCTTATGAGCATTAGTGACTAAAGGCAAAAAATATATGTTCACGTGAGGTTCACATCAGACATGAACTGTGTATAAAAAGGCTGTCAACATAATTTTGGATACATGTAAACCACATTGATATTGAACCTTGAATATTCTAAAGATGGTGAGCCTACTGAAATATTTAAATATAATTCAAGGAAAAGTAGAAGTACCTTCAAGGCTTTAAAGCAATTTTATTCACAAAGAAATTAGTTTTTTTAAGATCCTGAGGCCACAGCAATATATAGAGCGGGAGTGTGTTCTTGCCTGGTAAGGGCTAAAAAAATACATGCGAGGGCTTTCCTCAAATAAAGGAAGAATATAAGCTAATTTAGAAAGTACCCAAATGTTAAGCTACTACCCATAAAACCTGAGCTTATGGCAATTTTACAGCTTTATCAACATTAACAAATTGTTCAAGGGAAAACACCATTAGACGCTTATATTTAGTATTTAGATGAGCAGAAGCTATACTTAATTTCATTGCTGAAAATGAAATTTACCGCAATTGTGTAAAAAGCTGGAGATAGCCCTGAGCCACAGAGTTTTGTACAAACTCATTAAGAGATTTTGTAGTCTCTTGCCATATCATAATTAGCTTCCTAACAGTTGTGTCAAAGCTAACTTCTTTAATCAGTATTCTTATTTTATCAACCACATGATTACTTGTATGTGAAGGGAGTCGCATGTTGTGATGATTTCAGTTTTCAGGCCTGCCATTTTACTGTTTGAGTTTATTCTCAACGCCTTCATACCATCGTTATCGGGACCAAAGCACAGTTGTTTTCACTAAAAAGCTATAAAATCTGACTACAGTTTTGGCCCACAACCAAATAACAGACAAAGTTTGCGAGCTGGTGAACACACTGGAGCATGTGGCAGCCTGATATTTTTACTCCAAATGAGCGGATAAAAAGTTCGCCATATCAACGTGAACAGCAGTAATACGTTATATTTGTAGTGCTCGCAGTTTCTTTCCACTGCCCTCAAGTGGCCAAGATAAAACATTTATTGCAGGTTTAAGGAGACAAGCAAATAATGTTATAGTTAAAATCGGCATTAGAGACAATCTTAATGCCACAGTGAATCACGCAGCCTACAGTCCCTGGCAATATGTGGAAAGGATAACGTTTGAAGTCTTCCGCCATTCTCCTCTCACAAAAGAAGGGTAGTTGTAGTTGTTGTTTTTTTTTATTCTGAATTAAGCTGCAGCTTCTTTTAGGCCCGTTTGGATGAGTGGGCTTTCATTGTATGAGTAATCACTTTCGTTAGCGCGTTCGTTATTGACCTGGCGAATGCAAAAAGGGGGACTGTGCGCTTTGTTTGTGTAATCTGAAATGAATAGGCTGACTGTGTTGGCATTACTCATTGTCATCTGGAATATTAAAAACAGACGTCGTCTTGATGTCAAGCTATGTATCACAGGAACACTCCCGAGCACAATCATTATTACAGGGAAAAGGATACAAGCCAGTGTTAGAGAAACAGAGGAGGCGCTCCTCAGACGTGGATCTTTGGAAATCCAGTGGTTTACCAAGGTGAAGTCAAAGCTCAGGGCCAACTCAGGGCAAAAATATGTTTATGCTGACTCCAGTACCTTTCCGAACAGACAGTGGTGGCAGTTTTGCAAGGAAGGACAGAGATTAGATTGGGAAGAACTGGGGCAAACCCGGTAGTAAAGGGGAGGAAAAAGAGGAAGGCATTTGGGTAAAGTGCTCAGACTTAGTTGGTTTCCTTGACAAACTATGATCATAAAGTAATTTCTTTTGTCTGTGTTTTGGAAGGAAAATGGAATTAGTTGAATTACAAATAATTGACACATAATCATAGGTTTAGGATCTGGAACAGCAGATGCCTCCTTATGTAACACAAATGTGACTCAGGGTAATTTCACACTGCTTGGTGCTAGATTTTAAATGTAATGGTTTTTAATTCAGATGCCGAATCTGACTTACTGCAGACTAATGAGAATGAAATTCATTTGTTTAGAAGTACAATTCTGTGATAAGACCACAGAAATAAAATAATAAAAAAAACTGCTGTATTGGTTTTTACATGTTTTTTTTTCAAATGGTTGACTTATTTCTTATACACTGAATTGTCACTATTTTATATTTTCAGGTCCTACTTTAGTGCAGTCCAAAAGAAATGTGTGCATTTGGAAGCAGTCCATCAAGCCATGATTTGTTCAGATTTTTGGTTTTGTCCAATTCAAAATGATTGTGAAATCCATTTTAATGAAACTAGTCTAATATAGGACTAATTGATCAAAACAATGTCATAATTACAATCATGGCGGTGATCTGGGCTCATTACCTCTTCTGGATGCAGGAATTTGTCCAATTGAGTGGGTGCTGACAGAGCCCTGCTCTGCCTTTCCAGACTTCTAATTTCTTGGTGTCACGTGTACATCATTTGTCTTCGACAGAAATCTATTCTGAATGGAAGGCTTTCATTAAGTCATCCAATAATGAGCCTGTTTGTCAAGTACAAATGCCAGAGTGCTGAAGGATCATTCAAGGGCACATTTTCTGTGCGGTGTCAATATGCTGCTCTCTTTCCCCAGTATTCCAAAAAAAGAAAAATCTAATATGTGCTTTTCTGTAGCAAATATTACCTAGAATTAAGAAATTACCATGATTCGTGTGTGAGTGTGTGTGTGTGAGAGAGAGAGAGAGAGATTACAGACTATTTTTAGCATTGTACTTTTGTTCTTTTTCCTTTTCTCTAGATGGAACCATCTTTCTCTTTCTTAGTTACACAGTATACATTTTTAATTGACCCCCGCAGGTCCACTCACATGTAAACAGTCAATTTGCACTGTGATGGGGTTCCATCCCATCTGATCAATACACCAATCCCAGCAGGGTCACTGACACTGTCTGTCAGCAGGTCATCTTGTTGCACTGATAACACAGCTCTGATTTTCTATTTCTTTAATAGAAAGGCCACATGCCAAATAAGTAATTAGCCTGTTGGACAGTTAAATTTCTGCAAGAGACAGTGTTCAAGACAAGTCCTGCTGATGGAGGCTTTGTAAGAGTACAAGCCTCCTGCTGCATGAAGACAAAAAGACCACAGAGCCTGTCATTTAGCAAAGGCTTGAGGTAATATCCTGCTAACTTTAATTGGCCGAACAGTCCACTCTCCCTTTTGCTTTTTACCCTTTATGTTAGGTATCTAATTCTGTTCTCTCGGCCACATTGCAGCCTTTGTCATGCGCTGCTACTCCATACAGTTACAGCACCGTAGTAGAATAGTTCAGAAAATGATGTACGACAGCATAGTTATTTCCCCACCATCACCCAAACCACACCCTTGGGCAGGTGAATGTGAGGCTGACATATTACATACAGCATGTGCAACAGTCTCCACTGCATCATGGGCCGATGTAATATATTACGCCTCTGAAACACAGGGGAGACAGCAAGCGCAGACGTGATGTGCATGCAGCTGAAGTTTGCAACAGAGAACGTCCTGAATTATTTAATACAAAACAAGGCCTGGGTGAGCGCTGAGGATAACAGTTCATTTAGGTAATGCATGGTGAGAGCACTGTCAGATTTTCCCCCAGATGCATTCTTAACACATCCAAAAGACTAGAAACATTAAGCCACATTGTCTGCTCTTGCAAAATATTGCCAAAGTCATTCATCTTAAGGGATCCCAGGCCTTGAAACCTTTGGAAATAGGCAAGTTTGAGAAAAATTAGGTTCTATTTAGCTAAATTCTAAATAGCTTCATTCTTTCCTGATGGATACTTGTGTTTATTGTTGCAGTTTTAGTAGAAATAGCTGCATCATGATCATCTTATTTACAAGAAAGTCTGTGTGCAATTTATGTTTCTCTACTTTTTTGATGGAAGAGAGGGCCATTTGTGGTGGGGTCTACCTCACGTACAGCCTCAGGTGGAGTACAGGATCCCTGACGTGTGTGTGACTGAATGAAAAAGCTATTTAGTACCAGTCCTCTGCCATATATGTCCAGCAGGGCATCCCTAACTAAAATAAATGATGTTTTATGTCTGGGCCTGCGCTTGCTCAGCTAGCCATGCTTTGCACCGTAAACAAGCCACCAGGAGCAATAAATCCCAGACTAAGATGTATTTCCTGCGCAGACAGCACAATCCTAATCTATCCTAATACGCAATCACGGGATATCAGCTCTGCACGGCTTCCTGGTGAATCACCGCGCTGTACAGTATGAAGTGAAGAGATGCTGTCTGAATGAAACAGATACGTGTGTGTGTGTGTACATGAGTGGTGTGCCTGTTGGTTTTTGAGTGACAGCGGGCGCTGTTGCCCAGCGGAGATGAGTTCGCTTTAGATGTTTTTTGCATCTCAGCCTTTCATGTGGAAGTGCAGTATGCTCCAGTGTGTGCACAGTGTTGCCTCAGCTTAATGTTTGCTCCCAGTGTAACCACATCTTCAGTGCCTGCTGTAAAACACCAGGGGCTTCACAAAGCCATTTTCCATCGCTTATGGTACAAATTTGCAAGCCTGAGCATATTGTCTTGCTTCATAAGACACCAGTCACCCCGAATTTTCCAAGTGTCAGTAAAATAATTCAACTCATTAGGCTTCGAAGTCTTATCAGTTGTTTATGGGATCACAAGAACCAGAACTTTATTGGTGGGTGATTCCCTCAGGCACTCCCTGCCTTTTATCACGGCCTGTATATCTCTGTATCTTGTGTTAAGCTTACTGTCATCAAGGAGCCCTTTCTCATCTCCATCCACAGTAGTTATCACTGTCCCTATTAACACAGAGCGCCAGTGAAAAAAGCCAGCAGCCTCCAACTGATCTTATCAAGGTCATCCCCCTGGATAGCGCAGAGGAAAATAAAACAGATAAGAGATCTTCCATAACTTAATTAGCTTTTTATCACACAATGCAATTACAAAATTGTCAAGCCATTGGTGTAAGAGGCCAGGAACACTTTGAAGGAACTAACAATAATAAAGTGGTCAATGCCACTGGGAGAGCGATGGCCCTTTTTGTCTCTTCGGCTAAGGGCTATACCTCAGTACTGAGGGTAAATCAGAGGGAGCAGTGTGGTTTATTTAGCATCCGTTGAGTAATGGTAGCCCAATGCAGAACATACCATTCTTGGGCCAGAGCACCCACAGAGATGCTGATAAGAGAGATTAATGGTGTTGTCTGAGTGGCTGGCATACGATCAGTGCTTGAGCAACCCAAATGTGTCTGCTATCTAAAGCATCTGTATCCCTGCGAAGCACTGAGCTGGATGAGGCAAAAGGACAAGATGTCACATGAATAAATAAAGCGGCAAGAACAGGAGGGTAAAACAGCCCCCACACCCGTACATTCTGGTTAATGCACAAAACCTGCATTAAGCCAACACGTGAGGAAGAGACGGAGAGATGGAGCGAAGGATGGAAAGGAAAAAAGTATAAATGTATAAATAAATCAAAAGGTTAAGCAGAGTAAACAGAGAGTTTGAGTCACAATCACACTGAATATGGAAATCTTTTTGTTAGTGTGCTCAAAATTTGCATGGAAATTGCATTTTGGTCCCATGCTCTTTTCTGTGAGTGTTTATATGTGTGTATATGTGGCGGGCAGGGGGGTCTATTATCACCTTTGTAATCTCACTGCTGCAGAGAATCACGCACCGCACTGTGGATGTGATCTACTTTTTCTCACATGGACCATTCGAGTTTTACCAAGTGCACCAGCTTGTTTCACTGGCAAAAAAGCACCAAGCAAGTAATGATCAATGCAGGCAAGGACAGATAAGGAATATACTTTCAATAGGAATTATGTTTGAAATGTGTGAGATCATATGGAAAAATGTGAATTATATAGTCTATCTGCTAAACTGAGTTTCATCAGTGACTAAGAAGTTCCATCCAACCAAGTAATCTCTCTCACTGTGTGCAACACAGTCCTCCGATATTTTCTTCAGGGCTGATCATGACCACTGGCTACTGGGAAGAGCAGCTATCTCAACAACATCTGGGCTGGCTGGAGAGCTTTGTTCATTCCCCCACAACAATGAATTTGAAAATGTCAGCCGAGTTAACTGAACTCAGTCTTATTGGATTGACACCACCACACTGTCCACAACATCTCTCAGTGGTTTTGTAGTGAATGTTTGAGAAGTGTGTTTAGATTGCTGGTTTTACCTCTGTGGTAATTATATAGGTGTAACAGGCCCAGAGCCTAAGTGCTGTAGCCATATTATCAGAAGGGTAATTTCCACAGGGGATTGGGGTGGACATGTCCCCCTCATCTTATTTTTGTCCCCCTCACTTTAACACTTTCAGATTGTTTCTTTTTTTACTGACAGCCCATAAAATCATGTGCTCTTATTGTCCAAAATAAGTCTGCCAAAATCCAAACTGGAGAAGCTTTGAGTTGATTGAAATATTAAAATGGTCATTTGAGTTGCTTGCGGTTATTCATGTGCACTCAAGACATTTAAGCTTTACAGGCAGTAGTGAGTGATTTGCAGCCTGGATTTGCTTTGCCCCGGGTGCAGTCTCTCAGGCATATTTGAGCTGTCCTGCCTTCTTGGTGGAAGGGATCTGGACTGAATGAGACAGCTGACAGAAACTGTCAGGGCTGAAAAAAGTCCACAAATTCCTTTGGATTTTGTAGAATGAAAGGAAACATTATTTATCGACTTCACTGTACCATCGTTGACATTGAAAATGAAAATTGAATGGGAAAGGTTTTTTCCAACAAATATTTTCTAACACAACAATGTTCATCCAAATTATCATGTGACTATGAAATAATGACAATGATAATTGCATTTGTGCTTTATAATGTAACACAGCATATAATATATAATATATTTGCCAGAGAATATAAATTTATATAAGCGAAAACAAAAACATATATCCGCTGTATCTACATTTTCTTGTTTGTTTTCATGAACCTCTGATTTCATTGCGTTAGTTGACAAAGCAGCAAGCCTGCTAACATAACGCTGTAGCAGCATGACACTATCAAAACACTGTGTCCCCTCTTATAACTGCAAAAGGAGATGCAAAAAACTGAATAACATAATGAAGGACCTTTAAATCAAACTGTATAAGAAACAAAGCTTGTATTGCCTCTGCAGCAGCATCCTTTCTATCTTACTTTATAATGCTCATTATAAGCAACCTGCTATGTCTTCTGTACAGAGGACAGACAGCGTTTCCTCTGACATTAACAAATAATCTCCAAATAAAAGGGAAATTATTACACGGGCAACAATTCCTGTTTTCCTTCTCGTGTTGTGAGTTACACTAAGCTCTCTCACTCGAGGCTGATGTCCAGTATGAATTTAAACTTAACATAATAGATAAGACTCTGACAAAAAAAATATTTCTGTTAACTGAGAATAACATGACAGCATGTGTTATTGCTTCTTACTGTTCATTGCACAGGCACAAATTTCTGTATTTTATCCCTGTTTTGTGGTTGGAACAATGTGGCAGTTTTTACATCAGTCATACATGGTTGTTTTGAGGGCCACCAGGCCGTTGCTATGGTGTGTCAATTTCTGACACAAGCCCCCACTGCCAATGAGGAAATAATGTCTGTAGCCATGGCGACAGACTGTCACAGCTTGTAAACAAGATGTGTGATGCGAGCTCACTCCACCCCACTGAGGGTGCACTATTTGGCAGGAGATTGATCTGTTTTACTGTGAAAGATGACACTGGCAAGAAAATAATAAGAGAGAAACATTTTCAAATTTTCTTTCATCTTTAATTGAAATTTTTGTTCACTTTTCAAAAGAAACATTCAGCGTCACTGTATACACACCTGAGCAGATGTTTCCAATTATTTTTTGGTCTGAAAAAAAGTTATTGTTGTGACTATGGAATATAATAGTAATCTGTGATTCAGGAGCACAATGTACAGTTTACACTCAGTCACTGCTGTTGCACTATGTAGGACATTTTCCACCTAAGACCAAAAAATCTGCAGTATATCTGTGAGTGCTGTTTTGGGTTTTGTTTATTTCGTCCTTAAACACATCACATGGTTAAGTCAGAATGAGTCTTATCTGTGCTGGCCAGCCGAAGAGATTGAAGCCTGTGTCCAACGGGTATCACTTTGTGGTTTTTAGCTATCAGCTCTCAATGCATGTGGAAAAAATTGGTCATGCTACTGCTGGTGCTGCAAGAATATTCAGAAACCTATTCAAAGCACTGCCATCATTTTCAAAAGTTGAACATCTTAAAATTGGGCAGGTGATTTGTGCAGCAGGGAAGATCCTTGACTTGTTTCTTGGATAACGACAGTATGCTTACACAGTTTGAAGGAAAGGGAAGCTCAGCTACACACCTTACACGCCTTACGGTTATGGACAGTTATGGCTCATTAGCAGGTTCATTTGATGGACAGCAGGTATCAGTGGCTTTATTTACTCAGAGAACCTGAGAAAGACGCTGTTCCTCTTTGTGAAAGCTCTTTCTCTCTGCTGGCATTATCTTGAATCTGAACGTTGCTACTGTTCTAATTGAAGTGCTTGTTGCTCTGATAACAGACTGTCCCACTGCCACTGGCAGGAGAATGGGCTGTGTCTCTGATCGATCTTCACAGTATGGAGACCTCCGACGTGACATTGGCACCCCCTGAATGTGCCTGATTGATCACTCCCCGGTGATAACAATGCATTTTCGTCAACACCTTCTAACTTCCAGTAGTTATGGTGGGGTGTGGATGGAGTGTACATTAAAAGCTCAGCCATGTTTGTGACAAACTGCATCCCACTGGGCAGTAGATCATTCAAAGCCAGAAAAACGTACGCTATCGATCTGAGGGAAGTCAACAAGTGTCCTTATCAATGCTTAAGACTTTGTCTAATTCAGGATGCTCTCTTAACCAGTTCACCATACTGATATAGTTGATCAGGTGATTCTTTTAATAATTTACAATGGTGCTCAAATTATTTCTGCAATGTTTCACACATACAGTATGCGGCAACCAAATTGGTGCCATATTTATCAATCCCTTCCGAGGTCTGCGCATCCATGATTACCCTGATGCATTATTCATGGACAGAGGGTCTTGGTTGGCTGTGTGAAGAAACAGGGTATAATTTAAAGGGCGGGGAATAGAGGTTTGGCCTGTCTTGAAGTGCAGCCTGAGGAGCATGTTGAAATGAAACCACCCTTTTTGTGTTCAGCCTGGCATTTATCAGCAGGATTGCTCTAATGGGGATGTCACTGGAGGAGGAGAGGGACCGTCTCACTGGGCCTCAGAAGAAGAGGCATGATGGAGATGGAGAGCCGTGTAAAGATTAGCCATATCTCCAAATGAGACCTCCAGTCATATTGTAAAGGAAGATTGTGTTCCTTAATATGTGGCCTATTTATCATATTACACTAATGGCTGTATTCAGGCCATACAGGCTGATGGCTTGTTGGCCTCACTTAGTAACTGATGCAGGATCAGTCATCATGAATGTCCAGTGACTCACTTTAGGGTCACAGCTGGTAGGCTCCAGGATGATAACGATAGATTGATTTCTTTCGGTGGTACAATCACAACACAATGACTGAGCTCTTAAGGGGGATCACTTAGCACGTTTTCATCCAAACAGGAGTTTTGCTTTTCATCTCAAGCTCAGTGGAGATCAGGAGCTCACTGACACTGAGTTTGTATGTGTGCAAACCCAAAGTGAATGCAACATCTGATTTAGAAGTTTTCTAGATTCATACAAAGTTAATAGGAAGATGCAAATCACAGCAGACATTTTGACTTTTCATAGTTGGAAAAGCACAGGTGTGTCTGTTAACATTAACAATCTCAAGTGTCCCAGTAAGCCGTTATAGTGTCATTAATTTTAACGTTTACACCTGTGCTTTGCCTGCTGTCGGAATGTATCCTGAGGAAAAAAGACAGGATATTTAGGATATTTCTCTTTATACAAACCATGTGCACAACAGTGTTTTTCTCCTTTAATATTCAGAATGTATACAGACATGGACAGGGAAATGTTTTTTTTTCTGTATTTAGGGTCAGTGCATATAATAGACTTTAATGAAAAAAAAGATCATTGTCTTCATAAAGCTAAAGTAAAAAAGCATCATGAAGATACAGAATATGTATGAGCTTGCACGCATAATACCAAATAATTTAGTTACCCCAAATCTTAAATTCCAGTTTCCTAACAAATAAGGTGGATGCTGTCATGAACAAAAGCAGATTCGCTCCGTGTGCCCAAAATCAAGGTGAATGCTCATTTGTCCGAGATGAAAAGGTTTCAGCTAGATTGAAAATGTAGTTATCTTGAGCTCCATGACTCCATGAATGTACAGAGATACAAGCAGAAAGGAGAGAGTCTGGAGATAAATAAAAGAAACTGTCTCTCTCCTGGTAAGTTTGTAAATCATTTTTTCTGAGCTGTCACACTTGTTGTCACAGCATACATCACTCGGCTAACGTGTTCACTGACTGCTTATGGCTAAAAGACAATAAAAAATAAAAATAACATTGCAGCGTTCAATGAAAGCCGAAAATTGACACCACTTTGCGGCTGGCTTTCTCTCTTGATGTGACACAAACTCAACACTGTGACTCCGTGGCGAAATAAGTACTTAGTTAAGGTCAAGGAGCAATTGTAGTTTAAATGATGACTGTCAGCTAGAAAGAGGAAACTGCTTTCCTTCATCCAGTGTTTTGTCGACCCATCCATCGCCTTCCTCCCTCTGTAGACTTTATCGCTGTGATGACTTTACTTCCCTCATCACTCCTGTTGTAATAAGTACAGCTGATAAAGGGCCCTCTTATTTGACGATAACTATGTGCTTTTGGGGCATTTTCTTAAAATGATTTTTGTTTGTTTTTTTCCCCGTTAACATCTCCTTTGCAGATGTGTGGGAGGATTTGATGAAATATTGTTTTATGTTAACAAAAAGTGGGACAAAGGGGAGTAAAGCCAAAAGCTAGTGTTTGATGCTGCTACCAGAAACTCAAGGGCAGGAAATCTAAGTCCAGACCGTCACATTTCTCACCATTACAAAGTTTTGATAGTGTTATAAAAGAAGCTAGAGAGTCAGCCGCACTAATCAATGACCACCATAACTACGCCGCCAAAGGCCACCCCAAGAACATGCATATGAAAGTATAACGCAGCAGTGATTGACTGCTGACCATAACTATGTTTAAGATCCTGATCTGTCCTAACATCAAACAGTTCGCTAATATTAAGTTCAGTAAGTCCATATTAAGTTCTCCATACAAAGGCTGGGGTTGTCGCAGTTAATAAGAGTTTAAATAAAACAGGAGTTTGGTATGAAGGTATAAAGCCAGGGTAATAAAAAAATCACACTATATGTTGGGGGAAATTAGATTTAGCAATGTCGTATAACGTCAAATTAGAGTGAGCAGACATGCCTCTGTGTCTCTTCTGCCTCTGCTGGAGCACGTAAAACGGAGAATATTCCAGGGTTTTTTTTTAAGTAATCAGGGCTGGTGCGTTGTTGATGCAGTCAAGGGCAATCTTGTGAAACCGACGGCTCAGTTCCCGGCAAAGGGCAGGTGACAAGACTCTCTACATTGTTGGCTTACGTCTGGATGGTGAGCGGGATGAGTTAGGCTGAAAGGGAGAATTAATAAAAATCACTCAAAGCAGGAGTTTGGATGCAGCAGCCGGCTCGTACTGAGAGGTGCTTCAGCACAGGTGGATGCTCTGTGGACACATACACACTCACGTCATCCACACACACACTTCCACTTCTATTCTCCTTGATATGTTCCAATAAATATACTATTAAGGCAAACAATAACGACAAATACTCTTGATTTTAAGTTTGAATTAAAGTTCTCGGTCATGTTTGCTTGGCAACTTGCCTGTTAGACTTTCAAAGCCTAGTCATATTTCAGTGTAAATAATATTTAGTCTGTGTTTTTAAAACTCCTTGTTACATTAACAGTGAAGAGGAATCAATTGAAAATGTGAAATGTGCACAAGCTTTCACATTATCAGCAAAGCTCAGCAGAGGTTTTTAGCTGCTTTTGGCTCATAGTTTTGGTTGCACTGCACTTACCATATGAGTCACTTTAATTAACCCTGTTTCTACAGTAGCACACAGCTATTTCCAGGAAAAATAGTCTCATGCAGCCATTGTGCACCACTTTTACAAATACCAGCCTGCTGAAAAACAAACGTAGAAGTTATGTAGCGAACCAGATATTATTTTCTGATGATTTTTTAGTAGATGGTTGAAACCAAAACCAAAACTGATTAAATTCAGTGCTACAAAAGTTAAATTTGAACTTATTCATGAAAACACATTTGAGCTTTACAAACCTGGATTAAACCTTTTGATCAGTTTTTTGCCCCCATTTTTGAACAAAAGAAATGCTCACGGGACACTCTGCTCTCATCTAACTCAATGCTACTTACGCAGTTTTCATTTTTAAACTAAAAACATGGTAAAGCTTTCAATTGCATTCTGTATTTTCATTCCTTGTTATGCCACAACACTTGCTTTTCTTCATCAATGGGCCTGTGATATTTGTGAGACTCAGTGAAGCACACCACTGCTGTCCTGTCTCTGACCCCCAGTCCCCATCTGTCACAGCATCCCACCTATTCATTCCCTCCTGTGTTCTCCCTGGCAGTCTGGAGCCAGGCCAGCGGGCCCTGAGATGACTGTCCTTTACTGTGGTCATAAGTAAATCATGGTACATCAGGAGAGAATGAGCTGCTCTGCTCACATGCTGGGGTGTAGCTGAGGATAAAAGTAGGCAAATGCCATTAACATACATTTATTGGGCTATGAAACATAGACTATTAATGAGAGCTCCTGAATAAATGACCTGCTTGAATTACTGTGACTGCTGCGTTTCGTCCATCGATTTGTGGTCGGAATAAGCTTTATGGTTTGTTTTTGTATCTTTTCTGTTCGTGATGTAAAAACACAAAAGCCCATGAAGGCTGCTGAAACACAGTGTCTGAGGTACTGTATATTTGACCCAGCATGGTGTGTCACAAATGGGTCTGATGTGTTTTGCTTTTTGGCCCACATCCATCCTAGTATTCATTTTGTTGGTGTCATTTTCAGATACTCAATAATCGTGTTCATAAACTCAACATGAATGAGTATTTTAATGATGTTTACTACTAATATATCTAAGGAATAAGAACGTCTAGATAAGAATGTCTTCATTAATATAAGTCAGCGTGTACACTTGTTTGGCCTATGCTGCCACTGGTCCACTTTTGTGAGGCCTTTTGCTTTCCGCCTGCAACTTCTCAGTCCCTGACTCTGTTTCGGTTGTTCCACACTGGCTACTTAAGTAAGCTTGGAATGTTTTGTTGTCTTTTGTTGTGCCGTGAGTTGATAAAGTCTGGCTACTGCATTTGAAAAAAGGATGAGCGGTCAGAGGTCATTGATTGATAGCCCGCACTCAAGCAACTTTGGGCAACTCGAAATTATTTCTTTTTTGAAATTCTTACTCGACTTTACTTTTGAGGGTGCTCTCTAGTGGGCTGCTTAATCTTCTTTTGTGTGCAAAAAAAGTTGGCAAACAGTAAAACAGATTTGCAGCGCACAGCACTATGAGATAGAGACGGATTATAAAGTTATGTTGCAGTCTGGAGCCTGACAATCGCTTCTCGGGTCGGCCAAACTGACCCGAGAAGCGACTCTTTAACTACCCATCACTGCCAAGCCAGACTTATGGGCTACAAGCACCTGAAGCGTAGAAAATAGCATCTTAACAAAGTGGCTTGGCAGAGTGATGGAAACCCTTGCTCATTTCACAAAAACCAAACAGCTGTTTGCTAAATCATGTGTTAAAGAAACCATAGTGGCAGAATTCTGTTTAAATGCTACATGTCAATGCCCCTCATATTTAATCGCTCGCTGAACAGATGCTGGCTTCTTTTAATTAAGCAACCTTTGAGTTTTGTTACTTCTCAGCGAGTGCTAATGCAATCTGCTTCACAAACCTGTAGCTACGAATGCTGAACATCCCATTTTCCACGTTGCTGAGCTGGTTCTAATGATGAGCCGATAATGGCCTCTAGCCGTATCGCTAAGTCCTGAGGTGGTGAAGCCAGCATCAACAGGTTTAATCCAAGTTGTGCTGCCAAACTTTCTCATTTCACTTCGAGGGGTGACGCAGTATGCATTTAATAAATTATACATTGCCATGCTGATGTTATGATACATGAGGGAGATATTTTTGAATATGTTTGATCTCCATTACATTACATTTTTAAAAGTATAGGATGCTAAATTAATACAGAGTAACCAATTAGTAGCCAATAAATAGTGACAATTGTCTGCTGAGGGGTTATAGCCTGAAGCTGTGTGAGTTCTGCTGTGAAAAAAAAAAAAATGTTTTCTTTGTAAAGTAACTTGAGGTAATGGCATTTCTCTCGCATTTTGAGTTCTGGCAAGGCAGCAGTGCTAGCCCCTGTGGTCCGTGACATTGTTTGCGAGGTTTAATTAAGTCACAGCCACTCTTGATGGAGTTAGTTAAAGTCATGAGCCCCTGTTGACTTTGGAATGGCTGAGTGAGGCACATTCGTGTTGTTGCTTTGATTGTTTTTAGTCATTAAAGGATCAGGACCCTGGAGAAGTTAAGGAAAGGGTACAGCCAGTTCCACCGCATCCAAAAAAGACAAGCGTTATCCATGGAAGGCTGAATAAATCTGTTGGATTACTGGAAGCTGGATCATAGCCCGTACTTCAAAATGTAACCTGCATGGTGTTAATATTTAACTGTTCCAAGAGGGGGAAAGTCATGTTTTTAATTTCAGTCAGTTTTAGTCTGTTAAAAGTTTTAAATCTGTTAAACTTTAAAATCCTGTTTAAACTATATGTGTGTGTGTGTGTGTGTGTGTGTGTGTGTGTGTGTGTGTGTGTGTGTGTGTGTGTGTGTGTATAAAACACCTATTTCTTCCTTGAGCCG
>JBAJHX010000001.1:18042733-18054576 GCA_037176925.1 Amniataba percoides
TGTTTTTAATTTCAGTCAGTTTTAGTCTGTTAAAAGTTTTAAATCTGTTAAACTTTAAAATCCTGTTTAAACTATATATGTGTGTGTGTGTGTGTGTGTGTGTGTGTGTGTGTGTGTGTGTGTGTGTATAAAACACCTATTTCTTCCTTGAGCCGTAAGTCTTCCTACACATTTCCAATCAATTGCCTATTTACAGATGCAGCAAGTACTTTATCATTCATTTGGAGGGTATGAAGTATATGTCCAATATTTCTTCTTCTTGGTCTCTGGTCTCACACACCTTTTTTGCTTAGATTTCCTGAAAACATGGTTGTCAAAAAAGTAAATCAAAACAGTGAGCTAAAGGGTTCTCAGATGCTTTGTAGAGCTGATGGGGAGCTACAGAGTCAGGTAATTCTTGTTACTACGTGAACCTCCTTTCATGGTACACATTGTCGTTTGATCCATTGTTTTTTGGGCCTTTTTTTAAATAATGTAAACGGTGGATCAAAGCGGTAACGCTGAATATTTATTTCCTTTTCTCTGATAGCACAGGATGATAGCTGGCACTTGAGGACCACAGGATAGTGCAAACCAGGAGAGGAAGCCTCTGGGTGCTGTCTTAGCAGGAGGGTAGACCACTTGTGTGTTTCCTGGCCTCGGGGTCAGATCCTCCTGCACAGCACCTCAGCTGCACAAGAAAGCTACCACTTACCCATGCAAATCTGCCCAGATAATGGTATTAATGGCTGCACCTACAGGCACAAACAGTTTCTGTTCTACCTTGATAACCCTGAAAACTCTGTGCCCTGTCATAGGGGGAGTGAGGAGATCTTCACTAAAAGGTTTAAGATGAACATGCTTATACAGAGGTTGGAAGGATTACATACCACTGCATAAACAAGCCTGACGCAAGAAGAAGCCATCACTTTCTCTCCCGGTGGTAACAGTGTCTAAATAGTGTGGTATACATATCTTCTATACGGTAACTCAGAGTTGGCACACACACACACACACACACATGCGTATTTGGAAGCGATCAGGCAGTCCTAAGCCCGTGTGCGTTCAAACAAGAAGTGAAAGTACAGTGGTGAGAATGAGCATCATTCTGCCTCTCTCATGCTCCCTCAATCTCCCTCTGTCTATATGCTCTGCTAAAGCCGAGGCCAGTTTGGCTTCATTTGCAGCACAAGCCTCTTAATCCCTGGAGTCTCCAGTGTAGAAAGGGACATGAGGAGCATATGGAGGGCCTCTGATCCTTATTAGTACATGGCACAGACAGCCGGAAAAATTCAGGTAATTTTAGAAAGCTGGCCTTTTTTTTTCTTTTTAAGCCTTTCTGGTTTTATCATTATTTTTCTTCACATCATAGCCCATGAAGCCTCCTTTCCTTCTTTTGTAAAAACTTCCATCAGTGAGGAGTTTGCTCACATTTTAACAAGTGAAGAATTGGATGGCAGAGAAATTTACCTCCAATTATCAAACATACATTTAAAGTGAAACAGTGACAATTTATCTCTCATTTGTTCAAAGAAATTTTCTTCTGTATCTGTCGTTTTCCCCAGGAATGTCCTACTTTACGCTCGCTGTTCATTCATGTGTTAGAGCTGCCCACTAAGACCACAGTCTTTGACTGCAGGTCTCTAAATAGCTCCACTTAAGCTGTTGGGGTTAGGAAAAGGGGATTATTCATTCGCCTTCAAAGCCAAGATTTTAGTGCTGGTGCAGATTTTTGACCCAGCAACCTTCCAGTCACACATTTGCTGCCATCCACTTTCAGTTTGGTCCATGATTTCTCAGGCATAAAATGACGTAGCTGTAAAAATCAGAAACAGGAGACCATCCAGCTTAGTGAGGCATTCTCCCAAATCAAAAATTACTCCATCGCTTGGAATAAATCCTTCCACTCTGTCTGAGTGGATGGGATGCAGCAGCCTAAACACCATCTATCTCTCTGGAAACATCATATATTTAGCCGTTAACATTAGTCCCGAGCTGTCAGAGTGGTCGAACCTTTGATTTCACCCCACTGCTCAAAACAATGAACCGTGATTTCCTGTGCTAGATGAATGCACCTCTTCCAGTCATAAACTGAGTATCTAGGACCATCTCTCCAAAAATAAACTGTAAATCTGTAATGACCCCAACTCAAACCATTTCTACTTGATTGAATTCCCTTAATACCAGCATCTCCTCATGTTATTGTAAAAATGGATTACCCAGAATTGAATTCTCCGTAATTCCAAAACACTTCAAAGTCTTGAAGTCCCAGATTTGTTTCCAATATATAATCAAGTGGAACCATCCATATCAGTCAGACATCTTGATGGATATTATGCACAATATCAACATCGAACTAGCTCTCAGAGACCACCCGTGTTTCACTTACTTGATGAGAGTTTACTGCCGATATTTAAAAAAAAGTCTCCATACATTGTAACCATGTCTTCCATAGAAACAACCCGGTTTCATTCTTCCATTTGGTGGCGATGAGGCTGCAGCTGATCATGAGAGCTTGCAGGGGTGTGACAAATGCTTTTTGATAATCTGGCAAGCCTCGGTTTGGTAGGTCAGTCTTTGGTCCAACAACAACAATATTTCTGCATCTATGACATGGAGTTTTCCACACCACAGTGGTTGCTGTTATATGATGAGTTTGATTTAATTTACATGCTTTTTACAGAAAGCACTCTATCATGACCTGCAACTCTTGCAGGCCCAAAAATATCAGAAATTGCTTTAACAAAGTGCAATACAGCTAGAAAAGGGAAGGAAGAGCAAGGGCAAAGCCCCTTATCCTGCATCCTCATTCAGATCACTCCTACCCTAAAACCTCTCTGCCACAGTCTTTAATTCACAGCTTTATTTTTGTTTATCTGTATTTTTTTTTATTTATCATGAACAAGATCTTGTCTCATGCATTCATAATTTCTGCACCCTCAGAACTTCCTAATGGGGGCAATGTATAATTTTTTTTCATTTTTTTTCTGTGGTGTGATCATTTGCATAACTAATCTGGTATTTACATTCATCAATTGCTTCATTAATTAGGTCAGTGATCAAAGCTGGATTGCTCTATCACTCGGGAGGGGAGGAAAAAAATACATTTTGGTGGCTCTCTGCTACAGCTCTGCGCAGTAACAAAAAGAAATAAAACCAGGGAGTTTGGGTTGAGATCTAACGCATAATTTCTTATGGAGAGCCTGCTGAGAGATACTGCACTCTTATGTAACTCAGCAACATCATTATGAAGACAGCCAGAGACGGCAGAGAGCCTCCATCTTCAGCCACTACCTCTGGCAGAACAGTCAGATCGCCCACGCCATCTACTGGTGGATAGGCGGAGGGATTTTAACCACCACTAATGACCACCCAGGGGAGACGGCCAGGGGCCGAGGAAAACTAACGGTTCTTTCGGGGACTGGATTGAGGCTTTTGAACACTGGTGACATGTATGATCCACCATCGGCCGGTATCATTAGTCATGTGAGACAAATCCAGGCTCTGGGACCCTCAGTGCTGTTCTCCTGCTCTCCTGCTCCTTTGTCAGTGGTGATGTGTAATTTGTCCACCTTCCGCTTTCATCTCACCTTCCTCTTGACAAGGCGTCGCTGAAAAGACAGGCTTGTGTGTGCTGGGCATTTGCGGTATCTTGCTGACACACGCAATGTAACCAATGAGCGGTGCTGAGGTCCCTGCTCCGCTTCTCCAGTCTCTCATCTGCTGGCAGCACTACATCATAATCTGGAAACACCAAGCACAGGACAGGAAAGGAACACAAATAGAAACTGCTGACCTACCTGTTTTATACACAAGCAAAGGGAAAAAAAAACTTGAATTATGAAACATCCACACAATTGAAAAAGGCATGATCAATTTGATAGGCATGACTGGATTGAAAAATGAGTGTTGCCTTGCTTTAATTGCACATTTTGAAGTTTTTGCGCCTCAGTGAGTTAAGCAGCCTATTATTTCATGAGTTCACTCATTCTGTACAACCTGCTTAGAATAAACCCTCTGCAAACAATGAGGCTATATATTATTGTATTTAGGATTTTATGAGTCCTTCAGTAAACCTCCTAAATGACTGCGGTGCCCATACATTAACTCAAATAGCTCACACGGGCGAGCCATGTAGTCCAGATACTGTTGTATTTACTTTCATCAACAAAACGAGTAAATTGAAAGCATGAAAATAGGTATCATTTTAGTTCCCGTACTCTTTATCTTCAAAGGAATTTGATTTAGCCTTTAAATATGTTAAATGCATAAATCATTCTTTAAACTCGTGTTTTGCTTTACAGAAATGTCTTTGTCTGAGCTTTATGTGCAACCATTACCTAAGTTTGCTCTTTCTTATCGCACACAACAAAACTCCCCAAAGGAAATGGTTTCAGTAATTAGAGAGAGCACAGCATTTCCACCTTATTTTCACCTCGCCCCCCTGAGCACATAGACCCTAGATAATAATGCAGGTTATTCAGCAGGCTGTCAATTAATCCATGCTGACCCCAGAGAGCCGCACATGTCCTTTGCTTTTCTTCAAATACCCAAGGGCCGTCGGCTTCTTGAGGTCTTGACCTTTGTGGAGCAGACCATTTCTGAC
The DNA here is from genome assembly GCA_037176925.1 of Amniataba percoides. Lineage (NCBI taxonomy): Eukaryota > Metazoa > Chordata > Actinopteri > Centrarchiformes > Terapontidae > Amniataba > Amniataba percoides. Next base: position 18,047,319 of record JBAJHX010000001.1, read on the forward strand.
CACAGATGAGTGCTGAAAATGTGCTTGCAGTAGGTGAGAACTGCAGAAGCAGTTCAGGTAAAACGCTCTCGGAGCTTGTTGGGGCAAAGATTGACGAGCACCTGCCTGTCACTTTTTTCTGTTCTTCTCTGTAGCATCAAGAAAGGCTTTACAGATGTCATTAACATGAAATGCTTTTTCAAATTGTAGGTTACAGTCTCAGGTGTTGTATGAAGTTGCCATGGATTTAGGCTTTTTAGCTGAGCTTTTTTCGCACCTTCTGTGGAAAACGGAACAGAAAGGACCTCCGTCTTTGTGGGTAATTTACCGCATGCTAAATCTTAAATTACGTAGAATTTCTGATACACGAGGGGAAAAAAAAAATTTCATGGAGGGAAAAAGACAGAATCATATGTTCTGTTCACTCAGTGTTGCTGCATCTTTTAGCAACAGCAGCCATGACTAATCCAAGATGAAATGAGCTGGAGGGAGGGAGGGCACGGGGGCTATAGTAACTTCAAAAGAAGAGGCAAGACAGTGTTCATACACGCACACGCAGACACACAAATTTACTTGCGTTTACACAGCAATCCCTCCGAGTGTGGAAGATTAAATTCCATTAAATTACCTGCTGTTGGAAAAAAAAAAAAAAACGGGGTGAAAGTATAGCTGATTGTACTTCCAGATTTATCTATAGATATTTTAATAATAAATTACAGATACAATAGCTAAGCAAGCTAAAATGGGGGGTTGCTATAGTGTTTGAAGAGAGTTGGGAAAACCAGAGCTGTATTTGGGGTTGGGAAAATTTGAACATGAGAGCAAGTAACGGTAAATCACAAATCAGGCACCATTGTCCATCGCCACAGATTTAGTGATGGCTCCGTCCCAACAACAGGTTACAGCCTCCAATTCTCTGGTGTGCTGCTGAACTGTAATTGCCTGCTGTTGCTCCTATCAAACTCCTGCCACTTTAATGTAGCGCTTCCTTTTCGCTGCCCTACTCCAACCCCTGGGAAACACTTCAGAGTAAACAGAAATTACATGAACAATGGGGTTTTTTTTGTCTTTTTCTTGCCCTGGGAAAGAGCTTGAGGAGCACCACTTGCGGCGTGTCTTCCATTCGCAAAGCCAGAGACATTCACGTCTCGAGGCTGCCCGGTGCTAACGCGCCTCTCTTAGCACTGACCGCTGAGCACCTTCAGTGATGCAAGAGGAGGGTCGATGGCGCGCTTAAAGACAGCTCAAGGAGAAAGCATCGTTTTTTATTCCACAGTATGCCGTGTGGGGTAACCCGCACAGTTCGATTTATGAGAGACGAGTGTTTGCCATTGATGTTATGTAAGTATGTTTGATATTCAGTGATATCACCTCTAACTAACATTGATCCATGAAACAAAGTGACATTTGAACAGATTCAGCTCTTTTCGGGAATGCGGCTCTGTGCTTATTTCGACCAATTTAGGTTTGTGTTCCTCTGACAAGAACTTCTATCTCCAGATAAAGAGAGCCTGCTTTATTCTTCCTCTATAGTGAATTGGTTTTGGTTTCTGGTGCCAATTTATTAAGACACTTATAGAGCGACTGCACCATTCTTAATGGCAGCAAATTCTCATTGGGGGTATTGTAGGTAAAGGCTTTCAATTTTAGTGTCTGGTGTTTGTCTGTCATTGCTAGATTAAACCTTTTTCCACACAGAATATTGCGCAGTGTGAGCGTGATTTTTAAACAAATGCTCAGGACTATATCCACTGCGTGTAGGGATTGATGTCTACATGCCGTCCACAATGAATGAGAGAGACGGGACGAGAGGAAAGGTGAGGTGGAAGAGGGGGAGAGCGATATAGCAGAAATGGAAGTGTGTTTAGGGGGCGTGCAGAGGGCCAGGGGAGTAAATAAGAGTGTGGTTGACAGCGATGCACCTCACTGTAATAAGTAAACACATCACAACCCCATGTGATTTATTGCAGGGCCAGGATGACATTTTCAGCTGCGGGACAAGGAGCCAGGGTCCTGTTTTGTTTTGTTTTGTTTTTTTTTTCTTTTTAACGCAGAGGACAAATCCTGCATTCTTATTCTCGCATTTCCCCAGTGAAGAAAGGGCAGCTTGCTTATCTGGCAAGAAGAGGAGTATCCAGCCGCTTGGGCTGAAAGGGGTAAGAGTTACGGTATTGGAAAATAAGGGTGGGAGGTTGCAGCTTGATAAAGACCCGAGAAGTGCACCATGACAAGAATAATAAGTCGTTTCTGTCATTGATTCCTTTGTATGTATATTTATTATTTGGTTAAGCATTCCTGCCTCCTGCAAAGGGCACGCTGAGAATGCAAAAGAATTTGCACCGAGTGCTTGCAGTTGGTCATATTTCCTTGAAATTTTAAAACTCAAGCTTTAGTGTCTTTCTCTCTTTTTAAAGACCAAGATCACCTCAAGTCCACAGTTTGTGCTATGAAAGCACTCTGCCATGTCTAGTTGTTCATGAGCAGTTTGTGCTTTAATAACCCCTAAAACCACAAATTGAAAATTATGCCAAATCACTTACTTTGATGTGAATCACAAGAGCTGTTTGTGGTACTTTGACAGAATTGGTCTTTTCTTGTCTAAAAAAATAGGAAAAAAAGACTTTTTAATTCAGTCCTGGACTCAAAATAGTGAACCGGAGAAGAAAGGTCTGGCAAAGCAGATCCCACGTCAGCACTTTAGGGCTATTATGCCTGCCAAGGGAAGCTCATGCACAATAAAACCTTAAACATAAAGTTGTTGACAAGTGCTAAAATAGTCAGCCATCTCCATGCTGAAGAGTTTACATATAGTAGTATACTGTAAACTATATTTAGGAGCTATCACATAAAATCAGAGGATGCAGTGACACTAAAAAGGCCCAGTGTGTACCGTCACCCTCACCTCCAGAGGAGCCACATTAAGCAGCATGCTATCACCTCATCACAGCTACGTGCTTATCTTTACCAACAAAAGCAAAATGTGAGCTTATTGTCCTCATGCATACAGTGCAATTTATAATATCCAGCAACAGATAAGACTCCTGCATTATCAGGATTTTAAAGTGAGAATAACGCTGGTTATTCTATCATTCATTTGAGATTATCTTTATGATAACAAAGAGGATTTTCCTATCCTTGACTACAGTTGACACAAACAAGATAAATAAATGTGCGAAAGGATTATGAGGGGATGTGTGTTGACAGGTCTAAGGTAACAATTCTGGGTACCTAAAAAAAAAAAGTTCCTATACCCCACTGTACTCTGTAGAAAATGCTTGAAATCAGTAGTACTCTCACAATGTGGCTTTGTCAAACAGTTTTGAAAGAAGGGAGCACTGGTGTCATTCAGCATTCATTTGCCCATAAATAGACCCACAAGGGGGCAGTAATTTGTTGACGTAGGTTTGGGAAAGTTGAGGCGAAGGATTCCACTGCACCAATAATGAGTGGAAGCAAGAAACCATGTAAGGCCATTCAACACTGACCATTAGGCCGGTCATGTTATCGACATCCTCTCTCTCCATCAATAAGCTCCATATTTCATACAAGAGGTTTTGGACAACTATTGAAAAGGGCTGCTTTTGTCTTGTCAGATGTAGGACGATACAGTGAGCGCATTAAGAAAGTCAATTCTGCGAGCACTTACTAAACACCTTTAATTGCTGAAAACGAGTGTGATCCAGCTTCAGTGTCAGTTAAATGAACAGATGCAGGTCTTTCCATGTGATCCTACGCAGTGTTGAAGACAGGGAGGGAGAGAGTGTGACCTCACGTCTTTGTCTCTATCAGGTCGTGTGCACAGGTTTATCTGGCAGCCAACATTCATCCGCCTACAATGCGATCATCAGGAAATGCCTGGGAAGTGTTTTAACCTGCCCACCTTAATCCAAAATGCCAGAACACTAAATCAGGCAGCCCAGAGCAAATATTCCAGTTGTTTTTTGGCTTGGCCCCTGCAGTGGGTTTGCACAGCACTCTCGCTCTGTTTCTTTTCTCTGAAGCACTTTGGCATTGACCCCACATAGCAGCATACATTACAGAAATACTCTGCCAGCCCACTGGGCCAAGGCAGCATGTGTTTGTGAAATATTTATGACATGCATTCTACAATGAGAAACAACGCCCCTGCTTCAGCTATAGTGCTCTTGAGCAGGGCAGCCAGCCCCCAGTGTTTGGAAAGAGCAGTTTTTAGGTATGTCTGCATGTGACTGTGAAGCAGGGTGTTATTGCAAAAGAGCACATGTTCTCTGTGCAAGGCTCCCTGGATAAATAAAGGTTTAAAAAAAAAAAAACACTTAAGCGTTGGCCTCTGACTGCAGCACATGTAACAGAAATACTCATCATCCTGTTGGGACTATCCAGAGTCTATTAGTTTAAAATTGATTCCACATGTTCTTATTTTGGGTCTTAAATCAATGCGAAATTTGATTTTCGTATTATATAGTCAGTTCATAGCATACAGCAGACTCATTTGTGGCTTGTATTCGTGGTGAAGTTTATTTCTTTGCTGTAATCATTCTGAATAATAACACTGACGCCCTCAACCCCTACAGGGAGTGGCAGGATAAGAACTTGGGCTTCTTCCCAAAGGGCGAGAGGGTTTGGTGAAGCTTGAATTCCCACACTCACCGTCCAAACCCCCCCGACTCGAAATAAGAGGTTTTTAAGAGTAGAATTTCAGGAAGAAGCTCCGCATTCAACACCTGACAGAAATGATTAAGACACTTCAAATATCTGAGGAAATTCTCTCCTTGTGTAACTTGGTTTCATGTGATATTTTTTTGTGATTTTATCGTCAGAAAAAAAAAGTCCAATAGTCCAATAGTCTTACCGCTGACCATCGGTGTGAAATTTCGGAGCCTATAAAATGTAATCAGTACTGAAGGCCTCGGATCAAAATGAATAATGATATCTGGTCGGGGAGGCTAGTTCTCCTTTTAGAAACACAGCCTCTCGGAGGAGATAAGGGGAAAGAAAATAGTTGTTTCGCTATTCTCTTATCAGTGAGAACTGCATAATGTAATCTGACTCAATGGCGTATCAGATCAATCACTCTGTCCGGGTGAGGAGAGAGGGGGAAAGAGAGAGAGGGGGTGGGGGCGCAGAGACTTTACTGATGTTTAAATGTAGTAAGGCAGAAAGGAATAATCTGTGATTTTTATTTCTTTATTTTATCTTTTTTTTTTTGCTGAAGAAAGATTTTCCTTAACACAGATTCACACAGTTTTGTGCAGTATGAATACAGTTGGGTATTAGCATGATCAGTGCTGATGATTATTTTACAGAAAGCCAAACATTATCAACATTTAAGAAAAAGTACATGCTGTGAACTCCACCTCACAATGTATTGAAAGAAACTGAAAGATACTGTAAATAACCATTTGTTCAACAAAGGATGGATTAAGATGCAACCATTAGGATGTCCAGTTAACTATGTCCTGCATGAATAGCCAATTGTGACTCTCGGTGTCAAAGGTTATGACACCTTGTATTAATGATTTTAGTTTGTGGGCTGGGGGGAGTTTAAATGTTAGCAGCTCTGTTGTAAATCTACTGGATTTGGGGTAGATTTATACCCCTGCTACTCGAGCCATCATATCCCAAAATGACACTACATTTTCTGAAACAAAAAGGTTAGTACCTAAAAAGCCTTTTCTCTTGTAACATTAAACGCGTAAAACAGGGTTATGTTGGAATGATATAAATCAACATAGAGACAGTGTTTTCACCGCAATATTTGCTGAGTTCATCTGGCAAAATCAGCGGTCGCTGCTTAGTAATAAATAAGACGTGTGTGTTTGTCTACCTCCATCTGAAATCAAGTACCCATTGTTTAAAAAATTAGGAAGCATTCTGAGTGTTTCATCTGCTCCCTGCACAGGTAGAGCATCACTAATGGCACAATAACATTACCCTGCCCTCTAAGAGATAATTCACTCCGCACTTTCACAAACCCACTGAACACGGGCTTTTCCATTATTTTTCCTGCATTATTCTGAATGTGGGAGTGTTTGAGAGCGCCTGCCTTTGTGTCTGTACAGAGGAGGGCCTTTGATGACTCTTTCTCCTTGAACAATATCAAGCGGAGGTGTGAGATAATTTCAGATTCAGCCTGTTGTCTGTCTCCACACTCTGTATCCCCGCTCAGCCAGCATCTGATTACCAGGACCTTGTTGTGTTGTCTAGAGAATGTAACAAAGAGGGGAGGAGAGGGTTGAGAGAAAGGGAGAGAGAACAGAGGACGGGTAGTTCTCTGAGATGTGGAGACAACAGCACACAACACATCTGTGGAGATGGCTCTCTGGGGACCAGCTGTGGATTTCTGGAGCTAATTGAATAGGCTGCTCCAGCAAATTTACAGGCTCCGCTTTCTTTGGGAAACACATGACAATGGAATTCTCCCTCTTGCATCACTGGCCTCCGCCCACAGCACCTTACCCACATCGACTTTGTTTTCCCCCCTTTTCCTCTTTGCTCGATATCTCCCGGCAGTCATCGTGGTGCACAGTGTGCGCTGGAGGTGCCCACAGACGCGTTAGGCGCTTACTATGCCAGTCACTTCCTTCCATCTCCGTGTCCCTGAGAGACCTAATTGATATTCCAAAGCAGAGTTGGAGCTGCATCTCAGGCTCACCTTAGTCATTAGCGAGCCCCACAGGGCTGTTTGCATTATAATCTCTGATTTAGATTGTGTGTTGCCTCCGTGTCCTTCCCTCGAGGTTGAGCTGTGTGTGCAAAAGGCCACCGTCGTAGGGGATCCAAGCTCAAATTAGCCCCTGCCTCTGAAGTTTGCATCTGAGAAAAGGGTTACAGGTCATGAACTCACACTTTAGCAGACAGATCAGATGAGCGGATTAATATCCCCCCCGAGTTCTGTCACAATGTGTGAGGAGTGAACACCACCACCTAAAGGTCCATCTGGACATTTGTATGGTAACGAGGGAAGAGTAAGTGCTCATAATTCATCGAATCTGTCTTATTTATGGAAGGAGCATGAGAGGAATAATGAAGCTTTTGGATCTTTGAATGCATACGATCTACAGTATTATCTGGATGCATAAGCCATGTATGTGTGGGTATAAATGCACATCTGTGCTTTGCTCAATTGCATTTCCTCATCAGCCCATTACACTGAATGTGAATATTTCCTTAATGTAACATACAGATCCCACCCCAACGTCACAGTAGGGAGAGCAGCCATTGATTATATTATATTATATTATATTATATTATATTATATTATATTATATTATATTATATTATATTATATTATATTATA
>JBAJHX010000001.1:18058359-18083350 GCA_037176925.1 Amniataba percoides
TGTGTGTGTGTGTGTGTGTGTGTGTGTGTGTGTGTGTGTGTGTGTGTGTGTGTGTGTGTGTGTGTGTGTGTCAGTGTGCGTGCGTGCATGCGTGTGTGTGTGTGTGTGTGTGTGTGTTTGGTGGGAGGAGGTGTTTTGAAAACGTCCCTAATTGACCTCAGTTTGATATTTTGTAGGGTGGAGGAGACCACATTTCCTAACAAACCCTCCACATAAACAGAGGCTTGTGTTGTAGCGATAGCTATGACTAATCATATAAAGTCGTAGCACGTTACCAGACAGTATATCCTCATTAACTGCCCATTGTGTGTGCTGCTGACTTTTCATAATGTCAACATCGCTCTGTTTAATATTTTACAGTAGGATTCAGTTTAAAAGAACCTGTTGTCTATTGTTTGAACTCCATCACAGTCTTTCTCAGAGTGTCCCTGTTAGGTAATTTCACATCTGCACATGTTTATCATATATTTTTTTAAGGTTTATGTAACAGCACAGCAAGCCTTTGAAACACCTGTGGAAAACTCAGGGCCTCATTGTCCCCGATCTGCGCTTGCACAAGATGAGAAAGAAATCGAAGCCACTGAAAGTCAGATGTGTTCTATGTCTGAATGCCTTTGCAGATGGTAATGTTGACTCTGGAAGACTCAAGGAGCCCTGGCTGCTGCAGGCCAGGAAACATCACTAGCACTAGGGCCATGTGGGACCTCCCCTTAAAAAAAAAGTTTGAGATTTTTTCACAGCCCATTGTAAGCAATCAGGCAAATAGAAGCTTGCGGTCGTGCAGTGCACAGGCACTTCTTTCTAGAAGGCAGAGAGCAATGCTTAGTCTACTAACAGACGAGCCAACAGAACAACAAGAAGTCAGGACGTATCCTCACAGCACCAACAGGCGGTAATACCACCAGTGGGTCTTCTGAAGCCCCCTTTACTCTCCTGGGTGTGTGCTCCTGAATGCACATCCAACCCCCTCTCCTGCTGGCAGTGAGGACCTGCAGATGCACTCAACCACAGGCATACTGCATCTGTCTCAACACTCACACCAAAGCTGTACCCGCGGGAGGAGGATACACATGTTTTATTGACAGAGCTACAGGTGGTTTGAGTTTTGAGCTGCTGGTGGACTGGAAGTGTTTTTTCCTGTGTGGTGAGCTGTGGCGTCTTCGGAGCCAGTATGTTGCCTTTTGTTGTGGCATGTTTGGTATTCGTCCTGCTTGGCTCGGGGCAGGCTCAGGTTGCCACACAGACTCAGGGGCAGAGCCAGAGTCGGGGCCAGGGGCAAGACAGCTCTGCCACCCCTTGGAGGCAGGTGATCCAGTGGGAAAACAACGGCCGGGTGTTTAGCCTGCTGAACAGTGGAGCCGAATACGTCCCTGCCGGGGCGGGGACCCAGGACAGAGGTCCCAGGGTGGTCGTGGCAGATGCTCGTCCGCGCTCTTCACGCAGACCTCAGGGAGGCAATGTCCGCAGACAGGCTCCATCAAGAGGATCGTCTGAGACTGTCCGTGGGCAGGCAAGGCATCCTTTCGGCTTCGGGCAGGTCCCTGATAACTGGAGACAAACGGCAGGCAGCACGGGAGGTAGCACATTCCAGGGATCCACTGGTACTCGCTTCAGGCCATCCACTGGCTCTTCATCGTCGTCATCTTCATCATCGTCATCATCCTTTTCTTCATCTTCTTACAATATACCATCCTATCCACAGAACCCATTTCCTCAGCAGCCTCCCTTCCAGCCAGTGCCTTATGACCCTAGTTTTGTGGAGGGACCAGTCAGGAGCTATGAGCCCCCTTTTCAGCCTGTGGCCGGCGGAGGATACGGAGGTGGAGGCTACGGTGCTGGACGGGGGTATATTGGAGTGGGGTATGGAGGTGGTCTAGCACCAGTGCTCCCAGGCTCTCCCTCTGATTTTACTGAAGATGGCTATCGTTACTATCAGTCTTATGGCTACGCACCCAACCCTGCGGTGCCTGCACGTGCTCCCCAACCACCGTTCACCGATGGCCTGGACCACAGATACACCCACAGTCTCTTCAATGAGGAGTCCGCTCCAGCTGTCCCTGTCCCCGATGCCAACCAGGCCGCTCCCGTGATAGTGGACAGGACAGGAGTGGTTGGTCAACCACCAGTCAGGAGCCCTCAGTATGAGCAGTTTCCCCCATTTGGAAGACCACAGCCTCCTTTCCTGCAGCCCAATCCTCCAGTCAGAAACTCTCCAAACTCTGCCCTTGAGAATCCAAGTATAAATGTCGGGAGTGTGTACAGACCAGAACAGAGAGGTACAGTAAGCCTTTTGTTTGGGTTTCGTGAACTAACACAGTGTTTTCGTAATTTCCCATTTTGTTCAGGAAGTTTGACCAAGTCTTGATAACATTAGGAACAGCTGTGACACATGGGTGGGACAGCAGGTTTAGAGAAATGTGGTTTGCTTTTACGAAAAATCTGAAGCACTTCAAACATTTCACATTTTCAGTGAAAACAGGAACCACGTTCCCTTGTAGGCACCCATTCAAAGTATTTCTGTCTTTGAGGCATAGAATGAAAAGCTCTCCATGTGATTTCTGTTATTGCTGGACATATGAAATATGTACTCAAGGGAGCTCACCACCCCCTCAAGTACACAACCATGTTTTTCCAGTATTCTTCTTTCATCATCGTCAGATATCTGAAGTAATCTGAATGAAACAGCTGCTTAAAATTCAGAGGCTGAATTTTAAGCAGCTGTTTCAAACAAACCAGTTGACAAACAAACCAAACTGGACAAAAGGTTCATCTCTTCCCACTTGTATCATTATTGAAACCAGGTGTTGAGCAAGGCCTGCCAACGGATAGAGAGCACACACAGGGACCTCTGTGTTCTTGTGCGGGGAGTTCTGCGCTACACGAAGTGGTTCACGAGGCGTGTGGAGTTTGGTAACGGTGGTGACCTCATAGGGGGGCTGGTGACGGGGTGTTGGTGGGCCATAGCTGCCTCCTGAGCTTGAGGACAGGAGAAGGGGGAAAGAAGGGAGGGGGATACAGTACATTCTCTGATGGGAGGGGAGAGCGTGGAAAGTCCCTGTAACACATGGGGCCCATTCAGCTACAGAAAATCAAAGAAATATTTAGTCAGAGTTCTTATGGGAAGAATGAGGAGTTTAAAAAAAAGTTTCTGTAACATTACAGACAGTTTCTTTGAAGCTGTCAGCAATTTATTTTCATAACCTGCCTCTGTACTGTAGAGAAAGTACTTTCTCTTGAGTTTATTATTAATACTGAGAAATAAATGACTAAGCTAAATGCAAACAATATGTGAAGTCTTCCACGTCCCCAATGCCAGAGGCTGTGTCTGGTCTGAGAAGAGGACTTCCAACGAGATTCTCAGACTCCTAATAATACAGATTTACCTTTTGTCTTACTCAATGACTTGCCTTACTGTGCAGCAGTCTCTGTAGTGTGCTCTGTGCCTTCCAACCATCATTCATTAGACACCCTAGAGCTGGGAGCCATTTCTACAGCACAAAAAGCCAACATGTGTGCAGATGCCTTAGTGCTCCCAGTAATCACTGTGATAAAGATTCAGCCATTGGGAGCTGTTGAAAAGCTGACATTTTTATTGCACCACTTCATGGTGGGGCATTAAGCTGTTCCAATATTGTAATAACTATTGTGATCTACAAGTTCAAAATTTACTTAAAACTAAAGTCAGCGGGCAAACATATGTAGAGCGCCATTGTTAATACAATTTTGAGAGTATTTAGAGGCAGTAAAGTATATAAGACACAGTGATATATCAAATTAAATGTATTTCTAATGGCCAGGCTGCTCATTAGATACTACAGATAAATTAAATCCATTTCATTTTAAGTGGCCTTCTGAGGTCAGAGCATAAAATACAACTTAATACAATCTGGTTTAGAAATAAATGCTTATGCCATACATTGAATGTGGGAGCAATTGATGAAGTTTGTGAATGTCTCAACCAAATATTGGCCTTAACATTAGTCAGCAATGCACCTTTGTTACTGAGAACTTCAGCTTGTAATAGGATGGTGACTTCATGTCATCTGCACTTGAAAGTAGGTCCAAAACATCACTTTTAATACTAAGACTGAAGAAAGGGCGCAGCCATTTTCTATTCTTTGTTTTTGTCCCTGATAAATCACTGTATTTTGTTACCAAACAAGCTGACAAAGAACAGATTGTGGTGAACATTGACTTCAATTGGAAAACATTCAAAGGGATCAATCAAATCGGTTTACTCAGTGTTGACCGTGCGCTAACCTACTTGCTGCTGGAGGGAATCTAACTTGGACTGTGCAGCCTCGGTGATGGTATGAACTCTTTGACTTAACTCTGCAAGCTGCAGTGTTGTAATGGCTTAGTGAATAATGAATGGTCTGTACATATCATAGCAAAGATCAGTTTGAAAAAGGCTGCAGATTGTCTCAGCTATTCCCTTTGTGGCATTTGGTCATTTCACCTCACTCTTCCCTTGTCTCGTGTTCTCTGACAAAGCCACAAGCAGTCATAGGTGAGAATAATTAGACCGTAACTGGTACAGATTAATTTATTACAGCAGCTGCAAGGCAGAGCTGCAGTTATTTCACTCATTAGTTTAGCATAATATCTTCACATTAAGAGAAAAGGTTTTAGCATCTCACTATTGCCGAAATTAATCTGTAATATATCGAACTCACCCCAAAAGTAAAATGGCTGATAATCCTTAAATTAGAGATTTAATAACAAGAGACACAAAAGAAGCTGTGTGAGTAAAATTAACCATATACTTAATCAGCAAATGCTGTTGTTGTTTCATGCGTCAATTTGAAATGACCTCAATTAATTTCAAGTCTTCCACTCCGTCAGTCCTGTGCAGCTAACAGCCCGCAGCCTATGGAGTATTTAGAGAGGGAGCCCTCATGTCTTTTGTTATGCCATATTAGATGGTATAAAAAGCGCGGCAAGATTCAGTTTCTTTTCTCCGTGCCCCACTTAGAGTGTAATGTGTGGCTTCGTCACATGCTGTCGAGAGCTGATCAGCTTTGGCTTCTCAATACACTTTATCCCTCTGAAAGAGACCCAATTTCACATTTCAAAAGATTAGGGGGCAGAGAACAAAGCCTTCCAAGGGTGAGGCGGAAAAAATGGGGTTGAGAGTGCTGTTGGAAAAAAAACTCTGCTTTTCACACTGGTCTTACAGTGTTTACATGGCCTGCTCCAGGAAGCTTCTCCCTGTCCTATACGTCTGCCTCAGACAGAGCTGTCAGATGGGATGTTTATACAGCGAACGCAAAGGCAGAGCCTTTATTTAGACTCGCAGCTGAGGAGGGAGGACTCGACTGGATGTTAAACGCCGGGCAAATATAAAATAGGAAACTTCCTATCTGGTTTCCATAAACAGACTGTTACCAGAGCTCTTCATGTTTGTTCAAATTCATAAGATAACAGCACATTATTTCATCATCTATTTTCTTTCCCATGGTTTAAGCCTGCTGCGATAGAAATGAAAGCTTGTACGTCGCTTTTGCAATTTTGTGAATACTTCCAGGTTTAGGGGTCAGATGGTTTGACTTTCAGTTGCTCGAACAAGCTCACATTGAAGCGTGTCTGGCCTTTGTGAGCTAAACAGAGAGGGGTGATAAGCCAGGCCAGAGACGCTTACTGGCATGGCCTTTTCTGGGAGTGGGACACAGAGACATTCACTCTGACAAGTCAGGCCTTTTTTTTTTGACTTGTTCCTCAGGTTTTCTGACAGACTTGGTCAGTGGCCCACTTTAAAAACAGCAGTGGTGTGAGATCACTGTTGTTTTGCCCTGGCACGCACGATCTCCCTCTCTGTGTCTCTGTCTGGCTCTCTTGCTGTATCTCTGCACACCTTTGCCTTCCTACATCTCTTCATCTCTGTCACTTGTTTGCAGGAACCAAAGTAGGAAAAAAAAACACACACAGACACATACACAGCCTGCATTGCAACGAGCTCTCCTGTGATACTGTAGCTCTGATAGTTCCAAGTTTAGCCTTATCCCCAACAGATACGACAAGTCATCCTGTGTTTACTACATTAAATGTTAAGATGAGGTGACAACGTTCATATTAAGATCAGTGTCAGGGAGGATCACATCACATTAGCCAAGAAAGCAAGAAATTATTGTTATGAGAATATTTCCCTAACAACAAGATGGATTTGGTGAGATATGAATCGTACTCAGCACTGGAAGTTAATGGATGGCATTCATAGTTACATGTTTCTCCATGTCCAAAGTGTAAACCTTGTAATCTCTCAACACAAACTCACTGCCGTCTGAGAGGACTACTCACTCAATCCGTTGACTACTCACTGAGAGGACTATGGAGCAAAACTCATCTCATTAGAAAACCATGATAGCAATCTGGAATGCACAGTAATTAGAGGTTCTGGAGTGACCCAGTCTTAAACCAGTGGGCCCCGTCACTGCATTGTTGCCCATCATGTCATCCGTCAGCACCGTCATAGATGCCAGCTAATAAGAAATTCATGACAAATATGCGATAGACTTCACTGGCAGAGAAGGGCTGGAGTTCAAAGAGATCACATGGTGACCTGTCATGGGAAGCTTATCAATGATGTGCATTTCTAAATTAAATAACATTAACAGTGCAATAAATGTAACTTGTTAGCTTCAACTACACTTAAAAACACTGTTTAAATATGGCATGTTTTCTTTTTTTTGTTAGTATTTGGAGCAGATTTGTGATTTGCAAGGATATTATGTTTACTTCTTGAACCAAAGTTATAAGTTACTTCAAGCAGTTGAGTGACAGAATAGGATGAGCAGTCTGTCTCTCATTTCAGGTTTACCTGACCTGGTACCGGATCCCAACTATGTCCAGGCCTCCACATATATACAGAGAGCCCACATGTATTCTCTCCGCTGTGCCGCTGAGGAAAAATGTCTCTCAAGGTAAACCCAGTGCCGAATGTCCTTTACTGGCTCAAGTGTATTTAATTATTTGTTTTTATTTCTTAACTTTTACTTCACTTTTACTCCTCAGTGCGTTTAACTACAATGTTAAATGAAAAATATTCTTCCCCCCATGGCTTCTGTTTTCATGTTAAAATTTTTATGTGAATGACAGACAACAACAGCAGCGTTTTAACTGTTGCTGCGTGGCTCAGGGTTAACACACTCCAGAGACGTTCAAGTAAAGTAAATTGGAAAGACCTGATGCCTTTCCTGTCTCAATGTGGCCCTGTGGTAGGCTTGTGTCCTTTCCATTCTGTACCCTGCTAATTTCTATGAAAGGTTAACATTTTTTATGAGCTTCTTCACCTTTGGGTAGCATTGACCAGCGAGTGAACTATCCACAATTCTAACGTGGCCTTCAGCAGTGTACCAATCCTGCGCAACAATATCCAGGAGAAGTAATGAAAAAAGTTGACCAACAGCACAACATAAGTGAACTAAATCCTGGTCACCTTCGGGGATACAGGCTGTCGTTTGTTTCATTTCTCTGTGCTGGCAGATAGCATCCCAGGAGCCCCGGGCCTGGGCCCTTTGACTGCCTCTGCACTAAGGACACTATTGAAATGATGGAAGTGTGCTGTCCCCATGGCTGCTCTATTTGCCCTCTTCCCATCACAAGCACAGCTATCCCTCAAAGCCCTTTCATATCCTGTCTGAGTTTGCAGCAATCACCGACAGATGGGCTGTTGTAATTTGCCATACACTCCAATGTCAACAACAGCCACAAGACGAATGGCTTAGATCTTCAGTGGTGTTGTGAAGTCGACATTGTGCCTCCTTTTTTTTTTTTTTTTTTTACACAAAAAAGTGAATCGTGCAACAGACGGTTCCCACTCCCCATGTTGAAACTGTGTATTTGGAGAGATAGTTGTAATCTGTTGAATGAATTATTTAGTAGATATGCTCCTGCCTCCGAGCCTTTCCAGCCCTGCTCTTTTTTCCTTCCCTTGTCTTAGTTATGAGAAACAGACATGCCGACATTCTTTTTGCAGCCACTTGTGCAGTTTCCCTCACTGCTTTTTTTTTTTTTTTTTTGTGCGTATTAATGTATGTGTCCACCGTCCAGCACCGCCTATGGCCCTGAGACCACCGACTACGATGTGAGAGTCCTGCTGCGCTTCCCACAGAGGGTGAAGAACAAGGGGACTGCTGACTTTATGCCTAACAGGCCACGTCATACCTGGGAGTGGCATAGCTGTCATCAGTAAGTGTTTAATACAAAACAGATTCTACCCAGTCAGCTGATTATTAACTACTGGCTATTTGGTGTCCAGGGAGCTGGTTAGGGAATATTAATTTATCTTAATAATTAATCTTATCTTTTTCTATTGATATTGTAGTACTTATGTAACTAATGTATGTGCACAAAGGCTGGTATATGTCAATCAGCCTACCCATAATTCCAGGTTCTTGCTATATCAAATTGAATCTAAAATTAAATTATTGTGAATTTGGCTTGGAGAGTATATTCTAAAAGTTGTACATTCTGTGGTGTGGTTAATAGTGAATCTGTGATTAATAAAAATACATGGAATCATAGTGAATGATGATTTGCATTACCTAGGCCAATGAGAGTTTAGCGTAGGCTTCTCACGATATAAGAGGCACTGCAGCTCTACCCTACATCCATCAAGACAACAACATGTAAAAGAAATTAAAAGAAAAGCAGATTCCTTATAGAGAAATCGGTTACAGTGTGTAACTGCTCTGTTCTTCTACACATTAAACTGTATTTCCAATTACACACCAACATAGCCCTTTATTTCAAAGCATGGCCTGGATTGGAAATAAAAAATCACTTTGCTCAGTCCAAAGATCCATAATCATCAGCTATATAGTCTGCCTATTTTTATGTGGATAAAGATTTGTTTGCATGTGCATTGAATTTCCAGTTCAAACCTGATTTACCTTGTACAATACAGCAGCAGCACTCACCCTCTCACCAGTGGGAGTTGAATGTTACCCAGCCTAAAAACCTCAGTTGGTCTCATTATATCTGGTCATTGGACACCAGGAGAAGAAAACATTTATGTAGCCCTGGTTTAAAAACTTAGGGTTCCTAGGACGATGCACCAGAAATCCCACATTGTCTGAGAAATAATGATATGCAGCACGTAGGTTTGACCCATTTAGCAAACTGTTTTGTTTTGCATTATGTCTTTCTCAGGGGACAGGTTTGAGTTCATGTACCAAGCCAGTCATGGCTCAGATTGAATGTCACCGGGGGACGGCTGATGAGGTGATTTTGAGGGTATCGTCATTGTTTTATGACACGCCATTCTATGTAGACTGGCTTTTATCTCAATTTCAGCAAGTCCGTCCACTGACGCTAGTGCCAGGCACTGCTTTACTGTCCTCATCTTAGAGGAATGTTGACTGGCCGTTAGGAGATTGGCAATGTTGTTGCTGTCTGACATCAGTCTGCATTTACACAGTGGTTCCCAGGAGGCAGAAAGCCAAGGCAATCATTCCACTGGCTGTGTGATCAGAATGACAAATCAATCCATTTTTCTTGTCAATCTGTGACACCAGATCACACAGCTGCTAAAGTATGGTGGCGTGGATATGGGTTACTGGGACGGAGTGTTTGTTAACAAAGAAATCTCTTTAGGGGAAGAAAATCTCTCGCCCAGATTTTCACAATAAACTTTCCTGCCCTACATTTCTCTTGAATAAGCCATGTAGTTGACAGCTTTGCTTTTCATTACATTCTCCCCTATCTCTCTTGCTGGTGTATTCGAAGGGAACAGCATCCTCTTGAGTATCACAGGCTGTGAAAATGTTGGAATTCTGCATGTTTCTTGAAAAATGAGGACGCGGAATTCAGAATTCCACGTAGAACTTATCTTTTATGCCAATCAAGTGGAAGTCATTAAGCGCTCTGCTTATTTAGAGGGACTTTTATGTTTTCATTCCGAACAAGTTAATAATAAAGTTCTTCAACTTATGCTTTATTTATCTAACGTTACAACTTTTATTATACTGCGTGACCTTTGTGGTGAAAGATTGTGACTGCTATTTGTGCAGGTGCTTGGACATTCGTCTTCATATCCTGGTTGCACAGTTTGGAAGGCAAATGTCAGGCCGCTGCTAAATGGTTCTCTAAGAACTTAGTGTAGTTCTCAGTTTTATAACCCAAGCTGTGATCTGAGAAAACCCTCAAAGTCTTGTTTGTTGCAAGGCAAGTGGAAAATGACTCATGACTATGAAGAAAGATTGGAATGTTTTGTATATTACGATTACAAGTTATTCTTGTTAAATCCTCTATGGGTCTTTCCAGTACTACATTCTCTATAGTTGACATAGTCAGCGAGGGGATCCAGGAATCTAAAGGGACCCTTCCAGGCACCTCATAGTCCAGCACCTCCCACTCTCAATCGCTTTCTCCACTTCCCGCACTCTCGTTTCTCATACACATACACACGTATACTGCAGATAATCATCTCAAGACTGCCACGGTAATGGATGCCAGTTTCAGGAACACAAACAGACTGTGCCTCAACCTTCCAGTCTCTCCGGTTCCCGCCCTCGTTCACACACACACGTGTGACTATGTGCACTCACATATGCATTGCTCAAAATGCATGTGTGTCCTCGTGCTCCACCTAAAATAAGCCTCTTAACGCACACAGTCATGTACATTTGCATGTTTAGCAGAGACAGAAGATTAACAAATGCACAGAGTCAGTGTAGAGTTCGTGTTCAGCCTCAGATAACAACAGACAGGTTTCTACCTGAGAGCATAATTGGTTGCCTCTCCTATGGAAACAATGAGTCCTTGAATGGTCACTTGCTCCATCAGTGGAAAGTACCCACTTTCCCTTCCAAGTCATCCTTCAATCTTTAATGACTGTTCCAGTAAAAGCTGTTGCTATGTTGAAACATGGGCCATGAAGTAAGGCGAAAGGGCAATGTTTATATAGTCTGAGGTTGTCTGACTGTAAAAGATCCAGTGCTTACCTCACCTGCTACAACAACTAAAGTCAACACCTCTTTAGTATTTGGCATGGAGCAATTTAAGAATCAAAGCATAGGAGGAGATGAATACTGTCAACGACTGCTGGAAGGTTTATTTAAACCCTGAAACGTGTCATTTCAGTTGGGTGTCCCATTAAGGACTGTATTGCTGTATTCTTGTGGACCATTCTTGTGTGTAAAATATAAACATTAATACAAAAGCATAAAGCAGCTGCTGGGATCAGCTGTGTAGGAAGGTAGTGCTTTATAATCTCATCATTCATGTGAACTGCAATCATTTATAGGTCATCAGCTCTGAAGTGTCAAGAGAACTTCAATCTATGTGTGTTGTTAATGTGAGGAATTTAAGAAAGTCTGTTGATGATCAGAGTAGCTACATTTATCCAAAGAAGGAAAGGCACTATAGCCTACAGTGTGGGAAAATAAGTTACTAACTAAACTGAGATGTGGAGACAGCTACATGCCTTCACTCCACACTGAATGAGATATTTATTCCCGTCAGTATAAAGACCTTGTTGATGCAGTTTCCCATGACTTCATAATTATTTGTTTGCTTTATGAAAAACAAAGTCCCAAATAGCATGTTCATGTTTCTCAAATAAGGAAGTTTGGCAGACGTGTGTAGAATGTGCACTTGTATCCGGTGCTGTGTATAAATGCAGGAAAATGACGACCAGAAATCGATCGTTTCCATTTATATGTAACTCCGTTGTCATCTAATCAATGCAGATATGCTCTTGTCAGCATATGTGCACGGTGGGTTTGTAAAAAGTGAATAGCATCCTGGGTTGCTTTGACCTTTGGGCGGGGGGGAGGTCATCAAGAGAGCGATACGGCAGCTAACATTATAAATAGCTCATTGACAGAGTCACTCACTGAGAGTCGCTTGCTTCATATTCCAGTTCAGTTGAGATGATCAGTGGTCATGTGCATCCAGGCTTTTCTAAGCTGCTAAAGCTGTGCAAACAAACACAAACACACAGTGATACATAGAGGCTTTCACACAACAGCAAAAAACAAAACTCTGTGAGCGCACATACTCACATACACATTGATACACACGCTCACACACACAAACACAAAAACACCTCTGATCTTGCAGTCTGATACGAGCTAATTAACAGCATTCATACATCATGAAGGTGTTAATGTCGTGCTTCGGCAAAACTTTATTGTTGCCATCAATTAGTATCCTTTGATACTTTATGATGTGTTCAGTCAAGGTGCAACACACTTGCAAAAAAGAAGGTCAACAGATGGAATATACAGTCTATAAATTCACTTTTATGTTGACTCAGATAACCTAAAAAAAATTGTAAGGTAATTAAATTAACAACTTAACAAACTTAATAAACACCAATAATTTATGTTTGTATTCTGTTTCGTTGGAAAACATTGCATAGCAGACCATAATTCTTAACTAAGATGTTACACATTTGACTTCATGTGCAGCCTCTTCCTCGCTCTGACAGGCACTACCACAGCATGGATGAGTTCAGCCATTATGATCTACTGGAAGTCAGCAGTGGCCGTAAAGTGGCAGAAGGACACAAAGCGAGTTTCTGCTTGGAGGACACCACCTGTGACTTTGGTCACCTGAAGCGCTACGCCTGCACCACTCACACTCAGGTAACACAGCAAACCAAAATGTGAATGCATGACAATCAACTTGCATTTGACAGTTATGCTACCATAGACTGTTTGAGCATTGTTACACCAAAGGATTGTTGTGACCACTGAATTAAAATTTAAAGGTGTTTGACCTAAATCAGTATTCCTCGTGAGCGTATCTCCTCCCCTCTGTTTCAGGGCCTGAGTCCGGGCTGCTATGATACATACAACGCTGATATTGACTGCCAGTGGATCGATATCACAGACGTTAAGCCTGGAAACTACATACTAAAGGTAGGAGTCCAGAGAGAGTGTGGTGTGCACATGGCAAATATTTGGAAAGCACAGGGCCACATATCATGTAGGAGGAGGGAGAGCCACTGGGACAAATTGATCAGGGTTATAAAAGACTTATAAAGTTACTGAAGTTTTTACGTTTTTAGTTATGTGGAGTTTTGTAAGTTACAGCACGACACGGCTCAGTGGCACCAACTTCCCATCCATCTTAGTGTCTGTTTTTAATGCATATTTCATTCGGTCAGTATGGCTGCAAGATACACACAGAAGATCTATATATGATCGTGCTCACTGTCCCATTTTATCCCACACACATTCTTTTTTGTGAGTGCTGTTTGGCCCATGAGCTGTTTTTTGTAAGTGTGTGTTAATGGGTGAATTGTAATGTTCCTCCTGTTCTTTGTCTCTCAGCTCCAGGTTAATCCCAAGTTCTTGGTGCTGGAGTCAGACTTCACCAACAATGTGGTCAGGTGTAATATACACTACACAGGACGGTTTGTTACAACAACCAACTGCAAGATAGCACAGTAAGTAAGACAGGACCTGCAAACTGCGCCACGCGTAGTCATTTGCAGTCATTTCTTCCAAAAATCTGCTGCTTGTTTTTTCAAGTGAAACCTGGTCAATTTTCAGGTTTTGTGTTTTTGCAGAGCGGGACCTTCGAGGCAAACTGTAAATCAGGGCTTGAGTCATTTTCCCACCACTGAGTTACACTGAACCGCATGACAGGGTGGCAGCTAAATGCAGTTTTATGAAGAGCCTCACAGTGTTTTGAATTACTTAGTGGACTTAATGGGTTCCTGGCTGAAATATCTGATGATTTAATGAATGATGTTCTCATTCTCCAGTTAAGATTAATAGCCTCTGAAACTTTCATATTTCCCCTCAAAGGGAGATGTAGGGGTGTTGAACTTTTAAATAGCGCTATTAAGAAGTGTATCATTGCACTCAGAATTACTATCATGTCCTCTTGAAAAGACTTTATATAGAGAGTGGATATACATGAGCAAAGCATCATTAGGTTCAAGTGCTCCAGCTGGTCTCCCTTAGTTTCACTGGTACAGTGAAGCATATACTTAAAAATATGTTTGCCAAAGCATTTCCTGAGTTAATGAAAGTTGGATATAATAGTTAGGTGCTGATGCCAGTAAAGAATCACATTAGCAGATGCCACGAGCCCCATTTCCATCATTAAAGTCTGATAACTGAACAGTTTCTTTATTTGAAAATATATCCACTTACATCATGTTAATGTATGTAATTATGTCCACACTAATATGGTTACATTTAAACAGACATTTGGTGCCTAAGGTGGTACGAGGGGTGAATGTTAAAAATGAGTCATCTAATGAATATCAAATTAAAAACTAATCATCATAATTACCCTTGCGTGTGAATTAGATACTTCATTTTAATTTAAAACTAAATGGCACATATGCTATTAAAAGTATGTCTTGATTATACCAACTGAAATTAAATATATATGCATTTAAAAATAGTTTTTGATGCATCGTATGTTAATGAACTGTGGCTTATCACAAAACAGGCGCAATCGTTTTCTATTTCTCTCATAAAATGAGTTCTCAATGTAGCAGGAAGTGATGATTAAATTATTTATTTTTTTATTTTTTTTACTAAAGTCATTCTTTATTAACATGTATGAGCTTAAAATAAAATCATCACTTATGTACTAGTTTAAATTTTCTGTACCATGTAGCAGTGGTGGAATGTAACCAAGTCCATTTACTCAATCTTACACTGGTACGAATCATCGTATGAGTTAGTTCTTGTCATGCTACTATTACTACTACTTTACTACAATCCAGAGAGAGGTATTGTCTTTTCTGTTCCATTAAATATGGAATATTGGACTGGTTTATTTACTTTGCAAAACATATGAAGAGCTCATAAAATAGTATGCTTTTTTATAAATGCAACAGTGAAGGTGTCACTTTGGGCTTTTATTAAATGTGAATAAGTAGAAAAGTTAGAAAATACTTTTAATATTTTAGTTGTAGAACATTTTCCTGACTATTTGAGTAAGATTTTCATTGCAGGGCCTCAGACTGTTTTGTTTGTGATAATGGCCTCTACAATCAGCTCAGCCAGTCTCCTCACCAGGTGGTGGCTGTAATTTGCAATTTGATTGTTTGATAACCACAATCAAACTATGAGGGAAACATCTTTTTGTACAGTTTTTTTTACCAGCTAGCTTTTCTAAAATGGTCTTAAATGAACATGAACAGATAATGTCTCTCAGGTGAAATGCATTTTGGATTTGCAGAAACTGTTTTGTAATTCGTGCAGTGAAAATAGCTTTAACTTTCTACGAGCAGTTCTTTTGTTTGAGCCCAGTCAAATAGTTCATTACGGACAGTGCCTCGTGTTGCTTTGAAATTCTTCCCTGAGTCTGGAGTATTATAGTTCCTCCCACAGAAATCTTATTTGTTGTCTGTTTATCTTGCAGGTCTTGATCAGGCACTGGAAGACTGCCACGCTAGAGTGACCCTGATTGCTCTTCCATTGAAATGTGAATGGAATCCATTTGTTGTTGGTTAATTGTTGATACTATTTGTCTCTACTATTTTGTGCTGTCTTGGTATGCTGGGCTCATGGCAAACAAGGGTTCCACTGGCACTGAGGAGGATGTAGCAGTTTAAAGTATACACACACACACACACACACACACTAACTGTTGCATAATGCATATTGCACGTTGGTATGCCAATAATGAATCAACACTTCACATCCCTGCAATCTACGTTATCATATTGTCCTACCAGCTACATTCCTCATATTGCAACTCCACCAGTCTGGTTTGGTTAATGCCGGGACACATCATTGACTTTCAAAAGAGGTGTTTACTGTATCTGCACACAAACATCTATGCACACCCCTGGCAGAATGACTCTGTTTGAATTATAAATAAAGTGCGAAGCGGTGCCGAAATGAGTGGTTCCAGACAAGTCAGGGTTCAGCTGCAATCCAGCAAATAAAATTAGGGGACAAAGTCTTCCCAGGTGCATTCATCCATGCAGCGTGGGGACAGACAGAGCTGCCCAGTGACTCAGAAGAACCATAATGTGTTAGTTTTTGTTTTGTTTTTTTCTCCTCACTGCCTCAGTGGGTCTAGCTGGGATACTGTGATTCTCTGGGCACATCCTGTTTAATGTTGTGTTAACAGCAAGGGGAAGACAGCAGGTCATATTTGCCGCTGTCAACTCCATCACATTAAAAGTCAACATAAAGACAGTACTGTCAGTACTGGGTGCTGCACTCCTCCAGATCCTTGCATATTCGTGTTGTGTCCCCATTCGTCCTTTCTTATTTCAGTAAAACAGGAACAGGAAGCTCAACTGGCAGAAAACAAGACTCACAGTATATAAGCAGTAAACTGTCTTGGGGTCTCGTCTTCAACTACCAACACTGGTCAGGTGGCACATAGGTCATCTATACCTTCTGAAGAATGTATATACAAATATTCCACTGATGCATGACTTTAATGATGGAGATTATTTTTGTTGTAACTGATTGTACTTTGTTTATCCAGTTTGACCTGTTACTGTAACTTGTGAATTTCAGTGAACTTATATATATTTTTCTTGATCTTAATCTGAATTATTCAAATGGTATGTGTTGTTGGAAAAAAACACTACTGCTACAGACTAATTATTATAGTGCAGAGCGTCAGAAAGCCATCACTACCTACCTCTCCAATTGACTGAGCTGTTGTTTCCTGTTAAATGTTTTTACTGGAAATCCCTGCAGTGGTTCGCCGTGGCCTCCTGCCACTCTGTTGCAGCACGCAGCGGAAACCCTCAAATCTATTGACTATATCAAAGAACACACAATGTGCTATGCAAATAATGACTTAGTCATATTCACACTTAAAGATGTAGTCCTTAAGATTTCAGCCTTGGCATCACCCGTGGTTGCCGGTGGTAACAATGATTGTGCCTTAATTCAGCACCAAACACATTATCAGCAGCAATACAGCAAAGGAGCAACTGGTGCATCTGTTTACAGTGCATGTTACATTTTGATAAAGCGAGAGTTAACAGTAAACCTAAGGATAATGTCAATGAGAAAGTCTTGAATGCTTGATTGCATGCATACAGTTTCCTCGTCTCTGTGAGGGCAATTTGAATGCACTGTAGGCATGGCAGATCCTGCCTCTTACAATTAACTACTTAGAGAAGTAATTACTGAATATTAACAATTTGAATGACTTTTCCAGAAAGAACGACAACCAGAAATAGTTGTAAAAATTGTATTTTGTTATGTGAAAATCTTAAGGAATATAACTTTAATATCTTTAAATGTGATTACTGAAGTTACAATCTGATCTCTGTGGATTGATCAAACAGAGCACCAAAATGTGTGTGTACTGTTTTTCATGAAATTGAGTTCAATTCTAATATTTTACAACTCATATCATTCTGTAATTTCAAACATTGTTTTTTTTTAAGGAATGCTTTAAACGCAGAAAAGCCCTCTTTAGTTTAATGTGTATTATACATAATACTCAAGTTTTTGATATTTTACTGTAAATTGTCAGATATTCCATTTGATTAGATTTCTTTTTAACTTGAGGAGCACCTGATCATACTGTGCACTCACTGACAAGGTGCAACAACATGCAATTCTGACATTCAGCGGAACGACAGCACAAGAGTAGGTGACACTTATGCAGCATCTTTGACATGTGGTGATGAAATTTGTATTTTTCTAACAGTGAACACCTGTCAGAAACGTCATATACAATAAATACATTTACCGACTGCTGTGTGCACGGAGTGGAATATAAATGCTATGCACCACTCTTACAGAAGTGGATCCCTGTGCTTCATATGAGCTCACATCTGCAGGTTTACGCTGAATACGTATCAGGAGATTCAAAGGAAATGCTGTGTGACAGGTGTGACAAGTTACTGAAATCATCCCCTTCATAAAAGATTAGGTGTGATATGTTTAATGCATTAAGACATTTTCCCGGGCTCTGTGTGTAATATTGTCATGCATGATTCAGGCAGGGATGGAAATCTGACCTTTATGAATACGGAAAAATACACATTGCATATAAGATGCATGCAAACACCAAACGGTGAATGCAACATCTGGGTGGAGGTACTGGTGCCGTGCATAAATGAATCAGTCACACTGGTTTTCATGTTGTGGTGGAGTTTCCACAATCTGGCGTGTTGAGACGTGCATGGACATCCTGAAGAATAATCTGATTGGATCATATATCCATCATTGTCACACGCTTTCACCTCGCAGCCATCCATCCATCCATTTCAGCTATTTCCTGGGGTTTTTGTTGCCAGTTTGGCATTTTGTCTGACTTCTGTCAGCAGTGTGCAGAGACCACTCACATTATGCATGAAGAGTCATTACATGGAGCACCACACAGCAGTGAGAGAGGAGCTTATAAAGTTATCGAAACTGAAGATAGAACTACACAAAAAGTAATATGCTTTGTTTTATCAGGAAAGAGAGTGATTCATTGAGCATCGTCTGTTTTGTTTTCGGTCCTCAAATGTTTAAGCAAATTTCTCATAGCTAAATCCGAACACAGACTGGAGGTGGAGACGAATGAATTGCACTTGTTGAATGATTACAAACTGCAATACACTTTTATGACTAATGACTAATGACTAATAAACTGTAGTCACCTTTAAAAGGAAATCATTCGAGTGTAGACTAAAATTACAAACTGCCTCAGTAGAAATTGTGCAAATTCATCTGCCCAAAAATCGATAAAGTCCAGGAAGAACAAGTTGTAAAGACAAAAGAGGGAAGAACAGAAGGGGAGGCCCTTACAGCATGCACAATCAAAATCCAACTGACAGACACACGTGGACACATCGTCAATCAGAGAAGAGGCAGGATGAAAGTTGGGTGGTTTATTCCTGTCCAGAGTTTTAACTGCAATTTAACTTAGAAACAGAAACCACATTAAACAAAACAGCATTTTCACCAAAAGATGAGGAAAAGAATATATGGCGATGAGACTAAGATAAAATATTTTGATTAAGAAGTCCTTAATATATTTTTAAAAAATAGACATTTGAACATCTAATTCCTTGACAACCAGAGAAAACACTGTAGTATCTATAGAAGAAGATCAGATATGATTGAAAGCCTTCAAACGTTTACTGATGGACTGATGTAGGTGAGTGCTCTGCCTGCAACCTGAAGGTGAATCAGTTCTCTGACAAAGTCTTGACTAATACTGGGCATAAAAAGCTTCACAAAGCTTTCACATTTATTGCTGGGCTGTTTGTATTTGATTGCATTTGATTGTGCGGTGTTCCTAATAAACTTGTTACAGTGCAGTTAGTTTCAGCTGTGAAATATTGTATTTGGAAACCACAGAGGCTTTCCTGGTGGAAGTATTTCCTGTCCCCCCAGAAGAATGAGAATCCATTATCTGGTTGTTTTCATACACTGCTCTCACTCTCATATTTGGTCTGTCCTAACAAAACCCTGACCCCCGTGATGGGACTTCCTCTTGGTATGGGGCTGTTTGTTCAGGCCGTTCACACGAAATCACCCCATTCCAGCTCTCTATGCCACATTATGTTGTTTTGTGAAAGTGCTGGAGTACGTGCAGGCATGTGCTGGACTTACAGTGCGATGTTTGTCTTAATGTGTCTCTGTGTATATTTGTGTGTGCGTAAGAGAGAGAGAGAGGGAGACACATGGGTGACTCTTAACGAGGGAGAGAGAGGCTAAATGATGCAATGAATTGTTTTACTTAGAGGTATTACTTTCCCAAGCAGAATGGACAGACTTTGTTATGTATCCATTCTTCATAACCCCGCCTCAGTTTTTGCTCCTTTGCATTCACATGCAGCTGCTGGTTAAGAAGCTTAAATGAAGCCTTACACTCCTCTGTGGGGTATAGGCAGTAATGCGGAGCGTCTACCTCTTCTGAGCCTTTTTTTTTTTTTTACAGAGCTGGCATCATGTTCTTGTTATTAGTAATGAAAAGGACAAACCGCAGCACACTCCCAAGAGCAGCGTCTGCAATGGCTGTGAAAGCGGTTGAGTTTCGTAAATGATTTAAGACTACTTCTTGCAAGAAAATGAATATGCAATTGTATTTATCAGAAAAGTGCTGGAGGGTGTTTCCCGAGAGAGTCCAAACAGTGTGAGATTCTGAATGGAGCACATGAAAATACCCCAAGGCATGTGCAGAGACAAATCCAGCAGACAAGTACTGTATCCCGGCGATATGGAATTTACATGATGCACAATGCCAGCGCAAGTATGGCAGTGAGAAAACGAGAACAGGAGGAGACCGGGGGGATGGCAAATTAGCACAACTAGAAGCCTGTAGCAAGAGGAAGTGTTTGTATAAACGGTCAGAACATCTTGTCAGATTAGGGAAAGACTGTAAGAGTCAGATGATGCTGATCAGCTGACAGGATGTGCAGCGTCACCGTTCCCCCCCGATCCAAGAGTTAAACCAGGGCAAGATGCTCTGTGTGGCGTAAAGCGCTCGGCACTCGGGGCTCCATCCCGTGGGAATTTGAGCGGCGTCAAAGATCTTGAAACCGCCTTCTTAATAATACATTTTCTGACTGTATCTGAAGCAACAGGCATGTTGTAATACCCCTTGAATGTTGCAGGGCCCCTCTCATTCAGTGTGCATGAGCTCTGCAAACATGCTGGCACCTGATCAAAAGAACATGTGGCAAGATAACGTAGTAGTATCCTGAGAAAAGGGGAGAGAAACTACAGACTGCACACAGATGAGGTTGCAACACGATAAGAGCAAATCCATTACATATGTAAATACTCCGCTTTGGGCAGAAAATGTTATGTCTGATCGCTGATAAGCAGCAGATCTGTAGGGACAGCTATCGAAACCCCCTCAAGACAAATATTTCCCCTTACAGCTAGCCGCATTTACTTTACCAGCCAACCTATGTAAAGCAACAAGCATTTTGCAGCTGCAAGCTTGTGACCTAATTGAGGAAACAGATCAAGTGAAGTGAAGCGGGACTGATTAGATCTTCCAGCATTCTCAGTGGTGAGACGTCATTGAACACACGAAAGAAAAAAAAACCCGGCGGGAACAGAATCCATGGGTGTAATGCCGCCTATGCTGAAAATGGAAAATCACGAGGAAACACCTTTGTCAGTGTTTGAAGTTGTCAGTCATGACCAAATGAGGGCTGGATATTGTGAACAGCCTTTGGCTTAAATTTCTGGCATTACTGGGGAAGCAGGATGACAATGGGCCATTACAGCTGCACTGCCTGCGCAGTGATGGAGCTGAAAGAGGTGGAACCCTGGGGATCTGTGATGAATACAGGCAGATTGTGGAGGCTGTTATGCCTGTGTGCCTGTGATGACAACTTTGACCTATCATCATCTACTGAGGCTGTGCCGTCCCTCTCCAGCATCCATCACATCTTTGCTAAGCCATGTTCACAGCATAGTGGCACCTCAGGCAAGTTGTGAAAAAGATGAAAAAAACCCCAAAAGAATAATTATTTGAACAAAATATATTAAATAAAATTAAATAAAACGTACCATTTCTTCCAAATCTGCTTTTATGTCCTCCTTAAAAAACATTTTTATGATGTCTTATCTTCTTCTCACCTCTCTCCACCCCACCTTTTTTCCCCCACCCTTGGGCTGCAGATACTTTAGTTGATCTGACATTTATTTCACTCATGCAGCACATAATCATAAGTTTGTGGTGACACTGATGACAAGGTGACAACATTCAGCTTCAGTAATTTGCTCTCCCCAACTGCACCCTCCCCACCCATGTCCCATTTTAGCCACAGTGTGTATAATAGTTCACAGCGAGGTCACTTCGCGAGGGAGTGTTTGTGCTCAAATTTAAAAATTTATTTCTGCTTAATGAGATTTTTTTTTGTCTGGGGCTTTCCACCTCGGCAATCTGCATGTAGCACATGCAAGAATGTGATTTAACTTCCACTGAATGCATACATCTGTATTCAATTGTTTACCAGGAGTTTTTGTTAATATTTGTTTCAACAGTATAAAAAAAAGAAAAAGAAAGAAAAAGAAGAGCAGAGTGCCCAAGTTATTAATACCCCCTTTGTCCAGCACAGTTAAAAAAAGTTTTTTTACACGTTCGCTGAACTTTCCTCCATATCAATTAAAAGACAACCCATTGACAAAGACTCAGATCGCTCCGCCTTAATTTGACCAGCCGACTTACAGTGAGACAGGCCTAAAAGACATGACTTGAAACCTCAGTTCTTCACTCCAGCAGGTTTATGTGAGGATAATTGAATTTAGTAGAAAGAGAGAATAGGGACTAGTCTGTGAGCCGACATTGCCAAAAAGCCCACCTCCAGACTTGAGGTCTAATTTCTGCAGAGCCTACTGTGTAGAGATTCTGTGGCACAATATCAAGGCCACAGGTAATTCATCTTCTGGCTCCAGCTCTGCTTTGCAACCTAATTAAATGAATAAAGATGTGAAGAAATCTTCATTTCCGTAGGGATAAACACATTGCTGCATGGGAAAGGTAAGAGGAAAGGCTGGCTTTGTAAAGGAAGAATAGCGGCAGATGAGAAACCACTGGCTGGGAGATAGTGAATGGCTGAAGACATTTGAATAGCGAGGGGAAAAACACTGTTCTGATTTACATGCAGCTGCAGTTCCTGGCTCATTTGTTTTGATAATGGCTCATCCTGCGCGCACTTTATGCAGAGCTGACTCCACCATATATATCTGAGTTAACAAACATTTCACTTCTTGTGTTAACACTCCACATCGAAAGCGATGGGCGTTATACGAGACAAAGAAGCAGCTTGTGTCATAGACAGAAGACACACTCGAGTGCACTCCCTGACAGTTTAAATACCGCCCGCCTCATCACCGCAACATCTGGCTTGTATTTGGTGTCGGCTGGAAAAAAAAAACAAAAAAAAAAACACTTTCTGTTACAACTTATTTCCCTCACTTTCCCCCACTCATCAATTTTAGGGAGTATGTAAATGGACAATTCCTCCAGCATCCCTCAGAGTCCACACGGTTATAACAACAGGGCGATAAATTCTCATTAAGGCTTTCCTTCCTTGAAAGGCAGAAATTGGAGTTGGGATATTCGTGTTTATAGTCCCAGGCAATTGGAACAAATGAGGAGATCTTGTGGAGGGAAGATAGGCTCACAGCCTTAATCGGGTCCCCGCAAAACTCCCCTCTCCCTGCCCCCGACTCACCCACCCCTCCACCAGCTCCATGGGGAGCGTCAATGATGAAGTCAGCCACGGGGAGCGACGGCCCTGCGCCACTGTGCTCAGCTCCTCTCCCCTCTGACAGGCCCATATTTCACCAGACTCATTCTCCAACCTCCACTGTCACCGTTTCCTGTGCTGTCAGGGGGACGACTCCCATCATCAGATCGGTGATTTCACAGGCTGGTGGCAGCAGCACTCCCTCGCTGTAGCTGACTAACATGGCCCCGCTCCAGACAGCTGAGTGACCCCTCCTTAGTAGCTGGCTGGATGCTCTGATTCCTCTCATTATGCACATGTAAAGATGTTCTAGGGTGGGAATTTTTGCTGCATGATGCCAATACCCTTTGGGAGCTGCTGATTTGTGTATTTGATTGAGTCTGTGTCAACACAAATATCAAAGTCTTTGGTACAAGAAGAAGAAGAAGGGCGCAGTCCCTGCTGCTTTCCAAAGCTGGACAATGTCAGACATTTTTTGGGGAGAAAACACACATACTCACTTTCTTGTGGTTGTGAGAAGAAAAGATGGATACCACTTTCATGTCTGTCCCCTAAATGTAAAACTACAGCCTTCAGGGGGGGAAACAGCAAGTCTGGCTCTGCCCAAAGGTAACCAGACTGTTCTTTGGCTGGGAGAGTTAACTTCCTGAAGTCATGTTTCTGTGAGGTTGCCAGGCAGCCAGCAGAGACTCCAGGAAGTCACAGTGTTGGCCAACACACAGTCCAACACATAGCCCCCTTTAAAACCACAACTTGTACAAATCAAACTAACAAGATATAATATGTTAATAAGTGAGACTTTGGAGCGCTGTAGACCTTCATCCGTCAACAAGAAAGCCTAATAACCATATTTACAAAAATCTCAAACTGTTCTCTAAACATGCACGCCTATCTGTTTTCAGTGTTGAAATATAATCATTCATCAGCATTCAATCAGCATTTAGAAAGTAGAAAACCATACATACATCCAGCCGTGTCCAAATATTGTATAAAAACAAAAGACATCAACATGAAACTATACTGAAGGTTATAAAGTGGCACTGCTGTAAGATCATTTGTCATGTTCCATTAACCACCTGTCAACTTTTCAGCACTCTGATATACTGTACACATTAAAACTACTACAAGTCAGAGCAAATGTTTGATGATCTCAGTGAAAATATTTGACTTTAGTTCCTGTTATATTTCTAATGACATTTTGCAGCACGATCAGGCAGAGGCGACCACTTTATAAAGATCCAAATAGACAATTTTACATTACATTATTGACATATTTTTTTCTCTCTGTTATGGTTTTATTCTGTTCTATTAAGCCAGCTCGATCATTAAGTGCCCCATTTGCAAAGCCTCAGGCTGCAGATGGACATTCGCAGAGGCACAAGTAAACGACTCACTCCCAGACATTGATCCTAGTCTGTTTCTTTAGGTCATTTGCTAAACTCAGTCTAAACTTTTGTTTTGGATTCTCATCATGTGCTCATGATTAGTCCTAGTCAACTTTGTCTCAAGACCAGAAAAATACAGTTGTAACAGAAAGCCTGTAGCAAATGGCAAAATGGCCAATGAGTCAGCTGTGTTTCTAGTCCAGTGTGAGTTACTATGTTTGTGAGAGAGCACTTCCTGCTTTGCCTTCTTCCTCATCTCACTTCTGTTACATTTTACCGTCTGGAGACCTCAGTTTTATAGGAGACATGTTGGGTGGTGCGACCCCCGCTCTGTGGCACATGTGTATCTGTGTGTGATACACAAATATAAACGCATGCTTGTGTGAGTGCATGACTTCACCTCTGTACACCTTTGTCCAGATGTTAAGGTGTGTGTGTGTGTGTGTGTGTGTGTGTGTGTGTGTGTGTGTGTGTGTGTGTGTGTGTGTGTGTGTGTTTGTGTGTG
>JBAJHX010000001.1:18083450-18095971 GCA_037176925.1 Amniataba percoides
GTGTGTGTGTGTGTGTGTGTGTGTGTGTGTGTGTGTGTGTGTGTGTGTGTGTGTGTGTGTGTGTGTGTTTGTGTTTAATGGCATGAAAGGGCAGTCTATCTCCATCTCTCCTGAGAAATAAAACAAAAAGACCCTCTGTGCTCATACGGTGGCCGTTATGTGAACCTCACCTCCTCCTTCCTTCCCCCAACCTTTCTCTTCTCTCCTGTTGAGAGGTATGACTGATAATGAGCAAGAGTTGCATATCAAATAACGCCTTGGTGTAAAGGTAGCAGTAAGAGGAGTTAAAAATGCCTCAGTCTTGATTTTGATTTACTTTATGGATTCCCCCATTGGCTTTTGTTTTTCAATCAAAACAGCCCATCTTAAAATCATCTGTAATTATAAAAACTGCAGTGCAACTTTACTCACATTTGTAATATTGTTCACAAACTAAAATAAGCGTATAATCCAAAATTCAACTACATTGTTTCAAGTGACTTATAGCTTCTGTAATTAATTTATTTATATGAACAACAACTATGTGTAACTTAAAGAGGTCACATGCAAAGTTGTACCCACTGGAAGTATTTGCACACGAGTGTTTCTGCTGACATTAATATTTCTGTGCCTGTGTAAACAAGAAAAACGCTAATATGTTTGTTAAGATGATGAGGTACAGAGATGTCTATGCAAGAAACCCTCTCTGCATAAAGTACGTTTAGAAAACGGTGATGAAGGAGCGCACGACAGAGTGGGGTGAGACTTCTTTTTACTCCCAAACACCTCCCTCTTTTTCCTTTACTAAACACAGTGCCACAAACAAGCCACTGGATCGCTCACTGCACAGAATCCCTGCCATTTGAAGGAGCTGTGAAGTAGCTTGGCTTAGCTTGGCTTACCTTGGAATCACAAACCAGGTTAAAAATGGGTCCTTTTGGTTGCGACATCACTTCAGCCACACATAGCTCACTGTAAACCTGTGAAATACACAACTGGCATTTCAGTCAGATTTGCATTTTTTTTAGTTTAGCCGTTAGGCACACGGCTGGATGTTTTCCACCATATTTTACAGGTGCACAGAAGTGATTTTTGAAAGGAAAAACATCTGCACAATGTGGATTTGTTATGAATCAATGACTCTATTCTGCGGCTGACAACCAGTCCTGTTTACCTGAAGGCGCAAGTCTTTGCTGTCACCACCTGTCACAAGAGATTTCCACGTGTACGGCAATTACAGTGTTTGTTGGTGGCTGCTGGTGGGTCCTCTGGGTATCTATATCGGTGCATAATTTCATCCCCCCCATCTCTACAGAGTAATTCTATCCCTCTCACAACTCGGGGAGAGGCAGACGACTGGGAAGAGGGCGTCCACAGATAAATCCATTTAAAGTGAATTTTGAATCTACGAGGGTCACCTGCTCACAGGATGTCAAGTGAGAAATTGCATTTACTCTACTGCCACATAAGTGTAAAAAAAAAATACAGCATTTGGTCAGGCACGTAGTATCAGTCACCCTAACTATCTTGGATTTCTTATGTACTTGTACAGACTTTATAAATAGATCACTGAGAAGAAAAACAAAAGTCATATAGTGCCCCCGGTGGACAGTCCCTGCGACTGGTAGACGGCCATAAAGAACCAATACCACCACCTGAAGGCAAAGATTCTTCTTCTTATTTCTTTCCCCATTTTAGCTGTGTTTAAATGTGGCTGCTGTACCATTTGCCATGTGTAATGTGATGGAAACTATTTAAAATCACATTTTAATGATTGAGAACAATGTCTTTATTAAATGGGGCAAATATAACAAAATACTCAAACGAGAAACAAAGAGGCTCTACGCAAAGCGATGTCCTTAAGTGACTGCAGAATTAGAATATAATGAACTTTTTTGCAATCTTTTAAGAAATCAGAAAGAGTAGTGATGTGCTCATATGCTTGATCTCAGTCTGACTGTGAAGTGGCTGAAATGTATGTGCAGTACATTTGTATATTAACACAATTCTCATCCATCCATTGACTAAACCCGCTCATCCTGAGCACACACAGGGTATTAACACAGTTTGCCTTATGAAACTGCAAAAACACAACACAATCTCACATTTTTTGGCAAAAATAATCTAGATCATGACACCCTGAGCCAACGTGATGTTTTGGTTTCTCCAAAAAACAGAAGAAATCTCAGCAACGGTTACTTCATGTGGTCTTTTAGGATTGGAAGTGAAATGTGGATGGTGGCAAGGTAACCAGAGGTCATAGAGAAACTGTATGGCTTCTGTTTCACAACCCCAGCTGGGTGGGAGGAGTGAGTGAGTGATGATCTGCCGTCTCTTACCAACAGTCCTTGACGTGCCTTTGAGCAAGGTTTTTAACCCCCACCTGCTCCAGTAGAGCCAACAGGTCTTCATGCCAGTTGGCCGTTTCAAATGAGAGTATGTGTAACTGTCAGTGCGATTCAGATCACTACCAAAATAGAGTCACACGTCACAAAACAACACAATGCCCGAAATGTGTTGCTGTGTGCGGCTGTACAGTGATACCTGGATTTCCACTGCACTCATTCAGTGTGATGGGGAAGAGAAAATGAGGGGGTTGGCACAACGAAAGAGAAGCAGGAAATAGAAGAGACTACCATAAATGCAGACTGTGATCTGTGAAGGATGAATGAAGGTAATCTGTTCATGTTGGAGCCTTTTATTTCATACTAAAACCATCAGCGCCTCTCTGTGGTCAAATGGCCACACAGCAGGAGAAACATTTCCTTTTTAACACTGCATTTCACAAGTTTATGAAAGAACACATGCTAAATTGACATTCAGTACAAAACAGTCACATTTCTAATAAACTAAATTTCATTTGATTTTTGTTGAATTTACATCGAACTATAAACAGTGATTTAATTCTTCTTTGATATAAATTTTCAAGTGCAACTGCTTTCCAACAGTACAACATTCTTGCATTTCACAGTGCAATCGTCCATAAACTGCATATAAATATGATGAAATCACGCAGTGCTCATAAAGTAGCAGTATTTTAAATGTAGTTACAATATTACATCAGATCTTTGGTTTACCTTTGATTTTAAAATACAAGAAAAACTAAATGAACTTAAATGCTAAACAGTTAATAATTCTAATTACTAAAATAAATTAAAAAAGATCATACTAAATAATTTAACCTTTTTCACCACAAAGTCACTGTACATAAAATGTTGTAGTTTTGAAGAAAATAAAAGATGTTTTCTTTTGTAAAAATTTCTGGGACCACCGGTCAACACAAATTTAAGTACATTTATCACAGCTCTAATGGAGCCACTAAAGTAATACACATACAATACTAGTTTCATCTCAACCTCTCAAACAGAAAAAAACAAAACATAGGAAATTATATAAAACACTACACATAATGAGCATGCCCTTTGATACAGAAAGCAAAAAAACGGCTTCCCACAGATGTTCAGTTTGTTTCGCAAATGATGAAATTTCTTGAAATCCCTGAAAGTTTTGCCAAATCAGTGATTTGACCAAAATGTAAAAACTGAAAATGTTAAAATATTCATGTGTCATTTACACGTATTAATTAATCTTTAAAGCCAAAATTATTGGAAATGGTCAAATCTTCCTAACCCTGTTGCTCAGACTTTGGCATAGTGCTTCTTTGAGACCTCTGCCTTAAAGAGGCTACATCTGGTTATCGTTGTATTGTGGGCTGGAGTACTGATCCTGCATGGCTCCAGCAGCCGCCCCCATGGCTGCCTGCTGGGCCGCTGCCTGGACGTGAGGGTTCTTCCAGGCTCCTGTGGCCCATTCCTCCTGAGCTTTGGACATGCTGGCCCCCGTGCCACGGTAGAAATTATGGATCTGCAGGCACAGTGGTATCACAAGTTATTACGAACAAGGCTTCATGTGTTTCTACTTCTTCTTCAGAGTTTTCAGTATAAACAAAAGATTAAATGGAACTGTGGTATTCATCATTTTTAACCTTGCAATGCTGCTTTGTTGATATCAACTGTCTGTCTGTTTATTGCTTTGTAGAAATGCACAAACTCTTACCTTGGTGAGGGCGATGAAGGACAGTGAGGCCACTGCAGTGAACATGATAGTCGGGATCAACATGATCAGTGCAATGAAAATATTATAGCTGAAGAAGGAGATGGTAGCCAGCCAACCACTGAAAAAGACACAAATGACCATTTCATCGAAGAACTGATTAATTCTAGACCGTGAACACAACATGAACCGTAATGATCTGTGATTGGACTGTCCGCTGTCCCTCATCATGACACTGAACTGGTGAACATCTGGATGTTAAATGCCTATAATTTTGTGGACTTTAAGTACTGCGATATAAAGTTTAAAAGTTTTATAGCTCATACATGAGGATATGCAATTGCACATGGTGACATTTATAAACTTTATGGAGGCTGTCATAATATTAATTTCTGATCATCAGCCTGAGTCAGGTGACATTTTGAGGATCTTTTTAACGGCCTCTCAAAATCTAATAACAGGACCATCATAAAAGTTTTATGAGGGCAGTTTCTGATGTTCCATCACTGTCATGTTAATGAAAGCAGCGAACAAGGGCTTTAAAAATATACTATCTAACTGAACTTATTACGTTTTTCATTCAAAAATAGATTTTGTAGTCTTATTACAGCAACTTCTGATTCGTAAAATTAGCTTTTGTTGCATTACAATGAATTCATCACTTCTAAACACTTGTAAAAAAACGTGTGCACTTTAATAATGACTCTGGTACTTGAGTTGCACACCACTAACCTTGGTGTAAAGGCACTAACTTGAGAATTTATTGGCTCTTACTTTAGTATAGTCCTTTCAAAATGAGTGAATACAGCAGATTCTAGGATTACTCTTGACATAACTGACAATGAACGTGTTTTTTTCCAAGGAGAAAACAAATAATCAGAATGAAAGATTGATTCACAAAAAATGGATATTGTTAGTGAAATGTAAGTCAATTTAAAAAAATATTTTAAATATTTTCTGCTTATTTTAAATCTCTGTCTCTTACCATACTCCCCATCCGGGGATGCCTATGCTTTGGATGATGCTGATGCCTACTTGGGCCATGAACACAAAGAAGAACATCATGAAGTTGAAGGAGCTGTCACTCCTAAGAAAAAACAAAAACAGGAAATATTAACGCATGCTTAAAGAATGCACCACTACAATATGTACATCTTGCCATATCTTTTATAATGTTATCAACATTATCTATCAATCAGTTTGTTTGTCTAATCAACCTTCACTTTCCATATGGGTCTAGAGGCAACAACACTGAAGTGTATACATGCACACATTGGACATTTCCAGGGTTATCTGTAGACAGTCATGATGAAACTATTCAGTCACATGCCTCTGTAAACATGATTTCACTTCTCCCACATCTGCCTTTCTGTAGCAATGACAACACGGCCATGGATGGCCTTTTCAGAGGGCCGCGCTGGACTGTGGGCCTCTTGCCCAACCTCGGTACTTTGGCCGGGCCACACTGGCAGCACTTTGTCAGTCCAGGCTTCGGGCACACTGCTACCAGCGAGGAGTGGCCAGACTGTGCCAGCATCCTCCCCTGGTGCTGTGCTATGATAACAGCGAGGCGGAGTGTGACACCAGCCCGCTCCCTCCCTACGACTGTGCACCACTCCTATCCTAATAGTAATGTTTGCTTCCTACTCTAAGGAGGTTGTTCTGTGCTTCTGCGGTACGAGCTGATTTCCCGATATTCACCAGAGCGGAGGGCGAGACTCACAATGTGCATCAGGGCATCATCTGCTGTACGAGACGACATGTCGGCCGACCCTGACTCTGCAAAGTGGTCAAGGAGCAGGAAGCGTATGTAAGCGTAGAAGATAAAGGAATGATTTAAGATATTTCTTTTGGCAGCCCTTTTAATTACACTGCCTGTCAGTGAGGGGAGAGAGAGAAGATGTTCTGGGTGCCCTTCTGTCTTCAGAGGGACTGGTTGGATCATTTATCTCTGCTGCCACTTAACACTTAAAGAGAAGGGAGAAAAAAATGGACCATTGTGCTGGATGAGTACAAACATACACTATACAATAAATGCTGACTGCAAACCAGCGACATATTATAGATAGGTAGAGATGAACCAACATAGACGTGTATTTCCTGTGATCTGAAGTAATCTTCTAATCCACCAAATTAACCACAATTATGGTCAAATGACTAAGCTGTCACTCAGTGTTACTTAACCCATTCAGTTATTGCCTCTGTTGAGCAGATATAATACACAAAAAAGGCATTTAACTTCGTCCACAATACCTCATATTGCAGAATAACACTTTACTCCAGTGTTACTACAGTGTGCATGTGCTATTTTTAACATATTACCGTCTTGTTTTCTACTTCAAACAACCGTTAACAGCTAAATGCAGTGAAAGAGAACTTTGTTATGAGTTACAAGGCAATACTTTGACTCTCACAGCTTCACATCTGACTCACTTGAAGGCCTTGTAGATGGGCCTGAACCAGCAGACGTAAGAGCAGGGAGTGAACATGAGGAGCCAGATGATAGCCAATCCAAAGTTGGTCACGCCGCCTCCGCCGAACATCCAGGCAAAGCAGCCGATGAGATTTACTGCCAGAGTGGCACTATTCACTGCAATACCAAAACAGACATATCATATTTGTGGTGTGAATGCAAAAAAAAGGACTTATTCGGTGAACTGACATGCAAATACAAAAAAAAAAAAGATTTGAAAACACATGCACTTGCAGTGCTCATCTCACAAAATGGCTCATGTTCCCTGAGTAGCCTTTTTGTGAGTGTCATTTTCTATTAATACTCAGCATTGTTGAAAGGCTGCGGTTCACCCCGCTTAAGTTGCTCTTACTTCTAATTGGAGCTCTGCGCTTTGGTCCCATCTTTCTTCTCTAAACTGGCTAAATGTGGAGTGCTTCACAAGAGGATTATGAGACAAACACAGCTGCAGCGTAACAACTAATAAGGAACCAAATTTCTTAAATACACAGCAGAGAAAAAAATGCCGTAAACGTCAAAAGATTTTCACACATGAAATGAGAGAAAAGGTGCCAAAAAATAAAGAGAGAAATGTGCAAACTGAACAGCACTCAAGTAAAAAAAGCAATGCCATGCCCGCATATTGCACAGTAGCAAAGAAAGTGAACACTGCTGCAGAGCGAAAGAGAATGGCGACACATCCGAAAGCAGATCGGGACTTTGAATACCTGCTTGTGTTTACTGTTAACCAGAAAAGACGACACCTGCAGACAGAAAAGAGTTTAGTGACAATTATAGATTGTTCAGAGTAATAGATGCATATTTCTTGTTGTGTCTAAATGATCGCTTGAAAGGAAAACATCCTCTGTTTTTGCTGCACAGCAAATACAAATTAAACCAGGCTGAATGTTTGCAGCTGGTAAATTGGGGTGAACACCCAAACTTCACATTTCGTCTTTGTGCTATTACTGTCACTACTGTTGCTTGACTTATTCCTAATGGTTAGCTTAGCATAATCGCACCCATGTAAAGTTATTTCTTGTTGCCTTCATGGATGAGCGGGGGGAGCTTCCAGACCAGACCAATATCACAAACATCATTGTGCTGCTTGTTTATGGTGCTATAAACTTTGATGAAAGTGCTTCTGGCAAAAAAAAAAATTGTTTCATACAGTTTCACTGTTAACTGCTCATTAGCAAATAAACCAGTCAGGATAACAGCCAATAAAAGAATCAAAAAAAGAAAAAAAAATGGGCCAGAGGGACCCTTGTAAACCATTGCCCTTCTGTTACATAGTTCTCACCACCGGGCAACGACAGAGGAGAGCACAGTTTATGGGACCTCCAGGAAAATGCTAATCGTTTCTCTCTCTTTATCGGAGAGGCCCAGCAGAGAAAAGTTTCATGCTTGAGATCCAAGCACCAAAATTCACACAGTCGCCTGACGCAAGGATGCCACCCATCATGGCCCGGAACCACTCACACATCCACAGGTGGTACATTTTCTTGCACATGCTGCGGTGCTGCTCAGGGATCTCGTCGAAGTCCTGGTAGAAGCACGGCTTGAGCGGGATGAATCCCGGCAGCGGGGGGAAGTTGGGCTCTGAGATGGAAAATCAGACAGTTAAACACGGCCACGTTGCACACGGTGATCTTCCCCTCCCAGTTTATTACTATTATTAAGTAACTGACCTGCCATGTGGATGAAAGTTTAGTGTAGATTTCCTCCTCTTCAGTGTCTTGAGCCTGTGGAATAAGAAGAAACAGGAAGTCAGGACTTATCTTATCTCTGCAGCTCCTGATACAACCATGTGGGCCATTTCATGTCATTTACATATGCATGTCAGTAAAAGGTGTGTGTGTGTGTGTGTGTGTGTGTGTGGTGGTGGTGGGTGCCATTACTGGGCCATTACTAGAGCAACATGCTTCTTTACGGGATGAAGGCCGTTTAACAGAGGGTGCTATAAGCGCATTTAACGTGTGAGCCCTTCAGGCAGCGTCTCAGTGGTGCTGATAAGATTTTAACGACTGAATCCTTCCGGTTTGAGAATGAAACCATCAGAAAATCCTCCCTCTTACACACACACACACACACGTTTGTGAAGGGTGGGCACACACACGTACACACACACACACACGCCACGCACGCCTGCTGCAATCACCTGTAAACTGCAAACTGTGGACGAAAACGAGCCCGTATTATTCACCGTGTGTGTGCGGAGAAGCAGGACTCGCCATCGCAGCCGGGAATTACGGATCCGACAGGAAACATAATCTGCTTACCTCCTCCAGAGAGCTGCCGCCTCTCTGCTTCAGCTGCTCCAGCCGGGGGGACGCTTCGGCCGCCTGGGACACGCTGTCAGAGAGCCAAGCGGACAATATGTGCAGACAAACTATTACTCTATTATAACTCTTTCTGGTGTTTGGCACGAACACGGAGGTGGAAATCACCGTGAGCCCGACCGCGCCGCCAATCACCGCGACCGAGCCGGCTGTCACTTTGACTCGGACCAATAGGCATGTGGCTTTAATCCTTGACGTAATGTCGCGGGTCCAATCAGCGTCCCGCTCTCTGTCCATGGTGCTGAACCGCAGAGACTGCGCGGAGGTGAAGTGCAGGGGAAAAAAAGGTCAGTGCTGCACCTGCAGGATGCAGCGCGGTGTGTTAACGGTGTTTACTTCACCTGGAGGCAGTGCTGCTGTCACTCCTCTGATCACATCAGCTGCTCTGTAGTTTGACCTATGTCAGCTTACACTGGGCGAGCGGCAGATACAGCTTTGATGAATCACCTTCACTCGGCTTGATTCTCAGTATAACACAGAAAATGTCATGAATAAAAATGTCCACGAAATATATATTATTAGATATATTATAATATATGTTGCAATATTAATGTAATCATATGTATATATAATATTTCTAAAATAATTCATATAATATTTATATGTCTAATCTGAGCAGCAGAAATATTATAAATATCACAGGTGTAATTGTAGCCTACTGTAATTGTTACTGGGGGCCCCTCCACTTTTTACACTGTGATCTTACATTATTGGGAAAAAAGTGACAATGTTATAAAGATACGCTTATGAAAACTTTGTGCTTTATAGTCATATTGTTTTTAAGTATATATGGTTGGTGTGCAAGGCACCAATTTGAACTAAATCCCAAAAAGGGAAGGTAACATGAGATTAAATATGCACTTTTTATACAGCATATTTTGGTCGATGGTTTCATCACTTAAGGATATTTTTCTTATGACCATCCATTACTGGAGGGGAACATAGCCTACTAAAAAGTGTGCTCGTAATTTATTATCTTCATATGG
Source organism: Amniataba percoides (assembly GCA_037176925.1). Taxonomy (NCBI): domain Eukaryota; kingdom Metazoa; phylum Chordata; class Actinopteri; order Centrarchiformes; family Terapontidae; genus Amniataba; species Amniataba percoides. The sequence goes on from JBAJHX010000001.1 coordinate 18,093,263, forward strand.
GAGTATCTGAAAAAAAAGTGCCTTTAAGGATCTGTGTCTGAACTAACTGTGTTCATGTAGTGTCCGGACATTCCATTTAGTAATAAAACAATTACGTTGTATGGGACTTCCATTATTAGGTTAAATAGCTCTGTGATCTCTGACATCTGGTCTTTATGGTGGGGACCATTTGTTTGGATTTATGATGTGAACCAGCTGTTTGAGATAATCATAAAGATAACAGTAAGGGTATATAACCTGTGTATTGGGGATGCTGTTCAGAGCAGATCCACATTGGCTTCGGACACTCTCACAAGTCACCTGGGTACTTGTTTTTGATGCTGTACTTCTTGTAATAAACCCTCTCCTATACAAGTAAGACAGTGTCAGCGGAATCTTCTTCATCATCTACACATCGTCGCTACTCAAGTAAACTACATTCACCTACACACACACTCTGAAATCAAAATCCTGCTGCTGAGAAAGGTATACTGGCCCTTGTTCAACTAAAGAAAAGGTTTAGTTGTTTCCTTTACACAGTACAAATTCATCTGCAAGGCCATCAGTCAAATCAAAGATTCGAGTCAGTGACCTGAACATGAGACTGGAGTTTGTTCCTGAATCAACTCCAGCTCTCCAGCGGGGGCTGCTGTTTCACTGCAGTCAGTAACTTTGGAAGAAATGTGTAACTTGGCAGGACGCACACTTGTTGGCATACTTTTGCTTGGCGAACAGAGAAGAAAATGTTTTCAATTAGTTTGCAGATTGAATGAAGTTGTGGTGATTGATCAGTAACAGAAAGTCACATGTGTTTGCCATGGTGCTACAGCACAAAAGTACAAGTCCAATGGTGCACAGCAGGTCCGAAAGCAGGCAAATGTTTTGTCTATGGCAATAAAACCCCATTCATCATTTTCCCGGTTGCACCCACATTCTGCAGGGGTCAATGTTATAAATTAGGTTATCAGAGGATCAGTTGCAAGGTCACTCTCTTTACTGTTATACTGCCACAATAGCACATTAACAGTATCCAGTTGAGTTCACTCAAGAATAAGTGGAAAACTCATTTCTGACCTTGAATCATTAAAGTCAAGGCTCATTGGTTTTCAATTATATAACTTTCTATTACACCGCATCTTGAGCTCTCAGTGATAATCTGATAATATTTATACATATCTAAATTAAAATGTGTTATATACTGTATTGGGCTCTATATCATTCAGATTACTTGGCTCTGACATATATGTGATGATTTAATTTGTCATTCACACTATTAGATAAACTATCGTAGGCCAAAAAAGTACCAATTTCATTACTTAATCTAACTCCCTAAGACAGCTATGGTGGTGTCGTGACTATTAAGACTATGTCTTTATTAGCTGCGGTGCTTTGGTGCTAGCTGAGTCTGCATTCCCACCTCCCTGTGGAGGTGGACAAACAAAAGGAAATTCTCTCTGGTATTCATCATTTACATTATTATTGCAGATGTCTGTCTGCATTAACAGGCATGAGGCCCCCTGATCAGCCCACACTGAGCGTGCCATGTCACAACCCATGCAACACAGAGTGCTTCACAATAAAAATGATATTAGTCCTGCCTTTTAAAACAGTTTTTCTTATCAATAGAAACGATGATAATGGACCACCAGTGCTCCAGCGTAGGAGTTCAACTGTGTGAGGTTAATTCATTTCATGCTTGTCCAGAGTATCATTGTCCTGACAGAGAGGATTCACTATCAGGTACATTTTTGTGATTTTGGAGATAAATCAGTGTTAATGAGACTATTCAGGTAATACACTGACCTGGATGATGAAATTAGATGTAACTGCAAGTTGCTCCTACATGGACAGAGCAGCAGTGTTGGAAAGTAATTAAGATTATTCACTCAAATACTGGAGTACTCAAGTAAGTTTATTTGACACCTTTAGTTACTATATACTCTCAAGACTGAGATTAAAAATACAAGATATTATTTACAAGTAAATAAATGATTACATTTTAATAGATTATTGATAGTAAACCAGTTAATATATATTGAAATATATTGAAATATGTATCTGAAATGGGTTATTTATGTATACGTTCGGTACTGGTAATATATTTTAATGAGTGATGAACACTTTTTCCAGAAGAGTAAGGCATTAAGCAGATGCAGTAAGGCATCATTTGTGAAAACTCAACAACGTTATTCATTGTCACATATGGGTTTTGCAGTTTAGTTGTAAGACAAGGCAAACTGCTATGATGTCTATTTAGAATTTCACTCATCCACAGTATTTTGTTGCCACTCAGTTATTCAGACAAAATAAAAGAGGGTTCAGCAACTTGCTCAAGGTCATCTGAGTGGTGGAAACTTGCAGATGGTTTTACTTTATTGTCATATTATCAGCATGGTATATTATTGTATTACATTTACAACCAGGGCACATTTTTATTTATTTCACGTTGAAACTGAATGTCCTTACAATGATTTATTACATTATTATTGAATTATTATTTATTAAGAATAACTGTAATAACTTGTCCTCTCAGAACTTCTACTACTACTACTTAGATTATTCAGGTGTTGTAAAGAAGATCTGATTGTAGATGAGAAGCTGATTAAATATTATTGTAATGAGTGAATACTGTTTCTGTTGAGCTCTGGCAGGACGAAGAGAGGTGTTGGACCCAGAATGCAGACGAGGCTGGCCGAGCAGGTTGACAGACTCTTTATTGAAGCACACGAT
>JBAJHX010000001.1:18099077-18137485 GCA_037176925.1 Amniataba percoides
TCTATCTATCTATCTATCTATCTATCTATCTATCTATCTATCTATCTATCTATCTATCTATCTATCTATCTATATGTTCTTCTTTTATATATTTATTTATCTTTATCTTTTAATTAGCCTGAGTTTCTGTTTACCTGTCTTTGTATCAGACTTCCCCCGCTGGGATCAACAAAGGATTATCTTATCTTATCTGAACATCTTATTTGGTATTTGGTCATTCTGCAGCACAGAGTGTTGCAACATCCTGGTCAGGAACTTGAGGACTAACCTATGTCAGCGGCAGCGGCAGATACAGCTTTGATGAATCACCTTCACTCGGCTTGATTCTCAGTATAACACAGAAAATGTCTGTGTAGTTGTGGTCTGAATTGGTGGAGAGAGAGCTGCCTGATACCAGAATAAAGTGCATTAGAGTGCAGTCCATGCAAGGACAAATAAAAGCGCGTATTGAATCTGAATTAACATATGCAAGCTACCTTTTTATCAACTTGTATTATCTGTCAGATCAGGGCCACTGTGTATGGAAAACTTGTAAAGCCGGCCCTACTCTCTCCAATTACCTCACACTGTCACTTCAGCCACTCTCTCATTTTTCCTCTCCTCTCTCCATTAATATTTATCAGACAGAGTTTCAGTCTAGACAAGCTTCTGACAGGTTGTTCTAAGGCCACCATGGCATAGACTTTAAACAGAAATCTACAGAGGAGCAGGCTATAAGTGGGCTCTCTATTTTCCTTCTTTCTTTTTTCTCTCTCATTCCGCCTCTCTTGTCTCTCCACCAAACAAGGCCACCATTGACAGGACCACTGAGATGAGCTCCTTTCTTCGACGCCTCGCAATCTTCAACCAAGATTCTGATTCAGAATGTAGTTTTTAAGCTAATTAGAACAAGAGCCTACCTCCTCCCTCCCACTCCAGTGCTTCAGTCTGCATTGATTAGAATGGGAAAGTCAGATTTGCCCCATGAGCTTTCCCAACACAGCATTGATGCAACACAAAGAGTCTTTTCTGAGCCCTCTTTGCTGCGTGCTTTTTCATCATCCCGGTTGGGGATGTAGACAGAAGGCAGGATATTAAGTGTCGTGTAAGACAGTGAGAGAATGACAGGGGTAGGGGGGAAAAAGAAGGAAGTCAGAGAGGGGAAGAGAGGAAATGAAGGGTGAGAGATGATCCTGACATCTTAGCATCAACATTTATTGAACATCAGAGGCAGAGAGATAAAGATACAGTGCTGCAGTCAACCCACAAATGGTCGATAAATACAGATTTACAAAACTGCACATTTAAAGTAGAGAAGTAAAAGGTTGATTATTCGTTAATGATCTATGTTGAGTTCATTTTGAGAAGGAGTTCTTAGTTTGTGGATAAATATGGCATATTTTGTCAGTTTAATATGAAAGTAATTCATCACTGTACACGCACAGTGGCGTGGCACACACACACAAACACGCACACGCACACTCACACACACACACACACACACACACACAAACACAAGTTAGTCCACTTGTTTCACATTGACTGCATGAATACATTTATTTATCCTCATCGCTGGGTGTGTAAATGCACTTTAAATGAGGTAAAAGTAAGTGTCTGTTGTTCGACACTCAATATCCCTGCTTGATGCTCTCAGTTGCAGCCCAGCGCCAGTGCACCCTAGTGTCATTGTCCTCCAAAAGAAAAACCATTTGTCCAGTCAGCCCCCTAAGCCCATGTGCCACCGTTGTCTTCGTTTCTATGGAGACGCTTTCCTCTGGATCAAGCATGTGAAGGGCACCCCTCCAGCGGAAGGAGGTGGAATAACATTGTGGCAAGGCAATCATACACCAACCTCATTTACATAACCAAACATGGACCATGGACCGTAGCATACAGTGTTTGTTCACTAAACAGTTCATAGTTGATTAAACCCAGCTGGAAATGGAGCACAGATATATGGTTATTATTTTTGATCAACACAAAGGTTTAGCAGCTTTGTACAAATAAAGGCAAGAGATGAGAAAAGAGATAAGAGCAAGTTGCAGTAAAATGCTATTCTGCTTTGGAAATGTGGAAAACATCTTTCTTTGTGCTGTGGGACTGCTCGGCATTCTGATCACCATCGCTCCCTTTGTGCCGCTGACATGAATGATGCATGCTGGTGTCTGGGCCCGATGTGGACACTCCTCTGCACATCCAGCTGGGGGCGCTGTTCCATCTGTCTGTCTGCGAGCCTGTGGCAGGTCCTTACCTATTCAGGAGACGCTCTGCTGTCAGATGGAGCAGTGCGTCTCTGACCTTGAGGCAGATGAAAGACAGCCATCACGGGGGGGCTACTGTACTCAGCATTCAAATACACAAACCTCACAGACTTAAGACAGTCACACTTGTGGCCTAGAGACATGGACACAAACAAGCAAGGTCACTTTTCTTTTCCTTCTACCTCATTGTAACTACTGTTGTTTCTGGAATATGACCTTAAAAAGCTCCATTTGTGATCTTGTCAGAATGATTCACATTACATGTTATTAGTTTACAACTTTTTACAGCCGACTTGGGTAAATAAAGCTTAATAGATCAATATAACAGATAGGATAGTTTTCTCACTCATTTAAATACTTAGAAACACTCCATAATTAATAAGCTAAATTATAATGGAACCAAAGAAACAGAGCTGCAGCTAAGCATCATTAACATATTTCACTGGCCATAATTGTAGCAGTGACTGACTGCCACACAATCACACTGATTTCTATATAATTGCACTGAATCTCAAACAGTGGGACCCACCGCTGAAGGAATGACAGAAACAAATGTGAATGACTCAAATTATTCAAGTGCTATTTTCCGACTCTTTAACATGGTCAAAAGAACACATAATCATGAGTGCATTTCAAATAAAGGCTTAAAGCTGAGAGACTCATTTGATGAAGATTTTTAAAATGATCCTTTAATACATACAGTAGCAGCTTGTGGTGGTACATGTATCATTCTGGCATATGAACGTGACATAATTATCACGCCACAGAGTGGCTAATGAGCATTATAATGAAGTCATTGATATATATTTCTTTACATTTTACTCCTCCTTAAGAAACATCTCTCTCTCACATGTGTTCTAATGACAACTGCAGACTAGATACTTACATGACGCCTCACAAAGTCTTCTAACAATTATTATAGTAACTAATAACACAAATCATACAGTGTGTGCTCTTTAAGAATGGGGGTAATCAGTAAAAAGTATCTTATCATCATTAGGCCCACATGATGTGCTATTAACTTTAAAGACACTAGAACAGCTTGTCATCACATTTTAACTATTAATTGGATCATTTTATCTGTGTCTGGTTTTGCTTGGAGACTCCTTAATTTAGACTCTTTTAAAACCATGCAACTGGTAGTAAATGTTACATGCTGCTGTTGATGTGCTCATATAGATTATGTTCAAATAAAAAAAATAATATTGCGTCTGTTAAAATGCAATCGTATTTTTACATTCAGTACTACATTAACGTCCCTGTTCACTGACCTTCACAGACTGTACAGCTTCCATACCACACAAGCTGGAACAGATGTACCCGGCAGAAACTTAAATCTCATCACTGACCAAGTTCAGGACGACAGTCTCCTCTGGAGTGGTAACATCAGGCTGGCACAAGATCGAAGCGGGGATAATCACAGGCTGCACCATCTCAGTGATTTTGTTTTCCTTGGTCATGAACACGCTTGCAGAATCTGCTCTGAGCCATGGTGCAGAGAGCCCAAGATGAAATCCGCCCAGTGCAAACCTCCCATCAGGGTCTTCATGGATAATCTAACTGTCATCACAGCGTCAGTACCAGGCTGTAGGTGGATACTGCAGGGACTGAAAAAAGCTGATGGAGTGGGCTTGGATGAGTTTCAAATCAGCCAAGTCTGGATTTATTGGTGCTGGAGAGAGGAGCAACACTTTCTGTTTCAGCAATGAAGGCGTTACCATCCCCACTATCACAGAGAAACCAGCAAAGTGCCTCACAGTGTTTTGCAGCACGTTGAGGGATACATCATCGTCTGATCCACCTGCACTGTATTTGGAGAATTGGCTGAGAGCAGTGGGCTGGTCAGGATTGCCACGATAGTTTAAAGCATAGCTGTACCAGCGTGGCATCCTGCCCAGATTCAAGGGGCCACTCCTATTGCAAAAGGTGCCAGTCTCAACAAATGAGGCCCAGGAGAGGCAAATGAGTTCTCACCATGGATGATGGCTGGGAATGCCTGGAAGTCAGAAGTCGTTTATCAGGCGCTAAAGGCTGCACAAAGGCCAGCTGGTGGGAGTGATGACATGAGTGAGAGCTCATGGGGCAAAGCTTAGATAGCTTACATCTTGCATACCCGCTGTGGTCCAAACGTGGAGAGCAAGCAGTGCTGCCCCCCATTTCTTCAGACGATTCAACAATATTCCTGAAACAGCATTGTACACACTGGAGACGTGTTTACTCTCTTCCCATCTTAATAAAACCATTCTGTCTCACTCTGAATATAACCGTTACTAAGATGGACATTTCTGGAGGGCAGCAGGGTTGCTCAGCTCCTCACCAGCCAATTACAGTATTGTCTGTCACAGAAATATCTAATTTGTTTTCAAAGAAAACAGCAACACCAACCTACCTCTTACTGCCAAGAAAAAAACGACTAAAACGTCTCGTTGTTTGAGTCAAGCTAGACAAGTTTACTATCCTAATTGGTCTCAGTGGGCAAAGCGTCAAATGTGTAAATAATTTTCTCAGTGATTGGCCTGCTCTATCTTTCGCTATCCTGCTTTCCGTCTCTGACTGTGAAGAGAAAGCTGTGCCTGTTGGAACGATGTCCTGTAATTCCTAGAGCACATTGTTTTTATCTTGCACAGGACCACTTTAAACATGGTAATGAGAGACCAGTGTTCACTCACAGAGCCACTAATCTTATAATTCATATCAACCAGAGTGCATGGCCAGCCATGTCTGTCGGGGGTAACAAATTGCAGATGGGGTTTCAACTGTTGCGGTGGCATGTTCAGTTGCATTGTAGTTTGAGGGAATCAGGTTACTCATAATTAAGACCATAGCTCGGAGCAGGTCGTGCCCTCAGCCAGATCAGCTTTTGTGACTCTAACGGGCCACAACTCGCTTCATCTCTGTTTGTCTGGACTGCTACTGCTGTGACACACACTTACATTTGCATTTGTGTAATCATGTCCATCATTACACACTGTTTTTATTTGTTAATGTGCAGCACAGCAGCACACACACACACTCAAAGTGTGATGGATGGAGGCTTGCGGCCAAAACTCCAGCAAATGGTAAAGTGTCAACGTTTTATGACAGAACTGAACTGCAGCTACTTCTTTTGGATGGTTTGTGTATTCAGATCAGGGCACTTTTGTGGAGTGATTTGCGAGCAGCTGGTAGTTTGTGTTCATTATTTTACCGGAGCTGGGGAAGAAAAAAGGAGAAGCGGGGAAATTACGACTTGACCACAATCACAGAGGACACAGCAATGCTATTAGTTTTCCAATGCAATCACATAATCCGATGGCCCAGACATTTGCTTTAATCAGACACCTGGGAAATTCATCCATCCCATTTCATTTCATCAGCTCAAATCCATCTCGTATCAGTATTAAATGAATACACTGAGATGAGAAATCTGGCCGGACAAGATATTATTACCAAAGGGAGCTCCTTCATTACTGCCTTTTATGATTGCCTGTCTTTCTTTCCCCGTGTTGCAGGCAATATATGAATCTTTCTGCTCCTACACGTTGTACATGTTGTAAACCCATTTTGAAAATAAATGAAAAGGAAGCTGTATTTAAAGGCAAGGATGTTTCACCAAAAAAAAAAAAATCAAATGGGACAGGATGACGCAATGATGATCTGTAATAGGCTTTCTTTTCATCCTGAAAAAAAGCTATTTATAACTAAAGTCACATCAAAAGGTGTATATTGCACTTTGGAACTTGAAAGAAGGATGCTTTTGTTCAGTTCAGCCTAACAAGTAAAGGCTCTCATGTCCATGTAATCTGCTGTACAGCCATGTGTGACTGCTTAAAGCTGCTGTGTTGCACTTCCCTGCTCCAGCTCTGTACGCTGGTGGATGTGGGGATGCTGCTGATATCAGTGATGCTGAGAGTGCTGCACGAGGCGAGTCTTTGTCTGCTCCGGGAAGGCTGGGCTCCAGCTGGCTCCCGCTATGTGCAAAAGTCAGTGGGTCCCTGCACTCAGCGCAGGAGGCGAGCTGGTTGATTGGGATGCACACCACCGAGCCACCCCCTCCACCCCTCCACCAGTCCCCACCTCCACCTCCTCCTCCTCTTAGCTGTTCTTGCTCAGGGAGCACATGTGCCTCTCTCCATTTTCTCTCTCTCTCTCTTTTTTTTTTAACCCAGACCTGCTTTATTACACACAAGCATCCACGCAGTCATGCATACCCGGTCTGTGCATGTGCTCAAACAAAGATGCACGCTCTCTCTCTCTCAAAACACACACGTTGGGGGGAAAAACTGAGAGCAACACCGTAGTACCTTGATTCAATCACATGAATGAACGAGTGTGGAATTTGCGCGATTTACGGCACAACACGAGGTTTCCACCGAGACGCGCGCGTATGTGTGTGTGTGTGTGTGAATGTGTGTGTGTGGGGATGTGTGAGTGGCCACAAAACAACAAAAAAACAAAAACGGTGTCTCCAACGTCGGGTTCATTCAGGGCAACGCATTTGCAGTCATTACAGAGAGCCGCTCAGCCAGACCGGTCTGCGCACTTGGTTTTGCTCGAGCACAGACTGAAGCATTACCCTAACGAATTCATCATCCCAGACACACACACACACACACACACACAGAAAAAGAGGGTGCCTGGGGTGAAATATATTTGGACAAATTCACTGTTACAACTGTTCCCTCCGCGCATCCGCTTTGAATGAGTCTCCCCAAGTCTCAGTGTGAAGCGTGGAGTTGGACAAAAAAAAAAAAAGCAGGAAGAAGGGGTGTGTTGCCATCATCGACAGCTTTTCAGGACTCCAGCGACGACCAGCCAGCCAGCCAGTGTCTGGCGAACGTGCGTGTGCGCGTCTATGTGTGCGCGCCCATGCGTGTGTGCCTGTGTGTGTGTGTGTGTGCGGAGCAGCAGGCAGCACACACACACTTTACATTGGTTCGCAACATGGCGTTGAAGCGCCGAGAGACACGACGGCTCTCCCCCGACTAATGCAGAGCGCGTCGCCCGGGCCGCCAGGGGACCGTGAACCAGAGAGAGCCCAACATCCGCCGCGGCTGCTCGTTACGCGCCGGCGGAGACAATAGCGGACTGCAGCGTGTGCATGTCGCTGTAGCGGCACAGCGGGCTGTGGAGACGTACGCTGCTTCCCCACCGGTGGAAACCAAAGGCTGTACATGGCGGTGGAGAGTACAGTTTGGCTCTTGTGTCTTCTTTCGCTGCTCTGTGGTCCATCCAAGCAAGGTAACGCGCTCACTTTATTCATCTGTGTGTGTGTTTTTATTTATTTATTTATTTATTTTTTAAATTCCTCCCCCCTTCTCTATCTCTCTTCTCTCTCTTTCCCGATCGGAGTGCATGTGCGGCGGTGGGCCACTCGTCTCACGCTGAAGTGCTTTTTACTCAGAGCTTGGAGTGTGTGGTAGATGAGGTGAGGGTGCACCTTGCGCGGCTCTCGCTGTCTCCCCTCCGCGCGCTCCGGGGCTCACCTCACCTCATGTGGCCTCTCCGGTGCGTGTGAGGTGCTGCTGCTGCTGCTGCTGCTGCTGGTGTTGGTGGTGGTGGTGGTGGTGGTAGGGAGGGGTGTACTGGGTGTCTGTCTTTAGGACGGGCTGGGGAAGAGAGAGAGGGAGAGAGAGAGAGAAAGGAGGAGGGGGGTCTCGGAAGTTGCAGCACATTGCCCCGAGGAGCGCGCAGGGTGGAGGGTTTTTCTGATGAAGACACGCGGCCTCTGTGAGAGTGGAGAGGTAACCTGGAGGCAGCTCATGCTTAAACGTGTCGATATTGCCAATAAAAAACTTTTCTTTCCACCACTACCCTCAACTCATCTCTCCTCCTCCACCTTTTTTTTTGTTTTTTTGTTTTTTAACCATGCGTACGGGACGTGTGGTCTCGGGGAGGATTTCTTGGAAAGCGCAAACAGTGTCATCGAAAGCGACACCTGTGTGTGTGTGTGTGTGTGTGTGTGTGTGTGTGTATGTGTTTTAAACCTGTCCGTGTCGTGGTAAACTTGGAGCAGGGTGCGTCTGGTGGGAGATGTGCAGGAGGAGACACTGCGGCGGTGTGGAGAGGGTGCGGGCTGGTCTGGGGAGGAAAAGTCTGCCCATACACACACACTCTCACACACACACACACACACACACACACACTCAGAGGCGGCGACGAGTGGGTGAAAGAGCGGCCACTGGATTTCCATGACAAAGACCTGACAGAGTATCAGTGGAGGTTGCAGGGGTGAAATGCTCCTCAGGGCTCAGGGTTGGGGAGGGAGGGAGAGGGGAGATGTGTCATTACAAGAACAACACCCATGTCTCTCCTTAAAACTTCAAGAACCCCCCCCCCCCACACACACACACACATCTGGGAGTATTTCTGTATGACATTACTGTGCCAAGCTACAGGTGATGTGGTAACAGAGGTAATGATGGTGGAGCTGCATAGTTCAATTAATATATTATCTTTGTTCAGACTTTAAGGGGGTGAAGTAGAGGGCTGAGATCGACTCCTTTGTCAAAGCGTTGCAAACTCTCAGGCAGCCGTGGTATTCTGCTTTCAGAGCTGTGTGGAGCTCGAAGCACTAAAGCATTAACACGTTAACGGGCTGGCATTTATCTGCTAAGAGCCCATCACTAGGGCCAGACAAGTGGGACTGCGTGTACGCGTGTTGTTTGACGGAGAGAGAGGTTTATATATTGGAAAAAGATCTACAAGATGTGCGAGGATGGAAAACTTATTCAAATCGACACTGGCTCGCAGTTTGAATTAGTGCGACTACGACAGCAGTGTCATACAACATCATGTGGCTCCAACTCCTCAAATGTGAAGAGCAATATTATGGCGGTGATGCTTTGTATCTTCGGGTTTTGGACTGATGGTTCGATAAAACAAGATGCTTAACTGGGATGTGGCAGAAGATGAAGGCCTGACATCTATGAATATATAGATTTTAGAATCACTAATCATTGCCATGCACTGATGGTAAAGCAGTTGCCTCAAATCCTCCCTGTACAAAAAATTTAAACAAAATATCCAACAGTTTTTGCGTATCCCGATATGAGAACAGTCACACACCTTCATCCACTTGTACCCACTGCCTGTGATTGTCTGCAAATTCTTATTTTTTAGTTTTATTTCTTGTGTGTTATATCAGTGGATTTGCCTACAGAACTGACTCATGAGCTGTCACTTTCCACTGGATCGCACATTGACGCTTTGCCCAACTTTAAAGCACATGTCTTGGCTGCTTAAAGATTTACACCGTCTTACCGTAACGTTGTTGTTGCAAGGGTGTTGGCTCTCTTTCCCGGAACACGTCTGTAAGCACAAATTACCTCAAAGGTAGAAGACCGATCTTTGCTTACCACTGCCTTTTGTCTCACCCGTCAGTATTTTATCCTTCTCCTGTGCCTGGAGATTGGCCGTACATAGGTACGCCACCGCTGCTGCTGCAACTCTCGCATGGCCTGCCGTGATTGCTACCAAGGTGATGATGAGAAATAAAGGAATATTGCACACAAAGGTCGGCGGGGTGGTGAAAAGTCAAGCGTGGCAGAATGAATATATCAGAAACTCTGAACCACTTGTGCACGTCCAGGTAGACACCACCCGTTATCTGAGATACGCTGTAAATTTATCACATAAGTTCCATTATTCATCGCTCAATTATGCATATAAAGGCCTTAAAAGGGAGGAAGCGAGAAGTGTGCCTCCTTGACTTTAATCTGATATAGTGGTAGAAGGTCAGAGGATACAATTTATATAGAGTTAGATTACCATGGCCCGCCGACTCCAGAGACAGAATAAGGAATTACTCCCCTTGAGATCCTCCTGACTGGAGACTGAGTGCCACACTGGGGGTGATCGCATCCAGATGATGAAATCTCTTGCAGGTAAATGGCGATTGTGATGGAGGCTGTCTGTGATAAGAGTGGAGAGGGGAATTGATTTATTTACACTGTGAGATTTATCATTGGAAGTTGGTGCCAAACAGTTTTGACATTTGCCGCCGCTGCCTGAAAAGCGTCTGAATGGATAAAATGTCACGTTTCTTCACTGACTAGAAGAACATTAAACAAAGTACGGGCTGAAAAACCGTTTTAATATTTAAGAGCTGTCATCAAAAAGTGTTTATGCACCAGAGTCGAGGCCACATTTGTATGCACGAGCCCTGCAACACACTGACAGCAGCATTCATGCCTTATGATCAAATGAGAGGATTAGTATTTCTCATGTGTTATCACTAAATGATCATGACCTGTTAGCATGTTTCACTGTGTGCCCATTCTGCTGGGCTTAGAAAAATGGAGCATGAATGTCACGGGTGTTGGCGGTTGTGGGAACTGAGGCTTGTGAGTGGGGGCTGGGGGGGTGATTCTGGGACAGGGATGAATTGGCGGGCGCTATTGAGGCGAATTTGAGGGCAAGGGCCACTGCTACATCCACAAACAAAGAGCTTGTTTTGTCCATTTGAAAGATCAAATGAAAATATGTCAGCTTCATTCAACACATCGCGAGCGAACGCACGAAACCAAAGTGCCCGAGTGTCTGTGTGTTCACAGTCCGCGCGGTTATTAATGGACATGATAATAATAACAAAAAAAAATCCCACACACATCTGCACTCATGCAAGACTTTATGAGCAAATGAATGTGATTACTGTAACACAGTTACAGTAGCAGTTGCACAGGGAAGTTTCTGACTGAGAATTTCACATGAGGGAACGTCTGCACTGCCATGAATACTCCTTGAAACAGTCACATTAACGCTCCTCTCGCTCCTCCTGATTGAGCTCGCACGATGCCTTTCTGCACTGCCCAGCTCAGCTTCGAGTGATGTGCCTTGATCGGCCGGAAAGGTACTTCTTTCTCAGTATCAACTTGTCAAATTCCCTTATATAGATAGGCAAGGTCACATAGCAGACAGCTAATATGTTGTGCTGTAGACCATTAATCCGTATTGAGAACTATATGAAAGGGGACAAATGGCTGCGCACAGGTTTTTGAGTGTGTGAACACGGCGTAACCCTGTGTGTCTGAGTGAAAGCCACAATGACCTTCATTCAAAATAAAGGTATCCAAATGAGCAGCATTTGCTCACATGCTCTTGACACGCCTTTGAAGGCTGTGAACCAGCCCAGTACTTCACCTCGACTGTTGATGTCTTATTTTTAGCTTGCTTTGAAATCACCTCAGACTACCTCTGCGTGGTTTCAGCTCTGGGAAGGATTAAATTACACTCTTTTATTGCGATATTGACGTATAACTCTGCAACTCCGTAATCCAGTCTCGGAGTTACAGTGTGAGGCCAAAACCGCAGCCATTCCTCTAATATTCACAGGCCAGACGGGGTCATCTCAGCAGCTTGTTTCATACGGAGTTATTATTTCCACAGAAAAATTAGCCTGTAGGAATCCCACTGCTGATGTGACCCTTTGCAGCGTTCGGCATGGTGGTGGGAGGGAAGTGTTTTTTTGAGTCAACCATTTATTCCACAGACTGCACCAGAGTACTCTGGGGCAAAGTCCATTCTCCAGCTTAAATATCATGGAGATGTAAAGTTACACAAGGGGTTGTATTTTCAGCTTGGCACAGTGTCAGTGGGAGATATTTTGAATCCGGTGAGGCTGGAGTGCTGCAAATAGTGTATCATAAAAAAATAAAAAAATTTAAAAATGGCTGAACGAGGTTATTTGCCAAGGAAGTTGAAGTTTTCCCACAAGATGCCTGCATGTCTCCTTCTACTTTTCCATTACCTGTGATACCTTCACACATGGACTAAACCCATGAACTCAGTATAGCTACAGTTTATTATGACCCATGTATAACTCCATATATGATTGATGACGATGTTCTCTGTACATGTGGCATGTATTTCACGTCTGTCTGTCCCAAGGAGAGGGATCCCTCATTTACTCTTCCTCAGGTTTCTTCTTTTCTAGCAGAGAGATTTTTTTAAGTTTTTCCTGACCGGGTTCGAGGGTCGAAGTACAGAGGGCGTCACAACTGTACAGATTGTAAAACCGTCCGAGGCAAACAATGTTTTGAGGCTTTGAATAAATATATTTTGAATTTGAATGTCAGTTCACAGCACAGCGAAGTCACAAGTGCAATAAGGTTGAGTGACATCCTGCATGACAACCGCAACTGGTCCGCATTTCATTTCAAGACTCAACAATAACTTCTATTTCATAGTGTGATATGAAGTCATATACATGAAACAGTTAAAATTAGAAGACTTTTTCAATATCTTTCTGCCTCTGTATTGATTTCCTTTATGTTGCCTTCCAGCGAGGGTTGTCAAAACACAAGAGTAATGTCAAGGAGATTCAGCCAAATGCTGAAATGTGTGCGTTAATAAATAATTGTCGGACAACTCAAAAAGGAGACTAAGATAAGCCTGTGAGGTAACAAGCTCTCACGTTTGTGTCGTCATGGCAGCTCGAAATTGCAACAGAAACTGCAATACGGTTTCTTCTAGTTTGGGCAGATTCTCCCGGCTAACACTGTAACATCTACAGCAGAAACAAAGCAGCATGGGTGTCCCACTGGAGTGGACTTTTCACACCATCGTGTTACTGCAAGTCCAGCACTCTAGTCTGCTGGGCTTGGTTTAGTTTTGCAAAAATTTTGAAAAAAAATTGCTTTCTAGGTGCTAGATTCTCCTCCCCAACCATCCCTCATACAGTATTTCATTCTGGGACATCTTTTTGGTTACAGTACATTTAGGTTTGTACCAAGAGCGAAACACCAAAACACTGATTTAGGCTTTAAAGTTTCCTTGGTTTTCTGTTATCCTTCCCACTGACTGCTGCTTTGGCTCAGTGATGTGATGTGGCGCCGGTCCCTGAGGCATCAGTGATGTAGTGGTATATTTGGAGGTTGACCTTCGTCCTACAGTTTCACACTCTGTGACACACTGTGTCAAAGATGGTATCAGAACTGGAAGTAAGTCAAGTTTTCAGCCAAGTATTCATGCACATAGAGGGGGCTGCCAGTGGACAGACTAACAAACAAACCCTGAGTTGTTATTCGTGCACAAAAAGGAACAACAATTACAGGTATATAGAGGTAAATAATCAGCTCCTGTGGCGAGCTGAACTTCCACAGCCACTGCAGAAAGACGGAGCCAGTGTTTGACTCCGCCTTTAGTCGGATGGAGAGTTTTTGTCCATGTCTCTGCCTGAACTGTGCTGCCATCTGAAATGTTTAGAGCGTGTTCAGCTCCAGTTTGTTGTGTCTACACCGGAGGGGCCAGCTGCTCAACCTCCCATACAGTGGCAGCTACAGAATATTAAACAGTGATTTTGCTCAGGGATTGTGTGCCGTGTGTGGAGCGACTTTCTCTGGCCTCCACCGCTCACGTATCTAATATCAGTGCATAGCTGCTCTGAGGTCACCAAAAATATTTCTGTGTAGGTTGTGTTTGTGCTTCTTGTTCTGGCAAGTGAGTGAGTAGCAGTGGCTACATGTGGAGCAAAATACTTTAGAGCTTTTTTTTGCCTTTTAATTTCACTCCCAGGCCTGCCAGCTTCCATTCTTCCGTGTCCTATAGCAGATTAAGACATCATCTCGTCTCCAGCACACCACCTTAATGACTCCATGTAATGGCATTTCTAATTTAGTTGATGTATAAATAATGTATCCTTGTTAATTGCTCCTACATTAATGACTGTGCTTTAGCTGTTCGTGTTGTCTGGCCCAAACTTATGCTCTGCCTGTGTTTTTTGCAAACATGCATACTTGGACCTCTTGAGACCTAAAACCAGAGCTGGTCAGACAGCAGCGCATGTGGAGAATAGCTCATTACACATTAGCGGTAAATGAAGTATCTAGCTTTTGTGTGTGTGTGTGCGTGTTTGCTGAGGTACATTCACCCCGTGTGCCTGTCTGCTCACTTGTGTGTAGGCGTGGGTGTGTCAGCTGCGATTTGTGAGTGCATCTTGATCCCCTCCCCAGAGAGTCCATGCTAAATTAGGATGCATATTATTTAAAGATGCCCTGGGCTGAGTTTCAGCTGGGTATATTTGTGCAGCGAATATGTTGATTTTTATGGTGCCCTATGTGCGCCTATTCGTGCTGCCAGAGAGGCAATCTTAAGCGCAGAAGTGTTCGTATGAAAGGAGAGGAGGGTTTGAGCCTGATTTTCATCTGCTATGAATTCAAATGATTTGCTCTCTTGGGGTGCTCAAAGTATTGTGTTGAATTTTTTCCTTCTAATTTGAATAGCGTGGCCTCTCAAAAATATCTGAAAATAAAAGCTGCAAGCCAAGTGTTTAATTTCAGTTTGCACATATGTCTGTATTTATGAGTAGTGTGGCTCAGATCTAGGCATTTTTTTTCATCTGTTCATTATCTGGCTTGTACTGTATTCTTTGATAATGTCATTTTATCTATAAAACATTTTTTGATATGGAACAATTCTGGGATTGTCCTTCTGTTAAAGTAATGGCTTTTTGGCTTTCACATGTGGGTGATGGGGAAAAGTACAATTTTTACCCATTTCATGACAGGGGCTGCAGTGCTGTATTTGTGTATTTGCAGTGGTATTTGTGTGCCAAGTCGAGGTGCGTGCTGTGTATAAGGTGAGAGGTTCTTAATTGCTGTCAAGCTATCTTGTTATCTTGCCACCTGAAGGAGACCTACTCTGTGATTTGGCCACCTGAACAATTTCCAGACAATATATACCCAATATGTAGAAAAAGTGTCACATGGAAGACCATAGTAATCTTGAGTGTGCCTTTACTGGCACTGTAAGTGCTCCTGTTCGGAGGCAAGGCGCGTAGAAAACATTACGCAAATGTTCCAAGGTACTACTTTTCACCTGATGCCAACATATAAAATTGACAGAGCATGTATAGGACCTATGGTAATATTCTCCTATAGCAGCTTTTGCTCTGAGCTGCACTGCGATTACACACACAGATCAAATATTTCTGCGTTGCTCTTTGGTAACACTGCTATTTATGATTTCTTTGATCCCAGGAGCACAAATCGACATTACTGCCGCAATGATGCAACTCACGTGCATTTCATCCCGTTGGCATGCCAGGTCATCAGGTTTACCACGGAGCCAAATTGATAACTTTATGTTACGCGGATGCTCAGAGAGGGGGTCACAGCTGCACTGGAAGCAGTAAACAGTATATTATCTTAGGAAGCCTGGAGCCTTATAGCCAGTAACCTCAGTCCAAGGCCTAATCATAACCTCGTTTGGATCCCAGCGCTTGTTCTATCCATAGCCCTGACTCCATTTATAGCGGTGGCAGCCTTGAACATCATCTTCAAGTAAACATCACTGATCAGTGAAGCTGCGGCAATATTTTGTGTAATGAGGTTACCGAACCTCAAAGGGAGGCAGTCAACCAGCTTCTTACAGCAGCGCTTATTCATTCAACAAATTCATTCAGGGATTTTTGAAATTGTTTTTGACGAGAGTACATCACAAGTAAGTCTTCTTATCACAGTGGTAATCTCTCTATATATGATCTAACTTTGTATTTCATTCACCAGTGTATTTCATCTGTGTGTGTGTGTGTGTGTGAGAGAGAGAGAGAGAGAGAGAGAGAGAGAGAGAGAGAGAGAGAGAGAGAGGCAGCTTGGTCAACTATCCTGTATTCACATTCCGTCCATTCCTCCCTGCTGTCTGCTCGGTCACATGAGAGCAGAGGAGTCACACTGAAGGTGGTCGTGTAGGTGGGAAAGCCTGCGAGCTGCAGTTCAGCTGTGGAGTTACACCGACAAGCACACGCTACAAAGGGAAAGGCAGTTTGGGGGATTTCACGTGCGCAGAAGTCGAAGGAGAGCAGCGGCAGACTGTGCCTTAATTCCTGCGTTACTCCTGTTGCATGTAGCCGCCATACAGTGCGCACAATTACGAATCTCTGGAACAATCATTTGTGCATTCTCGCTGCCTACACACGCCCTTTACTTCTCATTCAAATGCAGTATATTACTCGCAGCACATCCCTCTCAGTGATGGAAAATGTCATTGTCGAGAACCCCTGCGTGAGCATTATACGCGAGGCTCGCTCAGCGTGCCCTTCGTCAGCACATGTACCAGGTACTGTCACATAGCAGTCTCATTCATCATCCCGACCTTGTGTGAGATGCTCAGCCCTGATCCTCGCGCACGAGCATTTTAATGTGTGTGTGCCTTACTTCAAAGAGCGGGGGAGTTGAGTAAGAGGGGAATGTTTTTAGACCGCTCTGCCTGTAGTGGTCCTGTGTTTGTCTCTACATACTGGAGGACATTTTGCAGTACCAGTCTACCGTCTCATGCTTCCACGTCCCCCGCCGCAAATGCCTGTACATTCCTCGTGCTGCTGCGTGAACAAACAGGTTCTGATTTGGATCTCCCGTGTTACTCCCATGTTAGTTTTATAGCTCGCTTTGTTGACTCATGCAAGTGAGCCTGGCACTTGACATGGCCATGTGGAGGCCCCATGCTGCTGGGAGGCCCCTCATGCAGGAACGCTGCTCTGTGATTGGACGAGGCCAGACTGGGATGAATGAGCACTGTACATAGAGCAGGAGGCATGAGTCCACCCCCCCACCCCCCTCCCCATCCTCGCTCTCGTTCTCTATCCCTCGCTCTCCGTCCCGCTCCCTTTCTCTCTGTTGCACACACACATTCAGTGGGACACGGGAGCCATGTTTGTCTCCCCACAGCCCCTCTTTTTTTTTTCATTGTACACACGTTCATGCCATTTGTTGTTCCGCTGGCTTGGAGAAGACATTCCCTGTGTGACCGTGGCCGGTGGTGGAAATGTAGGGTAAAGTTTGTGGTTCATTACTGTATGCAAAACATGGAAACTTCTTCATTTTTTATTTTAGATTTTAGATTTAGATTTAGAAGAATACATAAAGATTTTATAAAGGTCACATTATTTTTGAAAATTGAAATCAACTTTGTTTGTATGTCACCGTTCATACAGCTCAGAGTACTTTACAATAAAGACATGACATGAACCGTGTGGAAATAGACAAAGAGTGAGTGTGAAAACAGGGACTGAACACTGAGAATGCATGACATGAGACGCAAAATAAACCCACTGAATTACAATTATACAAGTGAAGTTAAAAGCAAGTAAATATTTAAAATGTATAAAATAAAGTAAAATACAAGATTTTAAAATAAGTGCAGTGGTCCTGCAAATGGTGTAAAAAGACGGAAGAGTAGAGGTAATTTTTTTGCGTTGTATTAAACAAGCGAGTTGGCTTCCCTGATATCTTGAGGTATTGAGTTCCGTAGCTAGCAAAAATGCCCAAAAATCAAAGGTTTCAGCTTCTCAGATGTGAATTTTTGTTGGTTTTCTCACTTTTCTGGTAAATTAAGCATTTTTAGGTTTTGAAAGAAGTCATTTGAATGTGTCAACTTGGTTTTTAGGAAATGCTTGTGGACATATTTTTTGATATTTTGGAATCTAAACAACAAAAAAATATTATAAATTTAGAATGAAAGTTTTACAATATGCCACTTAATCTGGAGACCAGGGGTTTTGAACAGCAGCAGAATTTTTTATTTAGGACGATGCCTGAAACTGTTGTCCTTCAGGGAGAAAAGAGCCAAAGAAAAGAACATTTTCTTCTAAGAATTTTGCAGCCCTGTCAGCATGTGTAGACTCAATTCAACTAATGCTCAAAGTCAGACTAAAATCTTTGATTCACTGTGTCTGCTTCCCGACAGTGAAAGTGATTGTGTGTCTGTGGTTAAGATGACCGGGTGTGAGAAGAACCCTGCTGCATCGTCATGGGAGGAATCACAGCTGGAACGGTTAACACCTGACACTGCAGCTGTTCAGATCGTTGAGTGACTCATAGCCTCACTGAGGATTCGGCGAAATGTTGAGCCCTCTGCATGAAGCATTGCTTAACTAGAAAACAGAGAGTTTGGGTTTGCCATTAGAGAAATGAAGAGGGCTGAATGTACAGCATGCTTCAGACTCCTGACGGCGCTGCAGGTTTGAACAGAAAGAACCCAATTCCCAGGGCAACTATTTAACATGGAAAGCAAGAGACGAAGTCTCCTCGATAAAAGCCTAAATATTTAGACAGCAGTGCAGTACGTGTGTCAGTGAGAATCTCTGTTTCCTGTTGTTACACAGGCATTTTCACCTGCATGCCGAAACCCGAGAGCCTCCATCTCCCTGCAGGGTTTATCGCTAGCTGCCTCTCCGCTCAGGTTATCACAACTTGGCTTCAAAATATCGATTTATTCACACGCCGGCTAGTTTTTGCCCACAAGCGCACAGTGCCTGGACTATTTTTTACCTTGCTGTCATCGACGTGAGGTAATTATATCAGCAAACAAAGGCCCTCGCTGAAACAACAGGCGAGCACTAGTTGAGCTTGATTTGAGGTTTGGTTTGTGTTATCCTGACCTACCCCACACACACACACACACACACACACACAAAGGAATATCCCTGCTGTTAACTGCTCAGTGCTATCAATCAGACCATCTGTCCACCCAGCCTGTATTTAGGTTTCCAGTTTTACAGTTTTGCATACCAATGTTCTACAACCCCGTATTGTCACCTATATAAGCGATACAATACATCTCCAACATTGTTCACCAACAACTCTTGGCAATTATCTTCCGCCGCTGTGTCAGTTTAGCAGGAGGTACAAGGCAATCTGGTTATCACTGCATTCGAGTGCTTTGGGTGTCCCTCCTCACAAAAGCGTCTGTAATCACATTTCGCTGCTCTCTCTCAGTTGAGTCTCAAGGCTGCCCTAATCTTATCTGCGCTCTTCAGTCCTGTATTTCATTGTGTAGCTCTAGGTCTCTTTCTTTGTCTAGTATACCCTCTCTATCTCTGTAGTCCAGACTAAAATATCTATTGGACGGATTGAAATTCTGTTCCGACGTTAGGATCAGCCTACTGTAGCCTGCTTTGTCCCCGCATTTTAGTTTTTTTTGTGAAACAACTTTGCAGCTATTGGAAGGATTGCTATTCAAATTTGGCACAGATGTCCATTTTTCTGTCATGATGTCTTTCCATCAGATTGTAATCAATGGGGAACTTTTAAACTGGCAGCCATTTATGCCCAATACTTGTATGTCATTTCCATCTGCTCTCCTTTGACTTTAGTGCTGGTTCGCTCATGTCAGCATACTAACATGCTTAAACTAAGATGGTACAGATAAAATGATACCTGCTCGGCGTGAGCGGCAGAGCAGCTTGCATGGCTTTAGACACTCAGCCTTGTTTAAATATATTTTTTTTAGCTGTGATACACAAACAGACAACATGATTTATGTCAGAACAACCTAATAACTGTGTCAATAAAGATGCTGTGATTCAATCCATAAAGTCGTGGCTCTGATAAAACATGTATAACTGGGCTATGAATGTAACTGCACTGGGTGATTGTGACATTTGTTTAGGAAGCAGAGCACCAGCAATACAGCAAAACATCCCATTAAAAAAATGCAGCAAATGACCATGTTATTCTGGGGTATCAGCATCAGGTAAGAGGAAAAAGTCTGGCCCCCTCAGCGCTGATCTCTAGTTCCTGAAAGGCCTGAGGTATTGTATAACTCCACTTTAGAGGCTGTGGAAACCGGAGCTGTGGCCTCAGGGTCACGGGGTGCCCAGTCTCTGTTGACAGTGAGCTGGGCCCGGTGAAATATTCGCTGTGTCGGGTCACTCTCCTCCTCCCACTCTTCCTCTTTCTACTTGTGTTCTCCCAAATGTTTTGTGAATAGGTGATCCATTAACAGAAGTGGACCAGCGGACTAAGTGTTGATGGTATCGAGAGCAGCGCAACTCATAAGATCCCTGTTTTGCCTGTCCTGTCTCACTTTTTTTTGTCTCTGTCAGACAGGAAGGGTTTCTCTTTTTGTCTGTGTGTGTTTTGTTCTTCTCTGTATTTTTGTGTGTGTGTTTCACTGTGAATGGGGCTGCCAATCAGTCCTATCCAGTTCTCCACCTGATATATGGCAGTAAATACTGAGGTACAACAAACAAGACTTAATTTCATGAAATCTTGGGGATCAATCAACCACAATATTCTTACTTTATTTATATTGCTGTGATTGGTACAATTAAAAAGCTATTACAAATCACAGATATGGTTTGGAAAATAGTCATCAGTTAAAGTGACACTGCCTCTTTTGTTTTGTTTTTTGTGTTCATGTGTTTTGATTATCTCCTGTTGTCTGTCGGTCTCTATTTCATCCCCTCTCTCTTTTGTAAACCGCTGTCCTCTCTCTACTTAGAGTAAGCCATGAACCGCCTGGCGCGGTGCCATCACAATCCATTCACTACAGCTCAGTGAGATCGCACAGCCGCTACTATATCCCAGAGTGCACCCTGTCCTTTCCAGCAGCTCCCATTTGTACAGTAAAATGGCAAAATGGCCACTTCACAGATCCCCCTTCTCCACCACATTGTGTCCTCGTGAGACACTGACAGTTACCCCGTGTGTTGTAATGGGTGTGTGTGTGTGTGTGTGTGTGTGCGCATGTGTGGGTGCATGTTAGCGCGTGACTGTTTGCGTGTGTGCATGTGTGTGCTACACACGGCCACAAATCTAGGGCATGTCGGGGTACGCGGTGCGAGTGTGCGTGTGTGTGTGTGTGTGTGTGATATCAAGTGTTTTATTCCCAAATGAAATAGCCACTACTTGAAATATGTGATATGCTTACTGTGCCTGCTTTTTTCAAAGGATAGTAGGTCATGGTGCTGCCCGGTTCTGAGAATATTACAATTACTTTTCTAGGTTAGACAGCTTTGTTTTATTTCATCTCATTATATAATTAATTTTATCCAGGTTAAAATATCCAAACCTTGCTAAAAGGAAATGAATGCTTTTCTGCTTTTTTGTCTCTTCCTGTTTTGTCCCTTATCGTGCCTCTGCTATAGTTTTGCGACACATAATGGCTTCCATATCCAACGCCAAATCATGCCCACCTCACGCCAAGTGAAACCATTGGCAGTGAGCTGGGAAATGGCTGCTAACGTTTTAATGACTTAATGAGACCTAATTAGTTGAAATGGCAGTGAAGAAGAGAGGAGCCGTGGAGGTGATCGGAGTCTGTGTGTGTTTGTTGGCGTGCTCGTACGCCAGTTTTCGCTCCTTGCAAGATTGTGAGCATGTTTTAGTTCTTTACACGTGTGCTTGTATGTGGCTTTGTGTGGGATTTGTGTGTGTGTGCATGTGTGTTTATGTTGTCACCATGGTGTGTGTGTGTGTGTGTGTGTGTGTGTGTGTGTGTGTGTGTCCCAGAGTGCTGTGCAGTCTTTCTCAGCATTATCCAGCCTCTTCATCAGGAAGTGATGGTGGGGGGTCAGGCCTCATTTAATCAAGGAAAAAATTCCATCTCCCATTAACTTAATTAATCCAACGCTGGAGAAAAGAGAAGCAGACAGAAACCTGCCTGTGTGTGTGTGTGTGTGAGTGCCTGTAAGTATGTGAGAAAATTGTGTTTCTAAGCTGAGTTCATGAAGAGGTTTGTCAAATGAACTATAAAGGGGAAGTTTAAATGATATTACATGCACATGCACAGTAATGGCTTCATGAAAAGGAGATTTGAAGTGACCTAATTTACAGTATTTGTCAGCTGTACAGTAAACGTGTGTGTAAATGCGTGCAAAGGATTTCACCTTGTAATTGCTTTTGCCCCCGAAAATATGTCCCTAGAGATCTGTCTGAATCACTTGCATGCTGAAAAATGTAGTCATCAAATGTATTTTTCATCAAATTAAAATAGAAGTCTAAAAAAATAATCTAATTGATTATTTTTTACAGATGGCCAGGAAAGTTTTCTCTCCACCAACAAACTGAGCCTTTAGGAAGTAAACACATTAAATCAATTATCAGTGTCCATTAAATCCTCATGTTTTGCTCACGCGAGCAACAAGAACACACTCGGTCTGCCTGCACAGGAACAGAGTTTAGCCGTCACTGCACATTATCTCTCTCTAAGCTGGTACCCTCATATTGCATGTTGTCTAATTTTGATTATGTGATGAATTTCCTCTGATTACAAAACAAGAAATCATAAGGTGTTAGGATTGAAATCATGAAGTTTGCAGTATATGTATTTTAGTATATTTGTATTTCCTGTAAGGTTTAATTAGTCACTCCACACAGCACTTTGGAGTTCAGACAGAACTCATCTCAAGCCGGTGAGAGTTCCACATTTAGACTACCTTTAACTGTTTTTTTCGCTTCAGTTCTTTCACAGTAAGGATGCACATGAGAGCACAGCGGATAAATAAGCTGCCACGTTTGTCTATAGAGGAGGTCAGACAATAAGAACATTAAGGTTTCCAAAGCAATATAAGGAACTCACTCCAAAGCTCCAAAGATGCTAAATTGGTGGAAGTATTTCACTCCAAAATACAAAAACTTAATTTAAAATGACAGATTGGGTTTTACTGGGAATAAATCATTACACAGTATGTCAATTGACACTGCAAAGACACAGAGGAATAATCCCCCAACAGGGATTTGATAGGATGCAGTATTGATTTATTTGAAGGGAATTTCTTTTTCATCATGTATTTAGATCATGTATGCTCCTCTCTTTCCTGACAATTGAAAAGACACCAATATGGTCAACACAAGTGCTTTTAAGACAAATCTGTTGCAGTTACTTCATTATTTGTGGTGCAGTGTTTTACTTTCTGTATCCAAGCATCTGACTGTAGTAGAGACAGAACCAGAAGCATTTTTACTTCTTTCTTTATAAAATTTAAACATAAAAATGCTGTTGCACCTCAAATGGGCACTAAGAGATGCACATTCAGTGAGCTCTACTTTTCTTGTAGTTTGCTCTGATATAATAGGAACTGTAATTTTATTTTCCAGCGACAAAGAAAATAAATTTCCGCTGGCGTCGCACAGATTACAAAACAGGTGTTAATGCATAATGTATGAAGAACTATCTGCACATTAAAAGCATTAACAATAGATTATGCCTCGCATAATATGTGTAGTCTGGTGAAAGTAATGCGAGAGCTAGCGCTGACCCTTTCTTTTTCATGTTTCATCCTTACCGCTAATGCTATCCAGACTCCTCATAAAAGATAATTAACTCCCGTCATGTCAGTCAAGATGAAGTCCTC
The DNA here is from genome assembly GCA_037176925.1 of Amniataba percoides. Taxonomy (NCBI): domain Eukaryota; kingdom Metazoa; phylum Chordata; class Actinopteri; order Centrarchiformes; family Terapontidae; genus Amniataba; species Amniataba percoides. The sequence goes on from JBAJHX010000001.1 coordinate 18,122,370, forward strand.
ACTCCCTTTTATCTCCCATCTCCGATTCTCTCTTGATCTTTTGATCTTCACTCTTCTTTTAAGATTCATGACTCTTTTTTTGCCCTTTTCTCCTTCCATCTTTTTCCTCGCATAACTGCATTAAAAGTGTGTTTCACAGCACTTACTGTTGTGAAATACAGGGTAAAGAGGTGACATACAGTAACACAAACGTGGGAGATAGACAAGAAATTCTGCGAAAGGGGTGAAAAGGTCTGGATGCTGTAGAAAGAATACATTCATGTCTTTGTGTTGTCTTATATCATGAATCCATTCTTCGTGACTCATTTTCAACTTTCTCTCAAACTTACATTGAACAAAAATACTGATCAATTCACAGTGTTATTGCAGGGTACATTTGCTGAGGTCAAACAACATCTCCTTTGACTGCAGTTTGTGTGGCACTCTCCTCATCTCCACACCAGCTCATCAACCTCTCAATGCAGGTCTTCCCCTTCGCGCGCACAGACTTTAATGTCCTGCTGCTGACACACAAATCCCTTCATGCCGCTGCACAGTTCAGAGCTCCTCCTCCTCCTCCACCTCCTCCTCTGGCCCCTCTGTCCCCAAAACACCCAACCTCTGGAATGCACTGCCCCTAATTCATCTGTGCTGCCAACACTATTGATTCGATTGAAGTTATGCTGCGAAATGACAAATTGCCCGATTGCTGAAATTGATACAGTGGACAAAAATAGCAGATAGCAAAATGACAAATGATTCATATGAATGAATAATTGGACCAATCAACACCAATATAAAATTTATAGGTGAGCTGTGATAGTGTTCACAGGGCAATAAAAAGCAATAAGCCCGGCAGAGGCTTGCAGTGAGGCTTTGTGTCTAGTGTGCACAAAGCCATGCTGACAAACACATTTAGAAAGGGAAGATGTAGGGACATGTTTTTTTTAGAATAAAGATTAACTTAACCTAGACTTCTGCAGATGGTGGAAGTTAACCAACTTTTCTTTCTTTGTCTCACATAGAAAAGCCTGTTTCGGTGGAGCTGAGCTGCGGGGCTGGGCCCAGCCATGTAGTGTTGGAGCCCGGTTTGCCCCTCTTGCTGGACTGCAACCTCGGGGCTAGCGATGTGCCTTTCAATGTCACCTGGCTTCAGGACGGCCGGCCTCTGCCTCTGGAGGGGGGTGACTTTCTGCAGTTCTTGGCCAATGGATCGCTCCTCCTGCTGCCCACCTCTAAGGATGGCCAGCCCCCGCAGGGCGTGGAGGGGGGCTACAGCTGTGTGAGCGCCAGCACCCTCGGAGCCCTGACCAGCCGGACTGTAAATGTTCTCCTGGCAAGTAGGTGTCCAATAGATAAACCTGCAGACCCTCAGGGCTCTCGCGTGCTCTTGTATGACTCCAAAATGTGGTTTGTTTTGATTTGTGAAATGTGTCACAATGAATGCAAATTAAAGACCCCAGGTTATCTGGAAGGTGTAAACTGTGCACAGGTGCAACATGATTGGTTTATTCTGTCTTTCTCTAGCTTGATCGACTGGCAATTTGGCCAGCGTATCTTGCCTTTTGCCTAATGCATGCTGGGATAGGCTCCAATCCCAGAGTGAAGAAAGTTCATGGAAAGATGGATGGATAGTTTAACAAACATTTCTCATTTAGCAGACCTGCTTTGGAAATAAAAATGCTCCCATAGTTGGAGTCGAACTGTTTGCAAAGGAATCGATTGCTTGGTTGACAGGAAAGTAATCCCCATCAATTAATTGGATAGCTGATCATTTAATACTTGAAATGTACTGGATTGAAACTAAAATAATGCTTGAAATTGCAGGGAAAGATATGTTGCAGGAGCACTAATGGAATGGAAAGAATATTGGTTTGAGTCATTCATCCATTTAAAGCACATGCCCCCCACACACACATCCACAAACACACACACATACACACACACACATCCACAAACACACACACACACACACAGGACAATGTGATTTGTCAGATTTGCCGAGGGAATTCGCCTGCATGGATGGAGATGAACTTGGTCCTTGTCTGCCTCCGATAGTAGACTTGTCCTCTGGTGGAGCGCTAACAAGTGTCCTGGGAACAGGTACACTTTTAAACAACCGCTAAAAGGCGCGGACTGATGGAGGAAGAGTGGGTGGAAATGATGGAAATGAACAGGAAGCTGCATGTGCGAGGACACGCTGTAGCTTTTTAATCGGCCCTCCAAGGGGCCTCTTTCTCTCACACTCTTAAGTGCTAGTCTTTATTTAGTCATTAGCTTTGTGTAAAATGAGACAGTATCTTTTGTGGATGCCCCTGCTTTTGTCAGCTGTCACATGCCTATTTATGAGGATCTCTTGTTTGAGGGACAATGAGGAGTAAAAAGGAGGGATGGGGGGGGGTTGTCTGAATGGTGGGAAGGCAGAAAAGGCTGAGGAGAGTTTGTGGTGATAGTGAAAGGAAAGGCTTCAGAGACCATTAAGAATGACCTTCAGTTTGGGCGCGTGTGTGTACGTATACGTGCATGTATGTGTGCATGGTTTTTGAATTAAATCAGCGGCGAGAGGCTATGAGATAGATGTGCCCAGCGCGTGGGAGGTCGAAGCCGAAGTGCCTCGACATTGACATTGAGCGGACATGCTCATTTCCTACTGAGTCTTCACCAGCAGAAATGAGACTGAAGGGAGAACGTTGCAGAGATCACATCTGTGAAAACACATTACGAAACCCACCTGCTCCAGTTTGCCTGTCGCGGTATATGATGCATGTGGCCTCGTCTAAAAGACCGTGGATGTGTCGGAGAGTGAGAGAGGCAGTGAAAGAGACCTTCTCCCTCTTTGAATGCAGATAACATGTAAATAGGCGCACTGTATTTCAGTCTCGAACTCACTCGTCCCTCGGCAAAATGCCAGAAGCGGCATACAGTGTGCACGTCAACATTTCCCAAATACATCGAGGGGTAAATGATGATACATAAAAAAGGGCAGCAAAAAAAAAGCTTTTAATGTTAATTAGACCAATTAACCTTCCTCATTATGAGGCTGCTGAGGTGAATGTCAATATTTCCTAATTTCTACCAGCTTTCACAACCTGTTTCAATCAAAGCTGATGTCATAAGCAGAAGTGTGCTCTCTACTCCATACAAACAAGCTGCTTATAGTTTTAAGTGCTTGGTCGTCACATAGAAAGGACACTGTAGAACTGTGTATTTTCCTTTCACTTGACTCTTTAGAGGTGGATATTTTGCATTACATTTTTTTGTACACACATTAGCTTTTATTGATGTTTTGCTCACAGTGTGCCTATGCCTTTATGTGCTCTATGTCTATGAAGTGAGGAGACATGGTAGGTTAGGTATAGCTAACAATATGAGAATATTTCGTTGGAGAAACCTTTTACTTAAAAAAGACTACACAGATTTACTCTAAATGGCTTCCTTTTGTCAGTGTTGCAGTTTAGCGGGTATTTCGTAGTTAAAAGGCTTATTGTACTGTAAATAAAGAGCGCAAACTTCATGTTGCACATATTTTCCAGTAGCCATTACAAATATCTGTTGAGTCTGGCGGCATGCTTGATGGCTTTTCACACTGTTAGCCAGCCTGAAAGCTGGGTACCAAAGAGGTCACGGGTGGAATTATCTGCTTGCACAAGGGGAGGGGAAAAACGCTGCAATCTGATAGCTGTGGGGCCAGAGAGTGGGGCATAGATAGAGGGACGGACAAAGACAGCGAAAGAATCGGGGTAAAGTCAAGGGCAGGAGAGAGAGAGAGAGAGAGAAAGAGAGAAAGAGAGAGGAGCAGTGAAAAAAGACAAATGACAGGGAGCAAAGAAAGACAAGATGGGGACTTTTTATGTAGCGCGTCGAAGGGTTACACACCTCACATAGAGCAGTGCCCAAGGAGCTGCCTGAAATGTGTTTTTTCACATTAAAAAAACATTGTTGCTAGGAAACAGCTGGGCAGATTCTTACCCTGTGGCTTCATATGTCACCTTTCGCTGTGAGTGTAACTCTGAAAAAAATTGTCCAGTGTATCATGACGATCCCGAGCCAAACTGTGTCAACTTTGCAACACATGAGTGAGAGTTTCGCCGGATGTGTCTGCCGTGGAAATTCACAGCAGGCCCTCGTGGAATCCTGGGAAAAGACTAATATGATTATGCTTTTGACAGAGCGGAGGTGGAGGCTCGGCCAGTCGCCATTCTACCATCACAGCATGGGCCAAGTGTTTTCTCCGGACACCCCACCCCTCTCCGCACCACCACCCCTTGCATTAAAGTCTGATAATGTGCACTCTCGCTGATCAGCTGTTGTTCACCACTCACTCGCAGAACAGACCCCCACCCTCACCCCTCCTCCGACACATAGATGCACACGGTGATCCAGGAGTCCAGGCAGTCCATGTACAGGCACAGAGGCGCACACAAGAGTAAACATGGAGGTACAAATAGACACGTGCACACACTCACACACACTCAGTGAGTCTGGCACCCTGTCAGGCTCTCTCTGGCAGTATTACAGGTGCTGTGTTTACATGAGGGCATCATGCTGTGTAATGGCTGGAAGTGGCAGGGGTTAATCATCAACTCCTCCTGCAGAGCTTGCTACGCAACAGTCATTACAAGTTTTTTTTCCCCCTGAAAAGATTCAAATGCTCTCTACTACTATGCCCAAGCCAGTGTGTCAGCCTCTGTGTACTCATTGAGAAACTTTCTTCCTACAGTGCAGAAAGAAATCACAGATGGCCAGTTTGTCGCCGTGACTAACAGTTGTTGCGATGGCGGTAATGTTGGATAGTCCATCCTGTGTCTCCTTGCTCTTACAGTGGTCTGGAGGAAAAAACTGAGGCAGCCATGTGATTGGCTAGTTTTAAAAGACCCACCTCTGAAAATGGCCCCTCTTAATAGTTTGATGTTAAATCAGTTTAGGAGCTAGTGTCAGGCTCTGCACTCAGACCTCCCTTCCATAGTTTTGTTTGTTTAAAGTCAGATGACATCCCACTGTGTCTCCACTCTTATGCAGCTTGTTGGCCACGCTATCAGCGGCTCTATGGGCGGCACTGTTGGCCGGGTGAATGGTCAATCCAAAGACCAAAGAGAAAGTTCTGACAGAAATCATGAATCATTCATTTATTCTCTGACTTCACCTCTAACCACAGCAGTAAGTTTAGTGCAAATGTTTAGACAAGTATTTACACACACATACACACGTGGACTGGACAAAATTTTTTGTACCCTTCTGTTAAAGAAAGAAAAACCCACAAAGGTCACTGAAGTTTCATTTGTTTCATTTTTTTATTATTAATATTCTGTTGAATCACAATTCAAAAGCAATGTCTGATTTTCATTAGTTGATTTTCAGTAAACGTTTTTTTATTATTACTTTTGTCAGTTTCAAGTTAGTTATAGATCTAACTAATTGTAAACAACTAGTCGTGTAATGCATTGACACCTGATCACTTATTTACTTATCTAATAAAACAGTATTTCTGATGAAAGCATTTCTGTGAAATGTGTGAATCAGCATCGTCTTTCCTGCTGGGATTTATGGAGGCTATGTAGCCCTGCGGGATCGTCTTTACATGTTTTCATGCTGTGCAGATCGGGGTTGAATCAGTTCTGCAATTAGCGCCACATGGAGAAAACGTGTCAGAGGGCAGGAGACAGAAAGCATAAAGAATGATTATCTTTTGTGTTCAGTTAATTTATATATTCAGATACCACATGTTGTTTTATTGCATTTTACTGAACATGTTTATTGTGTGCTATACTGATTTAAATCTCTCTGTTATATGGCTGGTGTTGTTTTTCTACCATTACTACATGCAGTATAATGTATTTTCCTAGTCCTATCAGAGACTGTGGAGTCTCTTGTTCTTTTACCTTCCCTCTTTTTTCTTGCCTTTGGTTGGCTTCTCTGCCTTCTTTCTCTGCTCTCTCCTTTGATCCACCCCCCACTCTCTACTCCTCAGTCAGAGCTACAGGCAAAGTGGCTGGGACAGCCAACCAGTTTTGTTCTCTTCTCCAACAGCCTGTTGGGGTCAGAGGTTAGAGGCCCTGGGACGGCATTACTGCTGCCCCCTGGTGGTCAGTATTATCTACAGTAGGAAGGGTTCCCTTGAGAGTGAATGTGTTGAGGCTGTGAAAATTGGAGCCCTGCCAGGACTCGACCTGGAGAGAGAAGTAATCTAGCCAAGCCTGATTAAATCCCCCAAATTGTCCTAATCAGGACATTCAAGGGTATTTAAATGGGCCGAACGAGTCTTTAATTAAATTACAATATTGAAAATGGTACCTTTAAAAATCCTTGATATGGCTTGAATACAATAAGAGCTCTGTGAAATGGAGACTGTATTAGTGTTTTGCACAAGTCCCGAACTGAGCTGAGCTTTTTGTTTCAAAACGAACCAAGCAGTCAATAAAATCCCATAATGTGGGTATTTATAAGAAATTGTGAATGGGATCAGTGGTTGGGTCAGTTTCTTGTATTAAGGTTTGAACTAGCAATTAATGTACAGAACAGTTTTTTAGCCTTTTTAATTTAGACAGTATGTGCTTTAATGCTGTCCATGTGGACTCTGATGGAAAAGGAGCGCTAGACCAATGGTGGACCAGCGTTTGAAGATAATTGCACAGTTGGCCACATGTGTGACCTACATCAAACAAACTGTGTCCTTTTCATCATACTGCAGGTTGACAATGTCACACACAGATTTCAGATCATTAAAAAAAAGGTCATGGAGCATTCGTTTTTATATGGGCCATTTTCTGTGTCTGTCTGCTGGGAAATCACCAATTCTGCTTTGATAAATACCCCCTGACCTCTATCACCTCTTTACCCCCAGGTCTGTCGAAGTTCCATCAGGAGCCGTCACCTCAAACTGTGCCTGCTGGGGGAGCCGCTCGCTTCGAGTGCCAGATTGAAGGAGTACCCACACCTGTCATTACTTGGGAGAAGGACAAAGTGGCTGTCCCCGAGGAGACAAGGTGACCCATCTATGTGTGGTTGTTGTCCTCCCCCTTCCTATCACTCTGTCTCTTCTTCTGTCACCCAGCTGTTTCAGTTATTTGTTAATATTCTTTTTTTCTCCTGGTACTTTTTTTCTACATGCGTTCCCATATGAATATTGTTGTACAGTGCACCATGGCAACCATAAGAAATGGAAATAATAAAACAAAGTCTGCCTAGTTCACCTATAAAAGTAAACTTCACTGGTTCAGTGAATTACTTAACCTCGGAAACACACTCATGTACAAGGGTAAGTGTGACTTTTATGCAAGCTGACCTCAGTGAATGTGATGTAATGACTGCTGTATAACTGGCTGTGGCCTTCCACATTTGATTTCAAAATTCAGGCCTGTAGTCATGTTTCATAGTGCTGAGACAAATATTGTGAAGGACATTAAAATAAAAATTCAAAATATTGTGCTATTTTCAATATATAAAATTCTGGTGATGTAGCTATAACAAATATTTTGTTGCTGTCAGTTTGCAGTTCATTTAGAAAAAAACTTTGTTGTCAGAAATGGAGGCACATGCTGTACCAAAATGACCTTGTTTGTCAAGCACATGTAGCTCTGGGATTTTATATTCCACATAAGAAAATGTTACATATAAATAGGCTTTTTCTCTGAAATAATTTACTGGACTTTCAAGGTGAAAAGCAAAGCAAAGTCTTGTATAATTTCCTTTCATCACTCAACACTACGTTGATGTTAGTGGAAAATAAATTTGTCACTCACTCGCAAAGGAGCAGCAGTCAACGTCTTTCTTCCATAGTTAATTTAGCTAAAATCTCAAACTAGCATTAATTAACTTTTAAGTTGTTCAGTTTCTTTTGTTTAAAATGAAAATGGGCCAATGACTTTTACTTGGCTCCCACCAGTGTTGTAAATGTGAGTGTGCTGCATTTGCAAAGCCAACCTAAAAAATCAGGAAACCTTTTATTTGACTTTTAGATTTTCCCTCTGTGGCCATTAAATACATGAAACATACATGTACATGCAAATAATTTTTGTGCTGTTAAATTACAGTAATATCTTTATATAAGCCATTACAAGCTTCAAGTAGCTGGTTATTGCCAAGCACTCTAACTCAACCTTGACAACACAACACTAGACTTACTAATGATAAAGTTGCAAGCTGCGATTAACTGGCCTTCACACTGTTGTGCAAGTAGGGGGAGCAGCAGTTGCAATACTTGCAGTGGAGATTTGTCGCTACTTCTCTGAAATTGTGAAATTGGAGAGAGAGAGAGGAGAGCACTTGTAAATGAAAAAAAAAATCTTGTAATTTCCTGTTTTCAGAAGGTAGCACTACGACTCAATGATTCAAAACTGGCCTCTACACATCTCCAGGACAGGAGTCTCATCAAGCATGTGAAATTTAAGGAGAGAGATCTGATTCTAATGCAAGTGCAAAGTATTGTGAGTATTTAAGCAGCCCTAGCCCACAAGTAATTGATTTACATTCTATTCACTACAGGGCCACAGTGTCTTGCACGATTGCAATATCAGTTATAATAATTACTTGCTTTAGCATGGGTGCAAAGTTTTTTTTCATGCAACCTAAAGTCTTCATCAAAGCACCTTTACTCCAAACATGGCTCATTCTTAAGGACGATATATAGTTTACTGGCCTCACCCAAGCCCAGTCGTTGCAGAACCTTTGGTATTTTTGATCTGATATCTGTGCTAAGTTTTGTGTTGTAAGCCTCTCAAAAATGCATTTCTGGTGAAATGATAATGGAAATATCTATAAAAAACACAAGATTCCCTGCACATTAGTGCTCGGGCCATAATGATCAAAACACACAGTCAGATTATGTAAACTTACTCTTTTTTTTTTTAATTGTCGGCTTACGGTACATGTGTAAGTTTGGAGTAGAGTACATAAGGAGTCTAAGTGCTGAACCATTTTCAGAGGAAATATTCTGGATTTCAGCGACCATTTGAAAAGCGTTGGAGCATTACCTTGAGTTTAAAACCGACCACTCACTCTGATCCCTGTGGGCTTTGATAGATAAAGAAAAAGACAGTTTCAGAATCAACTGCTGCAGCTAAATCCTCAACATCTCTTCCCCCGTCGGTTGTCTCTCACAAATAGTGTCATTTACTGGGACACTTGAGGATATTGACATTTCACGGCGGCTCTCGTGGCCTCGGTGCCTTGGAATTTGTTTCCAGCCTTATTGCGCAGGACTAAGTGCTAATGGCTGCTGTAACCCTGCATGACCCGCAAACAGCTTGCTGCTTATGAGGTCTTATTGGTGGGATGTGGTTCTCCCACCTCGGGCGCTCTTAATGGGCTCTCACAAAGATGAGCCGAGGCATGGCTGATACATCACTGGCTTTTTCTCTCTCTGTTCTCTTTTGCTCTAATGTGCCTTTTCCTCTTTCTAGGCCCCTTTGCCATCTCGTGCTCTTTTTCTCTGCTGCTATCCCCTTTTCATCTCTATTTCAGTCGTCTCCTCAGTCATGGCTCTCTGCCTTCCTCTCATTATCTCCTTTCTTATTCTTTGTTTTTCCCATCCACTGCCTCTTTATTCTCATCCTCTCTTTTTTTCCCTCACCTCTGCTTGTCTCCCTTGCCTTTTCTCCCCTCAGAACAGGCTACCACCGGTCACATTTGGAGGGATTAATAGGTTATGATAAAGGTGATAAGAGGTTATCATCGGGAGGGCCTGTATGTCTGTAGGGCAGTATGTCGAGAACCCCCCGTGGGGAAGGGAGACGCAGGGCCACGTAGAATTAACAACGAAATAATGAATATCAGCAGCACAAGTAAACATTATACCCAGAAAGATAATACACACAAATTTCACAAAATCACCATCTTTTTATACCAGGTCTTGGCAGCATTCACAGCTTGTCTCGTCATTCATCCTCATATTTTACTCACCTTTTGAGTTGCATGACTAATAGCTGTGTCTCCTCCCTGTAGAGATTGCACACAATAGCTTCTCTCCCGAATAAAGAAGGATGGAGTCATGTGAGGACTCATGGGGACACACACAGTCGATCAGCTGGATGTTGTAATGCTACAGGGCGCTAAGCCATTTATTCAGTTGTTTTTTCTCTCTCCCTCTCCCTCTCTGATTCACCTCCTCTGTCTTTCTCTACCTCTGCCACCTCTCCTCTGTTTGGTCTCACATGCAACAGGTTCATTTCCCTTCCTAACGGGGTGCTCCAGATTCTGGAGGTGAGCAGGGAGGATGAGGGTGTCTACCGCTGCGTCGCGTCCAATTCTGCCAAAAAGGACATCAGCCACGAAGCCAGGCTCGCTGTCACAACAGGTGAGGTGTTTTACAGTGTTTGAAGAGGCGGCCAGGCCCCGCTAAGAGCTGCCATGCCAATCTCAAAAATCAAATGTGAGTTCAAGGACTGGATGCTCCAGTGCTGACAAAATGGTACTTTCTCACTCTGCATAACCCAATTATAGTGATGATCCCAATGTAAAAAATATTCTTTCTGGTAAGTATTTTGCAGCAGTAAGTATTTATTTCTGGATTATCCACAAAAACTATGTAAAGAATATGTTTTAAAAAAGATACATTAAACTTTTAACTGCTGGACACTCAGTACTTATTCACTGGTGGTTTCGTCACAGGTGTGTAAAACTTATCAGATGGAAAACGAATGAGATGAATGTGAAAACAGTCTTCTGGTGTCAGACTCACACAGATCGTGCTTTGAGCAGATGGTAACTCTGCATTGTAATAGTGACAGATTACAGGAGAAAATACTGGATCTGTTTCCGTTGATAGTACATATGTGAATGTGAATCATTTGCTATTCCAGGACTTTAGTAACTACACACAGATACAGTCAGTGGATGATGTACAGTATCTTGACCTTCCTCATTCAGGGTTTGGGGCCTGGAAATCCTTCAAATGCTTTCAAGATTCTAAAAATGTTTGCATTTTGAATAAAGTGCACTGAAATAATAAATAGGCTGTTTACTGAATAGGTTGCTTTTCAGATAAAGAAATGATAGAAATCGGAGAGAGCCTAATTAATTAGAGTTTAAGTTATCACAATTATAAGCTTGAAAAGCTTGAAAATGCACCTTGAAAATGCCTGAAAGGGCTGGAATTTGAATTTGAAAAAGGCATAGGAACCTTGCTTATTATAAAACCATAAAGATGGGAACAGAGGGTGCATTGAGATCAAAACATTATATTAATAGAACCACACAGATGAACTTGGGCACCTCAGTCATAACTCGGTGTGTATGATTTGTATTTGTATTTGCCACTTTTCATTACGTTGGACAGCAGATAAAAGCAGATAAAAGCATGTTTTGACATATTCTTCTGCTCAGAGGTATTTTTTTCAATTCAGATCATTGAAAACAACCAGAAAAAGGGTTAGAGGTTTAGAGACAAATTGCTTATCTGAAACTGTGCCTGACACTTGGGTCACCCAGGGGCCGCCCTGCTAATTGTTCCCATAATTAAAACAAAACAAAGTGAAGCTCTGTTCAGTTCTGTAATTACAACACATTTTCTGGGGATATGAGACTTTTCTCATCTCTGACTACGTGCAGTTGAAGAATTTTTAGAAGGCGACTTTATCTTTCTAAAAATTCAGTGACCTTTTCCATGTCTCCTTTATGTAGTGTTATTTCTATACCTTTCCCTTTCCATTTTTTATTAAAAGCATTTCTATTATGTAAAGCACTTTATGCTGGTGTATTAAATGCAAGTGCTGTACATTTACCTTGGCTGGCAGGTTTAATTTGCTTCAACATACACAGTCATCAGTGTTATTCTGCGAGTGTTGACTGGCGGTAATCAGCTTCTGTATGGCTGCTGGCATTGGACTTATGCTTTCAATTAAGCCTGGCATTGTTTGTTTGTTCATCTCTTCATCCACAGGACCCGTTCTCACCACCATTCTCCTGTGGTATTTATGTGGGAGTCACTTCATTGTCTCCCAATAACGTTCGTCTCAGCGGCTCGAACTCTGATCATGTTGCACGTTGAAGTGTATCAGAAGGCTGCCTCCATGTGGCTTTTGTTTTCTGTGGTTTTACCTTAATTTATTATGATAAAATGTATTACACACCTTGACACCGCAGACAAGTGGGAATCAATTCCTCCAAATGTCATGTACATCAATTTAGAATAACATGGCAACAAACAAAGGATAAATGTCACATCATTGTGTAATTGTGCTCCATTAAAACTGAAGGCTGACAGTTAAATTGAATAAATAATGGCTTTACGGAATAAAGGCATATCTTTGTACAATTTTACATCACCATATACCTTTCCTCTCTCAGAATCTCAGTGTGCTTGCAACCTACAAGGACTCACATTAGTGGATTACATGGTGCAGTGAATCAATGAATAGAATTGTGAGGTGTGATTTCACCATTAGGCAGCCCACATTAGAGCCATGTCGCATTATCTGCCTCTGTGGCTTGCTAGCTCGAGATCAGTCAGCGGTAATTGGCTGCTCTGCGGAAACCGTTGTGTCCTTTTGTTTAAAGGAACGGCAGAAAGAAAGAGAGAGGGAGAGAGACAGATGAGGAGAAAGAAAGTGAGTCAGACACAGCGTTCAGAGTTTTCAAAGTTTTTTTTCCATCATCTGTATAGCCACCTTTTCATGTCCTCACTTTTTCAATGTCAGTCATTGCCATTAATTTGAAGTCTGAGGGTTTGCTTGATTTTTATGGTTAGTGGTCAGTATCCTCTCTTTAATTGCAGAACAGGCGCTGTACCCTTTTTAATAGCTAAGGAGCATTTTGGAAATTAACTTGCCAAAAATTATACTGTGTATTTTAATGGATTTTCACACCTAATGACAAGGAAGCTGATGTTCCTGGGCTATTTTTTCCCCAGGTGGTCTCGCTGCTGTCGTGCAGCCTGATGAGGAAACTACTTAAGCCTCTATTGCGAACCATTACGTGTAACAGATGTCAGATCTTAGGCCATCACTTCGCTCGCTTATACTTTGACAACTTGATGTTGAAGTCATTAAGTTCACGTACTTATCTTGAAAGGATGTAGAAAATATGACGTGCTCAGCTGCCTTAAAGCGCCCAGTTTCTTTCATTTCTTCATAACTTTACCGTCTCAGGGTTTTTTTTTTAACAGTGCACCCATCAAAAACACATAAGACCCCTTCTGGAGGCGCACCCTGGAGTGCATGGCTTGCACAGGCAGACTGACCCACTTAAAGCCTTATGCATAACCGAGGATTGCTGTATGTAATCTCAATGATTAATTTATAATGTGTATACAGAATGCCAGTCCTCCTTCTGGATCATTAGCATTATGTGCTGCTGATGTTGCCTAGGCTGAGCAGAAGTGCAGGAAAGCGAAGCCAACCTTACATCAGTAGTACCTTGAAGACTGATACACACTCAGGAAGTGAGTGTTAGCCTCTTCCAACATCTCAACAATATGCTTTGAATAACATCCTTAGTCACTGAAGACGAGAGACGCACACAGTGCTATCATTGTGGCCATTCTAAAGATGCACTTTGTGGTTCACCTCTTCACTCACAGAGAAATGCTTTCTTTTCCATTCTCTTCTCTGTGTGCTATCGAATGTCTTTTGTTGCTGAGAAGCATCTCACCTCAGACAGCCCCTTAATTTATGGTTTGTTCTGGGTTTTGTACATCAGGTCTACAGTCTGTTTGTCAGAGAGCCTTTCACATGTGCACTGCTACCTGTAAATGATAGTATATGTGACAAGGATCCTGTTTCCATGAAAATCCTCACACATTAAAATGTCTCCAATCAGGACTTTAATCTTCTAAGAGCTGGTTAAGGCTGATCACCCAACTTCAGGGACTAGAAAGGAAGTCTGTGTTGAGCAAATGCTTATTGAGTCACTGATAACAGCTCAAAGGCTCTAAATCTTGTCCTGTCTTCCACCTAAACCACTGAAATACTAGCTGTTCATCTGAAGGCTACCATAACAATCATATGATTGATCCTCAGTAACCGTAAAAGTTAATAATCTCCAACAAAAATCTTTAATCTCCTTTTTGGGTTTTTATCAGCTAAAATCAAAGCTTTGTCCTCGTTTGTCCAAGCCTTCACATAAATGAGCAGAAAATGTATTCCTCAAGTACTTCATGCAAGAAGCCAACACAAATTGTACATATTGCCACACACATGCCTTGTTGTTGTAACTACGTGTGTGAACAAACAGGGTGTAAAGTTTATACACAACAGCCTCAAAGGTGAGAAAACCCAAACTGGAGCTTAGTGAGGAAAGTGAATATTGTAAGTCAGGATTGCCAAGCTTACCATCTTCCTTTGTTGATCTAATATTTTATTATTTATTGGTGAGAGATTGGATAGCACTGCTGCCTAAAAATCTAACCGAATTTCCATTTCGTTGCCCTTCATTGGTATGATAATGATAGTATTTAGATCGCTGAATAAACTGTAGGTGTGGGCAGCGATTCAGGAGTCAGGACCAGGCTGACAGCTTTACTCATCCTCTCGGTAAAATGGCAACTTTCCAGTCACAATCGCCCACTTAATATCTACTAATACCAAAGTATGCACCTCTGTTGTTGTCACAGGCTCGACCGAAGCCCTTAACAGAGTTGCAATCGTTGCGCCACCTCAGAATTCAACAGTCGTGCTCGGCCGTCCCGCCGTGATGGAGTGCATGGCACAAGGCCAGCCCAAGCCCCTGGTTTCCTGGAGCCGACAAGGTAACGCTCACAATGCCCCCACTCACCTTCTCTCTCCGCTGGATCTCATGTATGTTTGTTTTTCTTTCTATTTTCTCGTTGTTGTTGTTTTTTTTTGCAGTGCATCTGTCGCGCTGGTATTATCTGAGTCTCGCCCTCTAACTATCTGTCTCCTACAAACAAAGAACGCGCGTCGACACGTCAGGAGCAGATCTGAGCACCTGTAGCTGCGAAGTTGTTGCTCTGCTGATAAAAGCCGTCTCTTCTCAGCTAGTCTTCTGTTGTTGTATTGTGCACTGAGCCATGATTTATATAAGATGAGCTGTCACATTGATTAATTCACACCTCCACAACTCTGACACACACACACACACACACACACTTGGTGTCTTTGTGGGAACGATGTCAGACTGTGTGAAACTTCTGGGATTCCTCCATGCTGCGATTTGGCAACAAAGCTGCGGTTTTGTTTTTGAAG
>JBAJHX010000001.1:18158974-18169138 GCA_037176925.1 Amniataba percoides
CCTGTCATTCATTAGCAGTGAAAGGTCTCTAGAGCAACTAAATCACGCACTGTTGTGTTGTTTTGCTAAACTGTGATCATAATGTGCAGGCTCA
Source organism: Amniataba percoides (assembly GCA_037176925.1). Classification (NCBI taxonomy): domain Eukaryota; kingdom Metazoa; phylum Chordata; class Actinopteri; order Centrarchiformes; family Terapontidae; genus Amniataba; species Amniataba percoides. The sequence goes on from JBAJHX010000001.1 coordinate 18,159,069, forward strand.
TAATTTTTCTTTGAGACATCCTTGAGGAGAATCTAGAAAATGCCATTTGTAACACATACATGTGCGCAGTTTGGAGCCGCATTGCGTGCATTTCTCTCTCAACACAACACATCATCCTCTAAGCATGTGTGGAAAATGGCAAAACAATGACTGTAGCCTTACATTATCAACAGAGATGTGGTGAGAATGATTCATTCTTTGTAGAGCTTTGTGTGCTGAGTGCTGACTGTGGCCGTGTTTGGTAGTGCAACCTTGCTAGCTGGGCCTGATGCAGGAGACTTATTTCCACATCAGTGAATGGTACAGGCTGAATCTCAGCGGGCTGGGTGACCCACTTTCCAGCTCTCCAAGTATATGTAAGCGTGGTGCGCTGCACATCACACAGCACTTATCTAGATTCACTCACACGCCAGCAATTTACGTCATATTCCAAAGAGCATCCCAGCGCGTCATTAAAATTATTTGTTGTGTATCTCGCACAGGCTATTGCTTCAGTTTTACCAACACAGCCCTCAATAAGTGGCTGCGTTGGTACTGTTAGCGATTTAGGCAACATCAAAAGCTACCTCATGTTATCCTCCTGTAGACACCACCGACATTGCCTACTCAGTGGTGGAATATGTCTTTTAAGTACTTAATTATAAAATTGAGGTACTTGCCGAAGTGTTTTCATCTCAAGACACTTTATACTGCTACTCCACTACAAGAGAAGAGGCAAGAGAGAAATATGGTAGTTATTAACTCCACTGCAGTTATCTGACAGCTTTCTTTATGAGTTATTTCAGCGTTAACTGGCAAGTTTTTGGTAATCATTAATTTTTCATGCAAAAATGCCATTTCAAGGGTCCACCCTCTCAAATATGAAGATTCCCTGCATTTCCTTTTATTCATTTAAATGATTTAAATTAAGCTGATAATAATGCTGAGGTTTGGACTGTTGGTTAAAGGGACTGTCTCACAATTAGACTTGAAATGAGGCAATCGATTCAGTGTATGTTAAGCAGCAGACTGTTTCTTCAGCTCTCTGCTAGCTGTCATTTGCAACAATGACTGATAATTACAGAGGATGAATCTTGAAATTGAAGTAAGGTCCAAAAACACACTAGCAATTACTTAATATCACCTTAAGAGTTGTGTAAGATATATATAATAAAAATCTTCAATATTCTAACTTAAAGTAAAGGATATTAACACTTCCTCACCAGAGCATCTAACTCAATGTGTCCAGGATAGCAGTTAAATATCTTGAGCTGATGCTAACATAGTATAATGAGTACCTCACTGGCAATTGCATCGGCAGTGTGTGATTTGAAAAAAAAACTGTACTCTGGGCAAGAGCAGTGACTGACACACCATCAGATACTCCTCCTGGCTCTGATTGGCTGCTTTGATATTGGCATGATATTTGTCAAATGGCCTTGGAGGCAGCAGATGGAGCCAGAGAAGCCTTATTATTTCCAAATATGACTTAAAATGATTTTATACTGGCTTCAGCTTTAATGGTATAACTAACAGCTACTACAACTAACAGCCTCTCTTTGTAAACTGCCATTGGTGATGAAGGGCAACTGGCCAGATACAAATAATGAGTCAATGTGCCACTGGCAATAATACTGCATGTTTTCAATACAAAGTCAGTATATCATTTCGTGTTTTTCAGAACATCCTCTAGCTGACTCACCACTGTCTACAGGTGCATTATAAATCTAGTGTCAATCAACAGCACACGGCTCATATGAGCTTGCACAACCATATTTACATTTAAATCGTTTTTGGTCACTGTAATCATTCCTCTTGTCCATTCTGACCCTGAAATGATCCCTCTCTTACATAAGTCCATTATGAGAGATCAGGGACAAAGTCCATAGTCTTCCCTCTTTGGAAAAACACATTATAAAGTTGAGTAGAAGACTAAATGAGTGTGACAAATTAAGTGGTTACTTCACAAAGTTAAATTCTTCTAAGTACAAAATACTCAATTTGTGATACTATCCCTCCACTGAAGCTGAAGTAGAATACATTTCCACACACTATGAGAGATTTTGCCCCATCTTTTCCATTAGAATCACTTCTTGTGTGCTTTATGTTATTAGTTCAAGGCCAGAGCAGAAAGGAGAAATATCTGCAGTGACCAATAAATCTGTCAACATTCATACAGGCATCCAGGTAAAAGAGAAGAAAACTTGAAAAAATGTGAACCTCTTCTTAAATTTCAGGCTCTGCACTGCGTTAGTAAGTGTGATAAATTAGGTGTCTATACCAGTAGCAGCTGGTGACCCAAATAATTGGGGAGGACAGGAGGAAAACCAGCTCATGGCCAGGAGTGTAAGATGGGGTATGGATAAAGTCCATTCATTTACAGGGTCCAAAGATGTGGAGGGTTCCAGGAAAATTACTTATGACAATAATTTTAAAATACAGAGGGGCATCAGAGTGTAATGTGTCACTTCAAACCAGTCAGTCCACTGAGGGCTGAAGCAGCACGCCATAAGTTTTGCTGAATTTTCACAACACTCTCTGATCTCATACCATATAGCCGGTGCAGAGATTCATCCACCACACCATGATCAAGTCCTATGTGAGTCCTCGGTGAGGCTAGCCGCATGCCACCATAGTCTACTGAGGGTCAGGCAGCTGAGAAATGCTGAATCTGTGCAACCTTGGAGCTCTACCTTATCCTTGGTACTAAGAATGAAACCTTGAACCTTGGAAATGTAAATCTGAAGAAGGACACATGGTCTGTGTTGAAATAAGACTTAGCATAAGCAGCACCCTGTAGACAATACATAAATGCAATGGTGGTGTGCCTTATACAGACACTAAACAACAATGGGCTGAATCCACTGGAAAAAGAGTCTTTTCCATCTTTAAGCAAAATAGTTCCACTCCAATGATTTTTGTTGAGGTAAGTCAAGTTATATTGGTTCAGTTTGAATATGTAACCAATGCATTTTATGTATTATTGTTTAAAAGTGTTATTTCACTTTGGCTTGACTGCTGCTCCAGACATTAAGTAGAAAATGTAAAGCATGTTCAGCATTTAAATTAGGTAAGAAATAAGTTATTTTTGATAGGGTTGAGTTAAATTGTGTGAAATACCTATGATTCCACTTTCCCAGAAATTCTTCAATTAATCCTACAAAAGAAATAAATAAATAAAAAAGAGCTATGTATCGTTTATGTGTGCTCTCAAGTGCCTTGCAACTCTTCTGCTCTACAGCGTCAACAGCATGCAAAGGCTGATGGAACAACTACAATATTAGCACAGCACATCGATGCAAATTCCATTCAGAAAACAAGCAGGTTAACATTGGTTTACTTAACTTTGTGGACAGACTAACAGAAAAGTAAAGAACATATCAGAAAGTTAGATGAAGTGAGAGAATATGTTAATATGATACAGCAGACAGCTGTAAAAACGTCCTCCATCGCCACAGAAAAGTCCAAACAGCTGGATAAACAAGCAAGTCTCACAATGCCAGAGATCAGCCGTACCGGGTCCCCACATGGCTCTACCTTCATTTTGAGTCTTTCTTTTGAGTCAAGAAATCTTTGATGCCCTTTCCCTTTCTTGACAATTCCTCTGCCAGCTTTGCTTGCACCGGAGAGCTGAGGAGGGCCCGTGTGTGATCAAACAGGTGAACAACTTCAGAAAGAAACGCCCAGTCTTCCAATATTGTTTGCAGTGCTTTCTTTGTTGTGCACATTGGATGCGGAAAGTCTCGGCCATCACTTTTTGAACTCCTGCGGATGATGGGTCTTGAGGCCGCTTTTGAATTCATCTGGTTTAGATAATAGTATTGCTGTAACCCTGATAGCAGGCCAGGCTGACGCTCCTCACATACATAAGGATCGTCCTCTGCTGGCACCTTTGCCGAGCTGATTGTTTTGAACATTGAACATTTCTGACTGTGTTTTCTAACTGTTTACAGAGAGCATCAGATCCCGTTTCAGTGTCGTTTGTCCCATTGAGTTCTCTGTCTTGAAGAGAGAAAGAGATATCCCTCCACTAACTGCTTGGCAATATTTTTCTTCAAGGCCCTCTGCACTCCTCATATTGTCAGTGACTACACAAACAAGCTCTCTTTTCTTTTCATGCTTTGGTCTTTTCTTTTCACTCAAGGCACACACAAGGTTTGGGGGCACAGGACGGCATGTGTCTCCCGGGATGGAGAAAACTCGATTGGGAGTCGGAGGTGGATGTTTGAAGCAGATGGACACTCTGTGGCAGAGGCGTCAAAGCAGGGTGCAGTTTGTGAGTCCATGGATAACAATTCACAAAATGGCCAATGTCATTTTGTATACACACACACAGACAACATTCTTGGCCATAGTCTGCGTCACAGTTTTCAGCAGTATATAAAGCAAGATATAAAATGTATATAAATAAATTAGCTCCATATTTACTGACTCCAACAATAAAGTGATGAAAACATAAATTAATCAATTACTATTATTCAGTAACAGTAAATCATTCAGTATGACTACATTTACTGTGCTTTTACTTAAGTGATATTTTTTATGCAGACAGAATATTTCTACAGTGTTGTATAAGTACTTGCAAATGTTTATGTTGTGAAATGCTTGTGCAAATGGAAAATTAGAAAATAAAAATAAAAGCATGAAATGTCTTCTCTCATCCCTCTGTGCCTTCCTCTCTCACCCATGCTCCATCTCATCATCTCTGCTTCCTCCATTTCTGTTTGTCCTCCCATGTGTCATTTCTTATCTTTTTCTTGAAAATCATTTTCTTGTTGTATTTGTCTCTTAAAATGCTCTGGAAAAGTTCAATTATAATGATCACTATCATTTTGAGAAGGCGAGAATCTTGTTTTATATCTTGTCACCTTTTCCACTAGTATAACATTTGCAGGTCTGACCTACATGATAAAAAGACAGCTAAACCCAATCATTAAGCTTGTCATGGGTTTTACAAATGAGCTTATCACATCTTTTTTTTTTTTTTTTTACAGATTTCATGGACTTCATGCTTGGGCATCCAACTGACATTTTTTCCCTTCAACAAAAGTAGGACAATTGTTTCACATTTTATAACAATGCTTAATATCTGCCCTAATTGTAGTGATGTCTGACAGCAATGGACGTGCTTCCCAGTTGGCTTGATACATCCTCTGTCATAGCTTTGCCTATTTTCAAAGCATATGGCCAAATTATGTATGAATGAGCCAAAATATCCCAAAATGGCATGGGGGGTTAAATTATTTGAGGATAATAATTATAACAAATAATAACGTATAACATATGGTAATATATAATAATCATGCATAGAAATATGATTCACCATAGACGGAGAATCAGTGGGAACCCTGTGTTTGTTTCTCTGCAATGAGCAGGTCCCACTGAGGTAACTTGTCTAGCGCGCCGAGAGGAACAGATGGAAGTTAGTAAGCCAACATGCAGTAAATAGAATAAAACAGAAATATAACTATTTTTTTTTATTCTTTCTTCGCTGCCCGGAACCAAATGAACCATGGTACCGGTCCGTAGCCCGGGGGTTGAGGAACTGATTGACAGCCACAAAGGTTTCAGCATCACAATCTTTCGAAACCTGTAAATCCCAGCATCCCACAACCAGTAGTAACCCAAAACCTTGTTCTTCCACCTATTAGGCAGGTGATGGTATCGTATCTGTGGGTGTACCCCCCCAACTACAGGAAAAAGTCCCCACCTCTAAAGCTGATGAACCAACATGTTTTTAGTTGTTGTCAAAGTGTAACCAGCAACCAGATATCAGGAAAGCTACTGTTTTCATTTTTACTCTTTAAACTGTCTTTAATAAGCAATGGCATCAGCAACTAGTATGACGTGATGCTTTCTTAGTAATTTGTACACTCAGCTTTGTTAATGGTGTGTCCAAACTAAAGAGTCATTCCCACTTGTGAGCATAAATCATTTTTCACATACTCAGACATTCATTTTAGTAATTTTAGGTCACATATGTGGAGCCTGGGTCATTATGATGGGGAATTATCTTTTGTTTTTCCTTTTTAGAGATAGGCACATAAAAACCATAAACATATGATGGTCTTATAGACCACGGTACATTATTGTAGATTTGTTCTGCTGTCTCTCAGTCTCATAGCAGCTGCAGTCAGGGCAGGGAAGAGACATCCAAACCTGCAGATGTATCAGGCATGTGGAAAGCTGACACCAATATTAACATTTAACAATACAGGATAAAGCTTATTTATGTAAAGGAAATAAGTCTCAGACATTTGTATTGATGATAAATTGTTTCCAAGAAAAGAATACTGTAGATATTAGATTACTTTTCATGCCAAAAACATTTAATGCTCCTTGTTACATGCATGTTTTTTTTTTTCCGCAGTGCAACCAATTACAAATATGTCACACATCAAGCCTGACCTGACTACATAAAGGGCGTAAATTGGTGGACAAAGCAAGATGGTGAAAATCAAGCCTCCAAAATGCAGACTGAATCTCTGTCAGATCCTCAGTATTTCAAGATTTCAAGAATTTATTGTCAACAATTTACATCAGCAAACATTAGTAATGAAATTCTTAAATCCAAGGCTCCCCAAACAATGCTAAAGAAAAGACAGAGACGCTCAACAAGAAAAAAAAAATAGATTAAGAAATAAAAATATAAAATAAAATTTAAGATAAATAATAACTAGAGTAATAAAAAAATAAAGACTTTAAATATAACTTATACATATAAAATATAAACTGTAAATGTAAATTTAGTTCTGTTTGTCTGTCCTGTGTACAGTTGATTCCTGTCAAATGGCCTCAGATAATCAGAATATACAAGGAAAATCAGTGAAAAAGTCCTGAAATGTCCTGAAAAAAATTGCGTTGTCCTGGAATATTTGTGTTCAGGCTCCTATTGGCATGTTTTGAACATACATTCACATCAGACAGTAGCACATGTAGTTTTATGACATTACGATGAGGCCCAAACTCATGTTTTATTCCAACTTTATGGGCAATAGTATCTTAGTCAGTACTAGCTGGTAATTGTGGTGCTTTTTTTAAATTGTATTAATGAATTACTGTTTCTTTCTTTTATCAGCATTTTGTTCAGTTGCTAAAGTTGACGTGTTGGCTAGCTTGTTTTGCCTTCAAATTTTTTACAGGATGGTTTCAAATGATGTAGTGAGTTAGGTAATGATAACTGGGAGTCAAACCGTGTGTGAGTTGAACACTACTACATGTAAGCAAGTTTTTCTTTGCTTGCACTTTCTCTTCAAAGGCAATGCTTTGTTGTTAAGTTAAAATGGACCGTACCTTGAGATAAAATGTTTTGTAGCAGTAACCCACTTTTGACTAACACAGCCTTATATAATACATAACAGAACTCATTCAATATTACAAATGCCACAGCTTTACATTGATTGGTATCTGGTCCAAGTAATTATTTTTTTCTAACTGGCAATATCCATTGATCATCTAAAATCTCTGGATAAAAACACTGCAAGCTCAAGTGGCCTGAATCAGATTTTCTCCCCCATATATGACCCAAAGCTGAATTTTTTCATGAGCCTGAACAGCAAAAAAAACCATAAAATCCAATCTTTTAATCTCAGATTTGGGCCACTGTCAAATGTGGTTTGGGATCAGATACTGATCACATTATTAAAATGCTACTTAAGTCTGAACACTTAGTTATTTTAGGGAGAAATAGTTGTCAATCACAGCAAAATGGTTACAGCTCCTGGAGACATTGTTTTATGAATTGAGTAGAATATAAACATAAAGAGGAGACATCACTTTATCAGGTGATCATTAATGAACAGTGACTAATTCTTAATAATCAATTGAATCAAGCCATATGTGGGTGAGACTGGGTCCAAATAATGTTACTAGCACAAGATTGAGATGACCATAGCCACAATATTTTGGCTTCACTTTTGTACAATGGGAGTTTATAACTAGTACATGTAAAAACAGGACAGCAAAATGACCTTTCATTTTTGGGAAAGGCAGGAAAAATCACATTGAAGTGTGGCTGTAAAATAAATAAATGAGTGATTCCAAATGATAAATAGTGTGTGAAATAATGTTTATGAGTTGGGGCAGTGAAAATGTTTAAAAGTCTTGGAAAGACAAAAAAAAATCAAATAAAAACACATAATAGAATTCAGATCAGGAAGTTTGGGGGACCCTTTATGACATCATCAAAGACATTCTACTGAAGACATTCTACTCCTCACTAACAGGAGCACAGTCAGATCAGACCACAGTCCAGCTTTACAGCTTGAAGGAGTAATTTCTAACACGTGTGAAGATGGAGAGCCAGAGTTTGTGTCCTTATGGACTGAAGAGCGCAATGGAGTGTGTTTCCAGAGCAATACACTTCTCACAACCTACTGACATCCCCGAATTTATACACAAGCATTTGTCGGAGATGGTCAGCTTCAGAGACTCTCAAGCTGAAGATGATCCCAAGCTTGTTTCTTTCAACTATCAAGAGCTGTGGGGTAAGTAACTGTTCAAATATGCTCTTTTACATACACACACATATATATATGTACATGTATATACATATATATATATATACATACAAATTACAAATATACAAATATATATACAAACATAAAGGGCATAAAAAACAACACAGTTTTACAAATTAAGTTTATAGTTTAAATTAAGTTAATTAAGTTTCTCAAGCCAGGTCCATCCATCTGTCAAACATTTTCAAATTCTTCATAATTTTCCAGGCCTAGTTTAATCTTAGCACTGATACAAAAGCACTTGAATTAGAACTGAAGGACAAAACATGGTCTATAATGTTAAAAGACCTATCAATTTTATCACTCATTTTACATATTTTAGAAAAGATTTAGGGTGTGCTAAATTTGTAAATCAACTTTTACAGAGAAGAACTTAATAAACACAATGACAACCAGGAGTCCAATTACCACCCCGGAGACATCTGCAGCTAAAGTCTCATCTCAGAAGGAGATTCGGGCAGCTCTGAAGTCGCTGTGTACAGATTTGGTGTTTTCTACTGAAGACACAACTTCGCCACGACTTCAGAGTAAGAAATTGGGAACACAGAAAGCAGCAGGCAAGAAGATCAGACCAAGACAAGAAGAAAAGAAGAAGACCTCTGTTGCTGATGTTAAACCAACATCCCCTCCCAGTACTGCAAGAGAACCTATGCAGAGTGTAACACCTCCTTCTCTTGTTGTCAAAGAGGAAGAAAAACCTGCACCACCTCCTGCGGAACTTACCCTGAAGACCCGCAGAGTGTCCTCAGCGAGGTTCCCTGCTCAACAGCAGAGTAAAGGAACCACTGAGGACAAGAAGACACCCGACGAACGACCACCAATTAGACGACCTTCGACAGATACAAAAGGCCAGTCTAGTGAAGCCCAAAAATCCCCCAAATATCCCAGTGTCCCCGTTCCAGAAGACACCCAAAACCTTGTTCTCCCAGTTAAGGGTGTGACCCCCGAACCAAGTATGACCCCCAGACCCAGTGTGACCCTAGAAACAAGTGTGCCCCCCAGACCCAGTGTGACTCCCAAACCCAGTGTGACCGCCAAACCAAGTGTGACCCCTGAACCAAATGTGACTTCCAAACCCAGTGTGACCCGGGAACCAAGTGTGCCCCCCAAACCCAGTGTAACTCCCAGACCCAGTGTGACTCCCAAAACTACCGTGACCACCAAACCCAGTTTGACCCCCAGACCCAGTGTGACTCCCAAACCTAGTGTGACCGCCAAACCAAGTGTGACCCCTGAACCAAATGTGACTCCCAAACCCAGTGTGACCCGGGAACCAAGTGTGGCCCCCAAACCCAGTGTGACTCCCAGACCCAGTGTGACTCCGAAAACTACTGTGACCACCGAACCAAGTGTGACACCCAAACACAGTGTGACTCCCAAACCTAGTGTGATGCTCAAACCTAGTGTGACCCCCGAACTAAGTGTTACTCCCAGACCAAGTGTGACCCACCGACCCAGTGTGACTCCCAAACCTAGTTTGACCACCAAACCAAGTGTGACGTCCAAACCTAGTTTGACCGCAGAACCAAATGTGACTGCCGAACCTAGTGTGACCCGCAGACCCAGTGTGAC
>JBAJHX010000001.1:18172804-18191802 GCA_037176925.1 Amniataba percoides
TATATTGCCATGCCATGACAAATGTAAGAATATGAACATTAGAAATTGGCACCTGAATTATTCACACTTTTTGTCACTGACTTTTATTTGAACGCTAATCTGGACTAAACTGTGGAGGGTATGAAAAAGCAGATTTGATAGCTTAATATAGACATTGGGAAGTTATGGCTGATTTCATTAAATGTTAACACTCAAATGTCTGATGGTTCTGAAAGCTCAATGCTCAGCAATTTAAAAAAGCACTTTCAAATTAAGAAAACCTCATCAATTTGACAACACATGAAAAGCATTTAGACAGCAATATGGGACAGAGAGGGAACACACACAAGTGCTGAACACAGGAATGTATTTTAAAGGTTTGAGGTTTATCTCGGCCTCACAGTGCCCTCCCTGCATGTTCAGGCATTTCCAGTCTCTACATACTCATGGTCCACTCATGCAGATGATTCCATGTATTTAGTCTTTTTTAGACTTGTTCTCAGGGCTATATTTTTTTAAGTTCTGTTGCTGCTGTAGAGGTGTACTGACTGGCCTGTCAGCATTTTTGGCTTAGAGGTCTTTGTCACATCACATATTCTCAGGCCAGTGCCAATGTGGAATCACATGTGTGAGTGAGAGGGGCCTTAAAGATGAACATGTCCTCATACCTATTTCTTGTGTCATTACTGTATCATAAGAGTGGGATCTTTACATGTCATGTACAAGTCATAATACCAATAGCTGTGAATAAATAGCTTAAACCTGTGTGTCTTATAGTCAGTACAAGACAGCTATATATCCCATTCAGGTGTGTTCTGTCTCTATCTCTTTACACAGATAGACACATTAAAAATACACAAATAGATATTCAGATAGTGTGAAGATGCATGAAAACACACACTCGTTCACATACACACAAGAAAAAGAGTAGTAAAACGTTTTGCACTGGTAACAGTATTGTTATTTAAATTTTAATCAAGAACACTATGGCAAGTGTTCTTCGGGGGCAATTCAAAAGTGAAAAACTTGCAATTAAAGAACACTCAACAAGTACTAACACAGTAGAATTGTCAAGGTCAGTATAATTCTGGAAGTGTTGAGATAACAATGGCTAGTTCCTCCCTTTAGTGGGTTTTGAAACACTCACACCATAGAGCTTTTTTTGTTATTCCAAAATCAAATATAACTGATAAATAAAATAGAACAGGGAACTGAGTCTAGTAACAAATGAGAGAAAAAGGACTGCTGCAGTCTATATCATGCTTCAAGATTGGCTTTGAGATTTATCCTGCATGGATCTCTTCTTGCAAGTTACAGGATTTCCATTTTTTATTCATATATTTAACACACACACACACACACACAAAAGACACAAACACTCAAATTCTGGAGCCTTCTTTCCACCTTGCCAGATTCTGAACAGGCAACAAGTCTACTCACAAGTATTATTTTTCAAAGATTTGTCCCCGTTTCCTCCTGCTCTGGACTGTCCCATTCCCTCTGCACTGCAGTCCTTTTTGCTGCTGATTCTATATCCTCGTGGGTGAGGCTGCCTCTATGACACAGTCATTGGTAGCAGAGTACATGGCCAGTGCAGAGGTAAGGATCTAAACACATAAACATATGAGGCACCCATCCGGAGTCCGTTTATTCACTCACAGGTAGCAGGCTGGGTGCACTTTCTCAGGCTACACCAGGCGGCCCAATTACACAGTTAAGTTTACATTTACAGTCTATTCAGGCTGCGCTGAACCAGCAGTGACCCATGGTTTTCACACAAAGCAGTCAAGAAAAGTGCTTCAGGCCTGAGCAATTTATGCATGGCTTGTTTATTGTCAAGCTTATTTACACTCAATGCCCGTGAGGTGCTTTTAGGGCCACATGCCTTTGGAATTGCATTGTTATCTGCACCATTATTATTATAGCCATATAATTCACACGTGGTGCTGAAGTGTGGGAATAGTGGTAGGAATGAAGGAGGTGGTGAGTCTCATCCCTTGGCAACCTCTGTGTGTCATTGCATCACTCATTTGGGATAATGGGCAGACATGACTGGTATAGTAAAGGGGGAAAAAAGACTGGCTCTGCTATTTTGATGTATGAGATGCAAAGCGCTGCTCTGAAAACAACACCTTCATGTGATCTACAGTGTGGATATCTAATCTGGTTTACACTGCTAATGCAAAGGACTGCCTGGGTGGAGGATGATATATTCTACCTGGCTTAAGGCTCTACCACTTGTCCATGTGTAGCCTGCCACCTTGTTGTTTTTACAACAGAGGTGCTCAACAGAAGAGTCAAGAGCTGCTTTTTACTCTTAACACTCAGTATTCTCTGAGCTTCCCTAAGTTTTTTACCCCAAAGCAGGCATTTCAGCAGTATACCTTGAAATTGTAAGATGGGCAGAGAGATATACAACACTGTACTATTTGGTTCTGACTACATAAATAAATAATAATAAATAGATGTATTATATGCGTGCATGAAGAGTACTTCTAATTATGAAGAATCATTATACCTGTTCAAGTGGAGGCATGTGCAATTCACAGCTCTGAAAATAATAGGTTGCTTTGCACCTTCCTTTCCACTTGCCCGACAAGAACAGCTGGCACATTGTGTGGAAAGACACAGGAAACAAGAGGCAGAGGTTAATTACATATTTGAGATGCATTGCCTGCTCTGCATCATCCTGCATCCCTCTGGTGTATTTAAGATTTAAGAGATCTTAGGAAACCTTCACAACGCTCTGCACATGTGAGCCTTTCGGACGTCCCCCCAATTTCATTGTTTTGCTTCTAATTCAGGAGGAGTAAATGGACTGTCTGCTGTTGGGTCTGACTTGAGAGCATCCACATAGCAAAACAATTAAAACAAAAGAGCAAACAGAGGCTGGCTGATTTGAATCATGCTTTTTGGCAGTAGTTTTCTATTCATCAGTTTTCATCTGCTGGCAATCTCACCACAGCTTGATGCAGGAATGGCCTGGGCTTGACCCTAATTTTCTATCTATATTGTAAAGCCAATGTTTGGCTCTTGCCCAGCACCCTGGAGAAATGTCCTGCACCTTGTTATCAACAAATCTTCGAGGGAGGCAGTGTCACAAAATTCCCCAGATGTCCATTCCGTATTACAGTGTAGAAAGAAACAGATGTTTGATATGCACATCGTCAGGAATAGTCAGATCAGAAGTGTTTTTACCACTAAAAAAGTCACCCTCCCTTCCTCTTCTTTTTTTCTTATTTCAGCATAAATGGTGGTGCATCCCATTTGAGGGCATTAATACCGGTTGCTGTAGTGGCAAAAAGGCATTTGATGTGTCTACTTTTAAGTAGTCGTCAGAGAAGATTGAAAGTTTATGGTTTAGTGGAAGGTTTAAATATACTGCGCAAAAGGTCCAAAATGTGCTCCATGGTGTGTTGATGGCTTTTTGGGATGCTGTTTTATGTACATAAATCACCGCCTCAGCTGGTTTCCACTGCAGATGTATTGGTTACACCACTGATATACCCACCAAACAAGAGCAAGCATTTCTCAAACGCCTGCTGCAAAACACTGGACACCACTGAGAGGAAACATCATTCACCCAGAAACTTTTCCACTGAAAGCACCATGAGTAATGTGTCAGTTGTAGGAACTGCAACATGTCAATCAAATAAATTGTTTATTAAATTGACTTTCAAATAGTATAATGGAGGAACCTTTTCACTGCCGTGTAACTGCGACTCCTGCTCAGCCAGTACGGTCATATAAAGTATTTGCAAATTTGACTCCGGTCGGCACAATAAGGACACGATGACATATTGAAAGTCCCTAATCGTTTTACAAGCGTCTCATCTCAGACTGATTTTTCAGGCGGAGACGTTAACAGAGTACCGTCGTCCTAGAGAGAAGGTTCAGAGACACTCCCAGCCAAACAGATGACTTGTGCCACGAGGACACCGTCTCAGCGCAAGCGTGCTCAGCTGATTTATGATTCCAGCGCCCCGCCTGAGCCGAGATGATTATGCAGGCGGCTTCCAGGGCTCCCAAGGAGCACCATAAAGGTTATTGAAGGTGCTCCGCTGCTCCACACCCAGCCATATGGAGGGGCCGTGGACGGATGAGTTTTTAACTGCTGCATTGTAGATTCGAGTGCTCAGAGGGGTTTGGGATCACTTCTATACAGCTGGTCAGCAGAATTCAAAACAGCACAAACACTTTCACTTTCCCTTACACGGATTTCTAATCTCAGGCTGAGCTTGGCCTTTTCACAGCTCTGCCGCTATCAGCCCATCTATGCCGTTCCCACCGAGAACCTGACGAGCTCTTGCCACAGGACTGAGTGCGGCGCCTCTGGGGAGAGAGGGAAATCAATACGGGATTGACTCTCCCTCCTTCGCACTGATCCTGCCCGGCTCTGTCATGTAAAGTCATTTTCTTTGCCATGTATGTGTTTATTGGGACTGCAGCCTATTGCTAGTGAGCTTGCATCGATATCCCGCAGCTTAGGAGGGATCACCAAAGGTATTCTTACTGGCTTGTTAAAGAAACTTTCATTTGGAAGACAAATGGCTGGATGCTAAAAGGCAATGAATCTCTATCTAAACAACCTCTGTGCCCTGTCCTCAACTATTTGGGGAAACAAACATGCAATCACATCTGTGCACAGACCAACACTTAAGAGTAATGAGAACTTTAACCCCTTTTTACCCACGCTCTCTTTTTTTATTGTCTCCTTTATTAGAGCGATAACTGCAAGCAGTTTTTTTTTCTTTCATGAAATTGGCTTTAGTTTACAAAAATAGTTGCATTCATTAGATCACAGAGTGAACACGGGAAATGCTGTGCAACTGAAATTATATTGTCATGGCGCATAATTTGATCTTTGTAATGGACACAGGTGGCGTGGCGGCTCAGTTGTTAGTGCTATGACCTCACAGCAAGAATGCTCAAATTTTGGCTATGGTTCATTCTGTGGAAAGCTCAAATATTCATCCAGTGTTCTCCACCAACACAAGCTGGGCAGGTTAACCAGAGCCTTTTCAGGACCAGTAGGTGTGAATGTCAGTGTATTTCTGTATTTGTATCTCACTGGTTTGGTGACTTGTCTGGGGTTTTGCCTGCAGCTCTTCCACCCAGTTCCTCAAATAACCTCCTGTCCTTGTGACCCTGGGCAAAAATATATGAGCAGAGAAAATGAAAGAACAAATGACCACAGATGTGTGCTCTTTGGTTTAGTATGTCACAAATAATCCAATCAATTTATTACCAATAAACATGGTGGATAATCAATAGCTAGAGTCATCTGTAAGATTTATTCTGACAGCAGCTCTTCTGAGGGCACAACAATGGAAAGCATGAGCTATTGCAGCTGTCCTCCCTCGAGCTAACCTTTTTCAACTCATCATGGCCTCATTCCAAAGCATTTTATTATCGCACACCAGTAGCAGCCCCGGCTGAATACAACCAATATCTCTAACGACATTCTAATGTGCCATCACTTCACCGGCTGAAAACAAACAAACCATCAGCTGTGCTGTCATTAACAATTCACCATAACATTACCTGTTGGGTAAGCGGTGCATGGCCGCTCGCTGCAATGAGCCCTGCCACACTATGCCTGGGTTCATTTCCACCGTGGATGAAGGACCATTTCTTTACATGATTTAAAGTAGACATTTGTTGGACCCTGAGAGCCGTTCCTCTGATTTGTACTTCTAGTAAATGAGGGTGGTGTACTCCCTTTATGGCGTCTGCTTGGTAACACTTTGAAATGTGTTACACAAAAATGCTAGTAGCTAATAATCGCGAATGACCTGATAATTCAAGAACTGTTGATAAGCAGTTCCTGAATGAATAACCTTGCAAGAACCAAGGACATAAAGTAACGGTATTAGAGAACAGACTGGAAGATACTTTATTAATCAGCATGTAATGATTAGTTTATACTGACCACTTTTTTCATGAGTAATAACTGCTAAACTATGAGTCAGCAGTGAGCTGATTACTAATTACTCAACACAATCATTAATTTCTGTTTTCATGCACTCCCCCAAGTAAACAGTAAATGAGATATATCATACCGAATTGTGACTAAAGAGCCCTTCATTACTTCACTATTATGACAAACTGTTACAGAAGAATTCATGACCATTTTCTCTTCAATAAACAAGAAACAGCAGGATTCTCAAAATGATGTAATATTCAGACCACATATTTATTAATATTCTGATGTGGGGGGTTGAACAAGTAATAATTAATGTCATAAATACAGTATGCATCGGAGTCAGACAGCTCAACGGTTTGACCAGGGAGCAGTGAGGGAAGGCCATAACTGCAAACACAAACTGCTCACACAAACACAGTCTGATAACAAAGGTGTCTTAATAGGTTTATAATGGGTGTTGATGGGCACAGCAGTACAGTCGGACAGAGATGGACAGAAGGAAAGGCACAAACTTTACTGTTCCCCAAGACCCACACATGAAGCCTTGTTAGATTACAGTGATTGACTGGTTAAATAATTAGTAATTATTGAGTTTTGTGCTGCTCAGTGGCTGATTCACATTTAATGAAAAACACGTCATGAAGAAAGTAGTGAGTATGTCAGACTAATAGTTACCTAATGATTCATTAACATAGTATCTCTAATAGTATTCTCATATCTCAGCATGATCAGCTACATAGCTCTCAAGTTTCTAAAGGAACAACTTATCAATGAATGATTTAATAACAGGTTCTTCTGAGTAGTTTCTTCTTACTATCTGGAGTTTTGTGTAGCATACTGTAAAAAATTTTACTATTCAGCTGTTCAAAATTGATGAACTGGATGGTTTTATTTTCACAGTAATCACTGGGGGGGATGGTAGCAAACTGGCATGTACTGTAAGGACTTGCCTAGCTAAAGCTCCCTGGTTGCTTTTTAATTGAGGCAGAGATAGCTCAGGTTATATTAACAGCCAAGGACCCTCGTTACTTGTACCATAAAGGCCACATTAAGAATGCATAGCACCACTGATGCAATTGCATTTCAGCAGCCTGTGTCGCAACGTAGCTGCCATTATCATGTCATTAACTACTCTTTTATTTAATCCCTGTATTCCCACATCAAACAGAAATACAACTCTGTTTTAGGCCACGTACATTTTAAGTGCTACCAGTGTCCTCAAATTAAAGATATGCTAATCTGACCCCCTTTTTTTGCCAATAAAATGAGCAGATGACGAGTCACCACCATTAAGCAGCAAGAGCAGTTCTTTTGTTGTAACACCACAGCAAAGGCTACATTTTGGGACAGTCGCTCCACATTATGCAATTAAAATATCGTTTTTTTCACCATAAAATGTTAGATTCTCAATCATTGGCAATGGCCTAAAAGTTACACTGAAAAAAATTAAAATGATAGAATAAAGTGAAAAAGAGTCTACCTAAGCACTTAGTTTGTGGATTAAACAACCAATTATTTGCCTGGATATTACAGCTCACACAGTCCCTAATTGCTTTGCTCCAGTAGACTGCTTTTTTTATTTGTAAGGCTATGAGGACATTTTTGCTATTTTTTTCCCTCAGTAAATTAGAATTATACAGATGAAAATGTGGACATTTGAAAAGCCATCCTACAATATAACCTTAATGTTTTTCATTTATCTTCCATCGTCAAGTGGAAAACTCATCTCTGAACCTTAATATGCATCTCTGTCCCCTCTGTGTGTCACATGGCTCTACCCCGTATTCTTTAAAAACCATAAATTGATCCTGGCTTTACTTGGCTGCTTTATATATTTCCCTTGCACCTTTAATGCATGAATAATCAGCAAACATGATTAAGATCTTTAAAGCCTCCTTTTTCACCGCCTGTAATTTTGGTGTTTTGGAAATTAAAGGTAATTCAAGTGCAAAGTCATTGAACATCACCATAATTATTGGTCTTTACAGCCTAAATTTGAAAAGAGGTACTTAGTTTGTTGTGTTATCCCTAAATCAGACAAAAGTGTTCAAGATGTTATGTAAAATGCTGACTCTTGATTCTATCTATTGTAAGTCCTCCTGGATAAATCAGTCAAATCAGTTAAAAAAAATATAAATGCTTATGCCTTCTAAAGTGATACCACTGGTAAAGGAGAGATCAGTAAAAGAGCAGTTTATTAGAGGTTAATGCCTTCTGTACTGTACCTTAACAAAAGGTCATTATTTGGTTCAAATGTAATGTCAAATCCATAACACAAGCAGTCTGAACTTCTTTCTTCTTCTATTATTGCATATTCTGTCCATCAAGGGCGGACTTGTACGCTGAATGTGAAGCTACAGCCAGCAGCTGGCGCGAAGCTCAGAAAATAGTCTGCTTCTGTCAGAGGGCAAGAAAATCTGCTCAACAGAAGCTCACTCATAATGCAAATCCAAAGCATAAAAACAACATGTGCGGTTTTAAAGGGGCTTATATTCCACCTGGTTCCGGTCTTAATGCAAACCAACATTGTCTTTCTTAATGCAAACCAACATTGTCTTTCTTGATCTCTGATTTCTTTGTCCAATTTGATGAGGCAAAGCAGAAGAAAACTATATCACTTGAAGACATTTTCCCTGCATTTCTTGTGTATATTTAACTCACAATACATGCATTAAAAACTGGCACTTGTCATCTGTGGTCACAAAAGTTAGTTGGCCAGAGAGTGACTTTGGTCCTGTCTTATGTAACTTAGGTCATTTCTGGCCATCTCAGGCTCTGTGGGTGCTAAAGGATTGTGTCAAATGTGGAAACAAAGACGAGTGTGTGAGGAGGTCGCCTGCTGGTGACGATGCATCATCCGAGGAGGGAAGCTCCTTAACATGGCCTGTATACCTGTGCCATCTCCTCTCCTCATAGAGATTAATGACCCAGACATCCATTTAAGCCTATGGACGAGCCTGAACTACGGCGTGCCACAAATCATCTAAGTCTTTCAATGCAGGTAAAGGCAACCAATCCTCATTCTTTAGACAATGCAATGTGGATCAACTCAATGAGACGTGACCCGTAAATCACAGGGCTGTCGGCCCGGGACACCCTCATCTCTGTGTGTATACACAGAGTGGCTGTCTAATACAGGAAAGGATTTTTTTCCTTTTCTACCTGCCCTTTTCAGTGTGCAGGTCTACATTTATAATGTTTTATATATCATATATCAGAATCTATGTATTTTAATGTCTAATTATACATAAAATTAAAATGACCTCTTAAAAACACAGATTTATTTATTTATTGAGGGCTCTAAGTATTCAGTATTTTGGAAAACTGAGACAGCCATCTGGGACGCTCAGTGTGTATGTTGGCTTTTGCTGGCTTGAGAAACCTCCAGGTTTATATACAGCACTGTGTATCTGTGTAGCTAACAGGGCATGAGTGAGCAGACACGTTTGGCTAGTGCTTCACACAGAGAAACCTCTTTTTCTGCATAAATAATGTAAGTTCACTGTTATGTCTGGAGCAAAAATACCAGGAAAAAACACCACCTTCGACATAGCTGCAAAGCTGCCAGCTCTCCTGAGAAGATGCCTCCCGGTGCTGTGGAGCCAGCTAAGCTAATGCAAGAATTGATTAGCCCTGAAGAGGGTAAACTCAAAAATCACATGAGGTGCTGAAAATAACACCGTCTACTGACTTGAGAAACCAGGTTGACATGGTGTTGTTGGAAAAAAATACAATAAATGAAACAATAAATACTCCATGTGCCTCTTTACACTCAGGAGGAAGCAACAACTGCATGCTCCAACAGAGAGGTGGACTGACAGATCAGCATGCTCCACTTAAAGAAAGACATGAACAAGCTCAAACAGAGGACTTGGAAGCTAAAACAGTGCCATCCAAATTAGAGGGATCAAAGAAAAATTCTGAGCGAGCTCTCAGACGATCCCCTCAGTGGCCTGACTTCTTGTACACACCGCCCACACCCTGGCTTGAGTTAAGCAGTAGGTTTAAGATAACACCAAATTTCATTGATTCTCTGTGGGAAATGAGGTTTTTACATCAAAAGTGAAAATATTGAGCAGGTAATATAAAAATGAATATCAGGACATACATAAAATTAAGCAAAACAAAAAGTTTGGGGAGAGCACGAATTAATGTTTTTCTCTCAAGAACAATCCAGCACAGGAGAGACAGAAACCTTATTAACATTGAAAAGGTCTAGAGGGGATTACTGGAGGCAAAACTGAGATAGTGTAAATAGGTTTGTTGCTACGTGGGCACTAAGGCACAGCAGAAGTACTTCTCATTCATAAAATACTGTGCTATCATATTAGGACTCACATTACTTCCAGTTCAAGAGCTGGCCTCAGTTTCCCCAGGGCTGTGGTAACTGGGAAGCTGGGTGCAATATATTGCATCAGTCACTCTTGGAAATAATATGAATTTCAGAGCACAACATACAGTAAAAGTCAAATCATTAAATCACTATGGTCAACTAATGTAATTTAACATGTTTATGGTTTGTGTTTCAGCAGACGAATATGGCAAAATGGCCTGCAAACAGTGGAAATGACTGCACAATCTCTGATGTAATGAATCATCAGAGAAAATGGAAAATGCGTCTTGAGCACCCAAATCAGCCCCAGGGAGTTGATTAGTTTGGATTTATGCTTCTATACATCTGGATCTGATAGCCTGAAGATAATCTGCTGTGGAGTGGGTTAGCTGTGCAGCCATGTTACCATGGTGACATATGTGACGTAAAAATGAGCAGCCATCGAGAGGTGTCAGCCCGAGTTCAATCAGATCTTGCTTTGCTTAATAATTCTGAGGCAGGCCTGTGAACTCAACTAGAGAGCTGAGCAAGAGGAGAGATACTGGAGGAAGCAAGAGAAGACAGTTCACTGATTGAAGTCTGAAGTCTGACCTGCTTCATTCACAACTATATGTTGTATGTGTTACAGTATGTGTTGAACGTTGATGCACAGTGTTAATGTGTTTTGCTGGCTCGTCAAAGTGCGAAAGGGAAAAATCTTAAATATACAAGCTCCCAGATGTAGAAGCTGATTACCACATTGGTGTTTTATCCAACACGTTGTTAATTACAAGTCAAGTTCATGTAGATGTCCACTCTGTCTCTCCCCAGAATCAGCACCTGTTAGTAGTTTCTCTGCACAGAACATTTGTTTTTAGCCATAGTGGCTTACTTGCACACAAAACACATAAATTGACAGGAGGAAAACTCTGGATTTACAAGCAAAAGCTTACCATGTGGTGTGAAAAACAGTATCAATCCAGTATCAATGTGACTGTGGATGTTCAGATAACATGTGGCTTCACATTTCCAGACATTACATCCCTTTTTCTTGTAGACCCTGCTTTAGTTGCTTTTGAAATAATTCAAGGTGGTGGCACAGTGGCAACAGGAGGGTTCTAGGTGCGATCCCACAGGCCGTCTGGGTTCCTTCACTGTCGATGTGTGCATGTTCTCATTGTGCCTGGGCGGGTTTCTTGAGGCTTCCTCCCACAATCCAAAGACATGCAGGTTAATTGATGACTCGAGTGGTCGTCAGTCTGGATATATTAGCCCTTACTGACTGGGGACCAGTCCAGGGTGAACCCCGTCTATCACAGTGTGAGCTGTGATAGGCTCTAGCACCCCCGTGACCCTGTGTCAGTATAAGCATTAAGGACAATGGATGGATGACCGGATGGATCAATGGACTAATGCAAATGAAGAAAAATGTTATTTTCTGAACCATTAATTTGCTACGTTATGTTTGGCTTGTGAACTGTTAAAATGATTGTTTTTCTGAGAATTTTGAAAAGTGGGAAAATTATTTCCCCCCCGGCCAGCAGTGGTAGCTACAGCTCCCTCAGCACTCCTCTTCCCACATAAACATATACAGTCCTCTAGCTGGCAGCTAACATGCTTACCCTTACAATGCTAACTCTGTCATTTAGCAGGTATAGCATTCACTCTCTTAGTTAAGCATGTTAGCAACATTTGGCAAAGAGCACTAATCAAAATGCAAAGCTGATGGGAATGTCAGTATTTATGCATGTTTGTCAGTCAGCCAAAGGAAAAGACATAAAAAAAAATGTTGGACATTGAAATGTTGCAGGTGGTGCTTCAGAAAAAGTTAAGGGATCGTCAACGTTATCATTGTTCACTGTGACGAGAATATAGACTTCTGTACTAACTTTAACGGCAATCCATCCAACAGTTGTTGAGATGTTTCACTTAAAATAATAAATATCAACCTCATGGGGTTGCTAGAGGAGAAGTCTTTGTACCACAAACGTAAATCCCTATACAAGTGCTAAATTAAGTTGTGAAAACCGACATGTTGTTGAGTTTAGAATAAATGGCCTGGGATGCTATAGTGCCACATGTCCGTTTAGAGAACCACAGACACTTAAGCAGTTTGGTGTAAAGTGATGAAACCTATCTCTCTGACCATCTGCTGCAGGGCTGCCCTCTATACTCTCCAGTCTGGACAGAAACAGCGGCAGACTGCAGTGACCTAATGTTGAAACTGAGACACAGCCAACTTCCAGCCGGGCAGTACATCCCAGCCCGGTTATTGATGGTCAGACTGGGAGATGTAGCCACAAGGAAGTTGTACATCTTAAACTGTCACCGCTGATATTTGCAGTCTGACAACCTGCCGAATCCCAAAGCCATGCTACACACACCCCCACACAAAGAGCCAAACATATACAAATACACACTTAACCCTGTGTACAAATGCACAAATACACAAATATACTAACACAAATACACATGCAACGAAAAAAGACAAGCCTTCAGTCTCTATGTCATCGGGCAAATATCCAACTTGCGTACAGTGTGTGAATCGAGTGTGAAAAGTTGCACTATTCCAGTGATTATGATTAATAGCAGAACTGTCAGTGTGCAACAGCTATGGCTGAGTGCCTGCATATAAGATTATGTTCCCCTCTATGAAGCTATGTCACACTAGTGGTGGATTTGCGAGGCAGCATGTGCATCCCCACATGTCATTTACATTTAACATGTTGGACAACCCTCATGCCGCACAGAATTTAATGTGGCATTACAAACATTATGGGTCGCCTGTGACGTTACCTCAGCCTTGACAGGAAACACCAATGCAATGTTAATGGGTGGAAAGAACTGTAAATAAGCTATTTGTCAGATAAATTGTCAGGAAAAATACCCCATAAACCAACTTGTTAAGACCTTGTGTCTGGTCATTGATAATAAACCTCTGTTTGGTTTGTTTTTTTTTCATTTTCAGGTTTCCTGTATGCTCAAATCCAGTCAATCCAGTCAGCAAGAGAGGTATTTAACAGCTTGCTCTCGACTGAAAACCATGTGAGCTGCAAAGCAGGAGCCAGAGCCAGCGTTTACCTCTCAGGCAGGCTATAGGTTGGTCAGGGGAGCTCAGATTCAGACTGAGCAGAGAGCCATCCAACTGAGGCCCAAAGCTGTAATTACACATGAACAGATGGCCTTGCTGGAGGACTCTCCTCCCTCAATCCCTTCCTTTCTCAGGCCTGATACCTGCAGCGCACCAAGCGCTCGCTGCCCTCAAAGCATTGTTGCACATAGATTATTGTCCACACAGAAGGGGGAGGTGGGGGGGGTGGGTTACAGTTAGAGAGATGGCTGTGTTACCAGGGAGCCATGAACTCCATCACTGAAACAGCCAAACCATCATGCCCCCTGTGGCTGACTGTCTTTGAGCAGTACATAAAACAATGTGAGTCTAACAGTTGTGTATTGTGTTATTGCCCATATGTACATACTGTGGAGAGGTCACAAAATTTCACATGAGAAGACACCCCCCTATCTGAGTATGTGTTTGATTTCATGAGGTATCCTGTTGATGGGGATGGACATCCATTGGGCATAACATGGAGGTACTGCAGGGGTAAGAAAAAACTGTATACAGTGCAGTGCAGTTGGTGTTTTCTTAGAGTCCTTCTCTGGAGTCCCACGAGATAACGATGGAGTGGGATAGATGCTTGCTGTGCTAGCCATGCCCTTTGTTCTCCCTTTGAAATCATGCAGGTAATTTACGAGTGAGGAATACAAATAATGCCTCTGTTGTGTGCTCTGCTGTGCGTCAGTGGCTCAGTGCAGACAGAGGCAGAAACATACCCCCGTCAGACTGAGGCAAACACAATGTACAGTAGGGGGAGAGAAAACAAAAACAGGGAGAATTTATCCACCTCTTCAGTAAAGCTTCATGCAAAGTACTTAAGGGCACCCTGTAAATGATTCAGGGGCCTTGGTGCTCAGGCACAAATGAGAGATTGCAGATATGTACTGTTTCTGGGGCCCAATTGAGCTGTTTCTGAAAACGCCTGTGAGAGATAGGACAGCTCCAGGCTTTAAAATGTAATGATTTGTCAAATCAAAATGATATACTTGCCATTGAGCGATCTGGCGACCAGATTCCCGATGCAGGCACTTCCTTTTAATCAAAAGCTGCAAAATGAAACTGCGCAGTTGACTGAAAACTACGCCCGGATGACTGTATCGTGGAGGGAAATAAATTATATTCTCCCCTCCTTTGTCGTCATGTGTGTTCGCTATAAAAATGTCAACCAGCAGAAGCAATTACAGCATTGTTTGCGCCAACTACACGCTAACGGTTGGCTGCTCAGTGTCACGGTTCAGTTCAGCAACTCATCTATCAGGGTCGCAATGGCACTGCATGTCGTCCCCTCGCCCCTCCCCCCTCCGCTGCGTCTAATGACCATAAGATCCCACATTGTGCCTCGAGGATGGGGTGTTACTTAGTGCTCAACAAGTACAGTGTCCACCTCTGTGGTTTAATGGCTGGCTGTTACTTCCCCGCTGTGGCTGTAGACCTGCTTTCCCTCCGTTTAATGGCGGGATGAAGAGCATGCTCGCTGTGCCCGCTGAGACACATTGAGCTGTAATTATACTCAGCCAGATTGGTTTGGGAGAGAGGGCAGGGCAAGAGTGCACCCATAGGACGTGCTCAATACACACATTTGAGCACTTGCTATATATATATATATAGTTCACGGGGACATGCGTGGTACATCCACATGCAGGTCACACAATGTTATCTTTCTTACAGCACATACTGTATATGGTATACTCTCTCTCTCTCACACACACACACACAGCTCCAGACACATGGTCCTGATGATTTATTAAAGCAGGGAGAGGAGAAAAAGGCGAAGCACCAAGCGGCAGTGATGGAGAGGGTGAGGGGGAAAGCCGCGGGGAGACCAAGTGGGGCGGAGACCGAGACAACTTGTCACAGCGACAGTGGACAGTATGCGAGTGGATCCAGCTGGGAAACTCCCGCCTTTGAAAGAAAGAATAAAGAAATTCCAGGCTTTTCTCCAGGTGAATACATCTGAAATATAAAACAATGTGATACAGCAACAAAATTATTCCACCCCGTAGCGGTACAAATTCCCAGGAACTGTCTTGCAGGGACTGAGAAGTTGCAAGTTTTTCTCACAGCTGACATTTTTCAACCTTTTCAGCATAGGTGGGGCAAACAACATTAATAATGGCTGCATTTCATTTAGGTGCATTAGCGCTGTTTCCCTTTAGGGGTTCACGCTGACTCGCTGACCTGACAGGGCTGTAAGTGACAGTTTACATGTGTTTATTTTGACAATGTCATTTTGAGTGTTACAATGTTACTACAATGTTATCATGGCGCAATCACTCCAAATGACATTCAGAAAACAAGCTTGTTAAATGTGTGTTTGTTATCTTGTGGAGAGATGTGACAAAACATGAATTACATTACCAAATGTCTTCAAGTGGTTCAAGAATGCTGCAGCTCGGCCATCACCCACCAAAACTAGGACATTCAGCCATATTACACCAGTTGTAGCTGCCCTTCACTGTCTCCCTGTCAACATCGGATCGGACTTTATGGTGCTTCTGGTGTTTTATAAAATTATAAATGGGTTCGCTCCTTCTTACTTGTCTGATCTCATTTGTGTCCGCGGAGTCAACAAGAAGTCAGCTGGCTGCAGGGCTTTCTCCTATCAAGCCCCTTTTCTCTGGAACAATCTTCTTCTTGACACCAGACTGCCCGACTCAGTTGAGGCCTTTAAATCGAGCCTGAAAACTCATCTCTTTGCCTTTCTTTTCTTTCAATTAGTGTTTTCTATTTGCCACCTCAGGTATCGCACCTGTTGCTTTCATTCTGGTGGGTCGATCTCAGTCTCAGTGTATCTATTAACTTTAGTGCTCACAGCCCATGCTTGTCCTGTCAGCAAGAAGTTTACTTCCAAATTTCTTCCAAACCTTTTTTTTTTGTTGTCAAACTGTATTTCTCCAGTCCTCTGCTGTTTTGGTCTGTTCTTCCACAAGCTAGCCAGTAATGCACACCCCTCTTTCTTCTCTTTTTTCTTTTCCCTATCCTTCTCCTCCCCCAGGCTTCCCTCCTTCTGGACCTTTGGCCATCCTGGAACTTCTCTCTGGCCTTGCAGTTGAGGTCTCATCTAGACCTGACCTGGACCTGACCATCAGTCCCTCAGGAAGTTTTCCAACCGTTCTTTGCTCAGAGCCCTCTCCCCAGTATGTGTCTTTTTCTGTCACTATCTGTGTGAACCTGCCTCTCACATGTGTGTGTGTGTGACCTGCCCTCTTCCAGGTCACCATGACGGAGAGGAGCTGATCAGGTCCTACGTAGTCCCTGAAGGTGCTCAGTGTCCTCCTGGATGCATCCTCTTCACTTTTGTTTCCAATGTGATGTTTTTGTTGATTTATTCTGTGGACTCAACATCTATTGCATTTTCTCAATCCTGAGAGAGAGATCCCTTCTAAGTTTTCCTTTATCCAAGTTGAGGTTATAAGAACAGAGAGTATGCTATATAGACTGGCTATACAGATAAAATGACTTGACTTAAATACTTTAAATCAACATCATGATGTAATAATTGTGTCATACTTTTGGTCTGTGTAAAATCAGTTTATTTACTGGTGAGTAAGGTCCGCTCAGCTAATGTCAACGACAAGCTCACACCACAACACAGACTCACAACTTCACACACACAACGCATCTTATTGATAATATTCTGTCTAGTTCACTCACATAAGTGTTTTCATCCAGCTAATGAAGATCTTCTGATGTTGTTGAGCCTCCTGGCGAAAGCTAGTCAAACAGCGATGAGCTGGCCAGCAAGATGTCTGCAATTATTTTAAACAACTTTATTGAAAAACAAGCTACTAATATGATGTCCATTAATCTTGAGTGTCACGTTAATGTTTTTTCAGCGCTGACTGCAGTTGACTTAACGACTACAGGTGTCACTGTCTAGATGAAAATGTATGTATGTTTTGATTTCGAAGTGGCTCTTCATAAATAAAGTAGTTCCCATATAACCCACCTTGTTGATTAACTTTACCTGGAGTTAATAAGAAAGTGTTGTTGGCTCCCACAGATATCAGGCTCTCATCACATTCCCATTTACTGCAGTAACAACTAATAAATAAAGTCTGAGGACAAAATACGGGCAAGTCTTGTTTATCCTGAAGGTCATAAACATTATTCAGCAGCATATATGGAAACTAACCTGATAAATATTTAAATATGTTTTCCTTTTAACCTTATGAATATATATGTGTGTGTGTGTGATATATTTATTTATTTATTTGTTGCCTCAAGGAATCAAATGCAGTAAGATTGGTATATCTTAGTATCTTAGTAAATATCGCACAGAACTCGATTGGCCTGAATACTCTTGTGCCACCGTGCAATATATAATTTACTACATGTAACTGAATTTTGATCAGGTTAAAACCTTATATACCAAATGTATAGATTTTTGCCTAAAGTTAGATATCCAGCAGGTTGGATCTTGAAAAACATCCTGCTGTGAATGACTTATCCCTCCCTGGAGGTGAGCTTCATCAATCTTCCCCTGAAGAATAAACAGCACTCTGCTTTGAAGGACACGGAAAAGTCCAGGTTGGTTGCTTCATGTCTGTTGGGCTGTTACTCATACATAACAGCTGGCTGCTTTCCATTATCACACAGATGGACATGTTCCTGTGGCCCATAATGTATCCTCCTCTTGTTGAGCCTCACTGCTGTTTTATCCTCCTGTCATATGCTCAATTAGCTGCCCCTGAAATTCATCGAGGCTTTATTTTAGTACTTAAATCCAAAGTATCGTCACTAAGAGAAATCAGCTGCTCCGGTTGGCTGCATGCCAGACCGGCACGTGCTCACACTCGTGTCTACGCCCAGATAAAAAACTATGGGGTTAACAATGCGGTCGTTATCTTGCTGTGAATTATATCAACCAGCCCATCCTCAGAGATCATCCTTGGCCCACTGTTTCAGAGTTTGTCCTCTGAAATGTGCTGCAGATGATGAGTACAAATTCCTGGAGGAGTTGACAATATGCAAATGAGAGGTCAAGGTTGTGGGAGTCAAAGTTGATGTGATTTTGCATCTTGGCAGCTCCACTGTAGGATGAGTCAGGCTTGTGTTTTCCTCTGTTTTTGCTCCCTTCTGGGACAACATGAGTGCGAGTGTTCTCCTCTGCTTGCCTTTTTTTTTCTGAATGTTTTCCTCTTTCAAGTTCATACTCTGATTACATGGTGGGGAAATAAGCTGGTGTGGCATAATTAGCTCAGGAAAGGAAGAGAATGGAAATTTTGAAATTGCACACAATTTCAGGCAGACGGGGAGATTGGAGCACTCTGGGAATTTTTTTGGAAACAATGATGCAATATCTTGTAATGCAATTCACTCTAAATTAGGACACATTGAAACACTGCTGTGACTCAGAAATGTCACACTATTAGTTACAGTGTATTTACTTAAATATGGGTCATTAATGGCCTGGCTTTTCTACTGAGTGAAAATTATATGCTAAATAGCTGACAATGTCTGAGTATAACTTTACTCAGTTTATTATATTTTAGATATAGATCTATATATCTCTAGATAGATAGATAGATAGATGATATAAAGCTGTATATTTATACATATATATGTATATGTACACACACACACACATATGCACATATATTTATATATATATATATATATATATATATATATATATAGTAATCTTTACACTGACTGTTTTT
>JBAJHX010000001.1:18191902-18202737 GCA_037176925.1 Amniataba percoides
ATGTACACACACACACACATATGCACATATATGTATATATATATATATATATATATATATATATATATAGTAATAGTTACATTGACTGTGGTTTTAGTGCATTACAGGGAATAACCCACATATTACCATCTGTATCTACATTCATGTTGCTTGCTCTGTAAAGTCACTGATTTGAATCATTTATGTATGAAGGCAATGCGTCAAAATGTCAGGTTATCAGCAAAAAGATCTGCCAAATGTAGTTACTCTAATAATAATAATAATAATAATAATAATAATAATAATAATAATAATAATTTTAGCTCTTGTTAAACATTCTGTCAACAGGATAACTGCAAAATAATATGCCACTTACTTGCTTTCTTGTTGATAGTAAGATTAGAAGATTGATCCTACTCTTGCATTACATATAAAGCTACAACCACAGGTTGGTTAGCTTAGCATGACTGCTTAGCAAAGACTAGAAACAGTGGAAACAGCTGGCCTGGCCTGTGGTAATGATAAAATGTCTGCCTGTCACATATAAAGCTGATTACATGTCAGATCTTGTTTCGTTTACACACAAAGTGAAAACCTACAGGCTGCGGGGGGTTAAGTGGTTAAGTGGTTTGCTAGCCAGGCTAGATTCCCAGGTTTCCCGTCTTTATGCTAAGCAAAGCTGCTGTGGCCATACTTTATAATGTATAGATATGAAGCGGTCTCTATCTTCTCTAACTCACAGAGGATATGTATGTATGCATGAACACCATACACACTACTCCTTTCAGGAATTTCAGCTTATTAAACAGCTTTCTCCTTGATTATATTTGATGTGTGAGTAGAAAGGTTTGGTGAGAGGACTTTTCTGTTTTTTTCTTTTGTGTGTTTGTGTGTGTGAATATTTAGTTTGACAAGTGTCATGAGAGACAGTTTTGACTCAGCAGCAGGAAGAGACATCTGACAGAAGTTTCATTAATGATGGCTCAGTCCCATCAAGTGTCCCAGTAAGTCATGCCATCTTTTTTTTACCAATTTACACCAGTGCTATTCCTGCTCTAACATGTCAAACGTACGGAGTATAAAACACAGTACACTATCGTTACCTACCTTAATTAAAGGGTGTTAAAAAAAAAGATTCACAGAGCAGAGACTCTGACTGTGAGAGTCTGGACATGTCGATATATCTAATTATAGACGAGGCTAAAGTGAAAAACATAGCAATAGAAATCACAAATGCTTCATTATTAATAAGCACTGAAATCAGTGTGGGGCATCATGTTACTTCTTAAACATGAGCTGTGTCATCATGTCCGAAAGAATTTCATTGATCTCCCTAAGCATTTTAACTCAGGACTAAAAATATCTCCCACATATCAGATCCTCTTCTCTAAAGTTCAGTATCTATTTTCTATACGTCCTCTTCCTCGGCGCTCTCCCACAACACCATTTTTTTTCACTCGATCTCTTGATATCTTTCGTTTTCTCTCTTTCCTCGTCTCCCCCAGCACTGGACTGTGGCTGTAAAGAAAAGACAAAACGGTGACACTGACAAATGTACTTACTTTGTGTGGCTCTCTAATGTCCTGGTTCCAGCTGATTAGATACACTGTGTGGGCTTTAGAGCAAGGGATGGCCTGTGGCTAGAATAATGAACAGAAATTTTCTGTTGCTGATCTTACTAGTAGTGGTTCTTTGGAATAATTCTTGTGTATAACTATAATTGTAACATTGGCCTTTGTCTTCTTTAACACAGCTTGCATTTCCGCAAGTATTGTCATCTATTCTCACATTTGACTCATTAAATTAGGCTTCAGGCTATGTTTAACCAGACATTACTTACAAAAACTACTCTATGAAGTACCACAGATGGCCCAAATAAAAAGACATAAACATGGCATTAAAGTTTTGTCAGGTGACATATTTTTGAGGGATTATTTCCTGCCGTAGACGTGCATTTCCTCCCGTGGGTGTCGAATAACTGACAGTAAGTAGAGCGTAACTGATGTAGAAACACTCATCTCAGGCACCATGAAATCACACAAAAAAAGAGAAACTTTGGCAAAGTAAAGCTTTCATGTTTGGTGCAAAGGATTACAGTATCTTGTGAAAGTATCTGTAGGTGTTTTCAAAGAGCTAGCATCAAAAGAAAAAGCTGTTTCAGGTGGCACGTGCAGATGCTGCTCTGAAAAGTCAGTGCGGGAGGTGAATGGGATGTATATCTCTTGAAACTTTTTCTACCTGCCATTACAGTGTGTCCCACTAAAACTCAAAACCATTTGAAAATATTAATCTTTATAATCGATGCCATAGTTAAAACAGTAATCAGGATTATTTGATTTCTGTGTTATTCTTTTTCATGTTTTAAAAAGCCGCAGTGCTTTTAGTGTGAGGGTGTAATAAGGTTATAAGGTTGTTAGAGGGTTCAGTGTGTTCACTTGCAACCTGATATTTGTAAGGTTTTACTGCAGGTGCCCTGGAAGACACTGTTGCTCAAGTCCGATGAATCGCCTCAACTGACATCATGTGAGTCAGTGTTTGTTCTGAAAATTAAAAAAAAAAATAAGAGAGTAATAGAAAACCCGAAGAGGACCTTGCATGTGTCCTGAAGAAAAAAGAAAAGAAAAAAAAACTGTCTGTCTGATCAGTGTTATAGAAGCTCCGTGCTAAACCTGTGAAGGTCTCTTCTAAGGGATTAAATCATTTTCACAGTGGTGTTTGTTATCATCCTAAACTACAAACCATGAGAACGAATCTGCAAACCAGTGAAAATCATTTAAACATCCAACACAGCTTTTCCTCCCCTTGATTGATTTCTGATTTACTCTGAGGCCTCTGCTAAATCCAGGTCCCCAGATTAAACATGACAGACCTGAACAAAAACTTTACCAAATGGTTCCCCAAAAATCAATGATTTCTTCTGATTTTTATCTTGTAGGTGACTATGAAGTGCAGGAAATCTGGTGTTTGTACCAACAGCGGTTCAGTCATCTGAACCAGAAGCTTTGTAAATAAAAGAAATGACCTCAGATAGGTATCAAAGGGAAGATTACTGGAAAATTGCTCAAAATGACCCAGATTTTTTTTAACACATTTGCACATACTTTATGCACATTGAAGAAAAGTAGACTTTTGTACAATATCTCACTAAATATATTTACATGACATACAATTCGCCATCAGTGCAATACATAGGAATGTTGCATATTTACCAAATGTTAGACTCTTTCCTTTATGAAGAAAAATAATTCCAATGACAGAAGCTGATATAACTAATGTGTAAAGTAACATGTGCAACTTTCATATTGGTTAACAGCTTCACAGGAAATAAAAAAAATAAAGTCTTAGTACCACCCTATTAATAATCAAATATTAAGCATTGAAAAAGTAATAGATCACATGTACATATATATCTTCATACATGTAATGGATTGCTTTTGTACAAATATCTTATATAACTTTGGCAGTTTATCAGGAACAAAGTTATCGGAAAAATATGAAACAATAATATCAAACTGTCAGCAATGTACTGTAAGCTTGCCTTCCAAAGCTCATGTTCACAGTGGTCATTCAGAAAGGCTGGAAGCTGATGGCCGAAAAGAAAGAACAAAAGAGCCAAAGAAAAAGAAAAACATTTCCATCCTTTCTGCTAAGACTGTTAGCACTGGAGGCTGTCGTCATTGTTGTCATGGTTATAAAATTACAAACACCTATGAAGGTTTACATAGCAGTCATCGCCATTTAAAAAAACATGGTCTATTTTCAGGTCGACTTAAAATACAAACAGTTTGAAGGCAAGGGGACAGGACCCTGCTCGGTGGTCACTGTGGAATCATGGGAGAGACATGACCGAGAAGAGGACATGCACAACAGTGCTGTGTGGAAGAACGTGAAGCCAAAAAACGAGGGTGCAAAATGAAAGACTTTGCAACAATCAAAACGCCACACTGTCAGAAAATGACTTACACCGGACAAAATAATCGAGCAAATTTCAAACATACTAAGTTCACCATAATTCATATACGTTGGTTTTGTTCTTTTTTTCACTGGTTTGGCACTTTATTGGAACAAATCTCTGTTCAAAAAGACTAAATGTTGTACAAAAGGTATTTCATGTCTCGTAACATAACTCGTAGAATATAGTACTTAATAGTAAGCATACGGTAAGTAAACACTTGTACATACTGTAGTTTTAAAATGAACATTCCAACAGATGTTTTACGCACATGCACAAAAACAAACAAACAAACACAACTCTCTCTCTCTCTCTCTCTCGCTCACTGTCTTGCTGCCTCGCCACATCTGGGCCTCCTTCGCTCCTCTTTGGACATTCTCATTCTCTAGCTTCTATCCGGAAAGAACAAGTGTTGCTACTGCTGTCTGTCTCCTCCTCCCCTCTCTCTCTATATCTCTCACTTAAGACAACACAACTCTTCTAATACTGCATTTGTGATCCACATTACGACACTTCCTCCGCCGAGCGCGTGTCTGTCTTGAGGCGCACAAACTCCTTGGCCACCTCGTCGTTGGTCCTTTGAGAGAGTATCCTCATGATGGTGAGGCCGGTTTCGTCCATGGAGATGCTCTTCATCAGTGGGTAGCAGGCGGAGCAGCTGCCCGTGTCCGCCAGTTCCCGGAGCTGGATGACCGTCATGCCGATGATGCGATCCTCGCGGGCAAAGCAGTAGTCCTTTACTGAGACGTGCAGCTCGTAGGCCTCCGGACCATGTTCATTACTTAGAACGCTGGGAGAAATGACACGGAGAGATCAGAAAGGTCAAACTCAAGAGTTCATATATGCTGATATGATGCAAAGTCAGTAATGTTTTACTCTGCCGTAACGCTGCAGTATATAAAAAGGAAATTATGAAACTTGGTATGCATAATAAAAATGTCCAAGAGCAAACCATATGATGACACTTTATTTTCTGTCACATAAAAGTAAAGTCTTTGACTTTGATGTACTTTTTTGTTATTGTTCAAATTTAATGAAAAGCCCAAAGTCTGAAAAGAAGAATCATACATGAGTGCAAACCAATTGCTCTTTGGACACTGACAGTGGGCTTTGTTCGCAGCTGAATAAAACATGTCAGTTACAGACTCCTAGCTGGGTGACATTTCCCCAGAGGAAAGCCACCTTATTATATGCGTGCAAGTGATGAGACAATTCAGTCATGTTTTGTGAGTGAAATGAATGTTTCCATTCAAATGAGGCATTATTCAGAGCCAGCTTTTATTTTAGGCAGTTTCCTAATCATCCTCGGCAACTTAAAATTCAGATGACAGTACCGGGAGTGAATCTATATGCAAGTGGCACCGGGGCACTGCTGTTGCTCCAACCCAGTCTAAGATCGCTGTGTGGCCGCTCAGTGGATGTCTGTGTCGAAGAGGGGACAAGCCTATAGATTGTTAAAGCAGTCACTTGACTTCCGGTTTCAGTGCAGTGAGCAGAAGTGCTGGTTAAGCAGTTGTATTCTACTCACTGTTCAGAACAAAATATCGACAGTAAGGTATTACGGATATTATGTGGTACTGTATATGGGCTGCTGGAGGCTCTTTTGTAGCGTGCAGATAGCATACTGAATACTAGTTTGAAAGTACAGCAGCATCTGAGCTGCAGAAAGTTGCATCCTGTTTTGTAGGTTGTATGCAGGCAGGTTAAAAACTGCTGTGAAATAAAAATAACAAGATAGTAAGTCCTTTTAAAAACACCCTCTGCTCTTCTCCCTCTTCTTTCTGTATCTTGTGGGAAGCACAGTTACTCACTATTGGAATGTTTCATTGTACTTTGGTGACCAATTGTTGTTCTTGGTCTTGGTGCTGAATTTGCGCTTCTTGTCAGCCAGGTGTGGCCCCACGGCGTTGACCTCTACAAACGGCCGGAACATGGCGTTGGTTTGCCATATGAGGTTGTTCACTGCGACCACTGTGAAAGCGCAGAGAAAATAATAATCAGCAACATCGTAAAATATGGTTAGGCGAATGTCCAGGGGAGAAAAAAAAAGCTGTGTATTCCTGGCCCACATTTCTATATTTTGGAAGTGTATTTATCTTTCTCCCACAGATAACTGGCTAAATGTAGAAAGTGTCACATTATGCTGAGATACTGTCAGAGGAAGTACAATACAGTTCGATAGCGGAAACATTTCCACTTATCTGGAACATTAATGGTAAACGTCTTTGCATGTCAGTGCCGATGAATCAAACTGCAAGAATTTATTTGGAGACCATTGTGTGCTGACATTCAAAAATAGGGATAAAGCCGCCATGAAGGAAACAGACTGGCACAGCCACTCCGACAGAACGTAGCTCATTCTGCATTTTGTCTCATGGTAGCTGCCCAAGGTAAATGTGGGAAATGTAGACAAAGTGCTGATGAAAATGTGTAGAAAATAAACGCAAAAAAGCTAAACTGCAGTGCTTCATCCTGTAATGTGAATTTTCCTTTAATAGACATATGATTGCCATAGTAACCTAGCTGGCAATCACATTGTCATGTTACTGCTCTCGGCTGATTACAGCTGATTGCCAGCTGTAGTGCATATGGTGCTGCTGCAGGAGGTGGAGCAGATCATTTCTGTCACAGCCCCAGAGGTGATGTTTTTAGCTGAGTCTGGCTTTTGTTGCTGACATTTAGGAAACAAATATCAACAAGTGTGGGATTACAGAGATGTGCTTCAGAATGTGCTTGGTGATGAATGTTTGCACCACGTTTCATGGTAATTCATGCAACAGTTAAGATATTTACTTAAACAGCTAATTTTAACCATATGTTTGATTTGGAGGCAAAGTCAGGATATCACCAAGGTCTGTAGGAACATGCATGTCATACACCAGTCTGGACCAAATTAGAGGACTGGCTGTCAGATCAGCGCTGCCATCCATAGGAGCCATGCCACTAGCATGTTGACTAAAAATGCTGACATTTGAGACCTTAAGTTACAAGTGTTTTGACAAGTCACAGCTTTTTTAAATAGCCTCTTAAAGGAAAAACCCTGACCCACAAATCTTCTGTATAATGAGTGTAATTATGTCATCAGCAATATTTCAAATGTTAATTCCCTCATTTTGTTCCTCTAAAGCGAGCCCCAAGACCCTACAACAAAGCCGATCGTGGCCCAGAAGCACCGTCACGCAAATGAGATTACCGCCATGAGCTGTCCGTGTTGGGTCTTTGAATATCTGCAGGTGTGAATGCATCTGAATAGAAATGGCATAAAAAAGCACGTCCGAGTGTAGGAAAAAGCTCACCTTTCACGCTGACTTTGTGCTCTCCGGTGCCAGGGTGAGAGATGAGATTCACTTGCATCGACACCTCCCCCACCGATCCATTGGATGACTGACCTGGACGCACACCAAAACAACAACAGGAGAATTGGAGTGAGGCATAATGAAAAGCAGAGAGAATGGAGGAGTGGCAGAGAGGGAGCCAGGGAGAGGAATAGAGAGATCAGGACAGAATAAAAGAGAGATGGAGAGAAAAAGAGAGAGGGAGACAGGATGAAAGGACAGGATCCAAAACCGTGGGTGCAGCTTTGTGGATGAGGTATCTAGAAATTGATCCAAAAAGCAGTGTATGAACACGTCCAAGCAAAAATTCTAAACCCAAGAAAAAGCAGTAGGGGAGTAGACTTGATTTCATCCCCATGGCAGCACAGCCCAGGTTTCCTTTAGCTTGAGGCTGAACACGAACAACATGACATGAAAAAAAAAAGAAAAAAAAGAAACATGAAATAATCTGACTGGTTTGAAGGCCAAGGAGGAGGCAGATGGTGTGAAGGGATTCACTAAATAAATAATATCCTCCACAATGAAATCATCAAACTGTTCAACTCCAAAGAGATAAAAACAAAACATTGGATTTGACTGCGTGCAGAGAAGGGGACATGAGAGGCATCAGAGGGGAGGTGGAGAGGGGACAGGAGTGAACAAAAACACAGAGCGTAAAGGAGGAAACACCCTTTTGGGCATCACACCCTGCGCACTTACGTCAGCATTACTGTTTCAATTGAACGGGAACGCGCCGTTGCCAGGAAACAATTAGAATTGATTGCTGACCATGTGTCTCGCTTTGCCCGATACAGGGAGTCCTGCCCATGTCAGCTGCCTCCGAACACCACCTTGTGCTTCCAGCGGCCCGGTACGAACAGATGTTGAACACTGGGAGGCAAGTGCCGGCGTAGTTGATGAAGGGACACGTTGATCCAATAGCTAATCAATACGTGCCAAACATGCAGTGCCCATTATAGCGGGTAATGAAGAAACAAGTCTCCTGATTTATTGTAATGATGCCCTGAGAGGCGCAAAACCTTTGCTGCTCCACAATTAAGCCCTGGACTTGTGGGAAATTAACGGCATGATGCCACAACACATTTACCTCAGCTGTCGGCTCAAATAATGTCATAAATACAAATAAAAGAAGAAAATATTCTGTGTGTTTTCTGATTGGAGCCGGAGAAGCTGTCAGTTGGTGCCTCTATGAAATAATAAACAGGCATGTACACAGCAGACACAGGGACGGGCGGTTTGAGAAACATGGGGGAGCAGAGTGTGATCAAGACGGATGGTATAGAAGGAAGATAAAGGAAAGCAGAAGTAGATAAAACAAAGGTGGCAACGAGGAGGGTCAGCAGATTAAATGGGTAAAATGCTAACAAAAGGAACGAGCAGATAAGAGAGGTGAGTAATAGACATTAATTGTTGCAGAGATGCTGTTTAATTCATTAATTTTTTTTTTCCCCTCCTGTTTTTTTTTTCAAGTCAAGATGTGGTAAAATCACACAACCCACAAGTGACGATGTTACTTCATAAGCAGAAAGCTGCAAAATATCCACTTGAACTTACTTTATGTAGAGCGACGTGTTTATTTTTCCTTGTCGCTGTATATACTACTACGCTACCTCAGCCTCCGCTCCCTGACAGATAAAAAGACACATATGCTTTCAAGCGCGCGCTCGACAGGAATAGACCGGATCGCGTCGTGGTCCAAATGTGTCGCTGCCAGAGCACAGGGGCTGGTGATTAATGAAAACAGTGTCCACTGTGCTACATCAAGCATCAGCACATCCCCACACTGTTTACTGACCTAATGCACATCAACCACCTCACTTCCTCCACTTATAGACATCACATTAGACCACCTCAGATAGACAGTGACAACGTGGTGTGAACTCGGGGGTGGGGGAGGGGGCGGGATAAGAGATTTAGAGAGGGAGGAAGAGGAGGAACACAACAAGCAATCTCAGAATAGCACACTGCGAAACACTGTGTGTCGATTGCCCATCTGCCAGTCAGTGAGAGATGAGCGCTGGTCGGGCCTGCTGCCTGCTTGCCTGCCTGCCTGCCTGGCTGACTAGCTTTCTCCCATTGCCATTCTGTTTCCTGCCGCCTGCCTATGCAGCGTTCTGCAAGGCTGAACACACCGAGGCGAGCAGGAGCTTAAAGCTTCAACGCCCCACTGGACTGAATTCCCTCTCGAATCTCTCCGGACACCTGAAGGTATTTCAGTTTCGTTACAGAGAGAGACGGGAGCGGGAAAAGTTCCATATAGTGCCAGATGACTGAGACAACAGTATATGGAAATAGCCGGTGATGAATGAGAGAAAAGAGAAACGAGGGGGTTGGGCACGTGAGGGGATCTGTGCATTTGCACTGCACGTATGTCATGTGTTTCTAATGAGAAAGAAAGAGGGCAAAGGAGGAGCATTCAAGCCCTTGAGGGTATTGGATGAAGAGGCCATACATAACTTTGCTTATTTGTTTTTTCTTTTTTTTCTTTTTTTCCATTTACAGTGAAAGAGACAAACGACTACAGAGTACAGTGAGGGGATTCATGCCATTACTACGATGTCCACTGCACATGTGAGCCTAAAGAATATAAAGTGACACAGAGGGATAATCAGAACACACACGCCGTAATGCAAAAAGCCGCTGAGACTGATGGGAAAAGTGAACAATGTGGAGGTTAAAACGAGCCAGGACCGGGGTCACATTATTTTCAATCAATTCTAAATATCAATGGAAGCAGCAAGTCCTTTGGGAATAATGAGGGTTCCCTTCTCATTCGTCTCTGAAAGGGTAAGCGGTCGTAGAGGTAAAATATAATGTAGGTTTGATTAGAATATGTTTAGTAACTAGTGTCTGGAAAATGTGCTAAAAGTGCTGCAGCACAATAGTACCCACAATCTGCGCTTTTTTTCACAGTTTTTTAGACACCTTCACTCTCTATCTTTAGCATCACTTGGTTTTGCTTATAATTCTTGCAGTTATAGCAGCTTTCTTATGGTCCGAACACACGTGAGATGCTTTTTTATGATCATAGCAAACTCCTCTTAACCGGCACGTTTTTCAGTATTTGAAAGCTGAAGTAATTCCACTCTCTGAACTGAAAGCTAATTGAGCCTGACCTTGGCCAGCTTCTTACCTTGAGAGGTTTGGGTGCATATATATTTCTTGATCAAGGCATCTGTAGGTTGAGTGTAAAGGCTGAGAGCATATTTGAGGGACTTCATATCGGGGCTCTTTTCGAGGAAGGTTTTCTTCAGCCCGTTTCCTCCAGCATGGAAGTATTGCTGCAAGACAAAGGAGAGAGCGGCTCAGATTTGTAATCTTCCGAGGTAAACAGAAAGATTGGAATAACTTTGAACGTGATGGCGGCCTCTTTTGGGGTTTACACACAACAGCGGGTTACAGTTGGCTGAGAGAACAGCCTAGGATTATATGGACAGTCTGCATTTTACAAGGAGGAGCAGACACAGCAGACAGCGGTAATGGGCACTTTTATAGCTAATTACAATGTATTTAAATCTGAAACCCATGCTTGGATGGTTAATGCCCATTTGGGCTGATAAGCCTGATAG
>JBAJHX010000001.1:18211624-18229437 GCA_037176925.1 Amniataba percoides
CTGCTCGCCGAGTCATGAGACGTAGTGTCAGCAAAGAAGTAGCCAGCTAGTGGTCTCTCTCTCTCTCTCTCTCTCTCAAAAAAAAAGGGACGATTTTTGTGCACTACTACACAAAGTTACAGTAGAGAGAGTGCGCTGTCAGGCAGCCTCGACACTGGAACATGTCAGGGGAATAAAGCTTACTGTCATATACACATAAATCCTCACATCTACACATAGTGAAATCCTCTGACTAACTTTATGTTCCAGAGGGAAATTGTTGCCGTAGAGGAAACTATTATTTGTTTCACTATTAAATTCGTGTGAGTGTGACTTTTTCAACATTTCTTTCATAATTCAGAAGGTGTTGGTGTATCTAGATGAATATCAATAACTGCATTTTGCCACAAGCCTTGTTAATCCATATACTATGTAGCTAAATATCTACAGTGTAATATATTGACAAATCAGACATGGTGTTGTAATGAACAGCTGTTGATTCCAGCCCACACAAACACATTTGAAATATTGATTCACAGCATGTATATGCCCATGCATGGCAGGGTTCCTGCGGTGCCATAGTTATGCATGTACATGTGATGGTTGTGCTGACGTTTGCGTTCGTCTGGGATTTTGGGCATATTCTGAGCGGGGGCATGGGTGGATGTTGGATGTTTGCGTTTGTGCTGACAGTAGCTGCACTGCACTGTTTGTCTCTTATGAGTTACGTTTACGCCATGTACAAATGTCCAAATATTGATGCTTTGGATGGGGTTGAAGAACACACTTCGC
This sequence comes from Amniataba percoides, assembly GCA_037176925.1. Taxonomy (NCBI): domain Eukaryota; kingdom Metazoa; phylum Chordata; class Actinopteri; order Centrarchiformes; family Terapontidae; genus Amniataba; species Amniataba percoides. Next base: position 18,212,396 of record JBAJHX010000001.1, read on the forward strand.
TGAGGCTCCAGGGCCTGAGATGGATGTGCGGGGCCAGGCACCGCACCACATGCATTACTGATCGTCACACTACAGCCGATAAGCTCAGCCATGGAGCCACTCATCTCACACATTCTAATGTTGGATGGCTCAGCTGGCAAGCGATGTGTAAACGAAACCTTTTATGTACATTGTCATTCTGCAGACATGCCGCGGTCTGCAGCACAGACGGGGAAGATTTATATGTGCATTGATGTGCACACATGTTCATATTGTCGTCACCTCAATGGAAAGGATCGCAACGTGCAAGATTTTTCTGTCGCAGAGAAAATTGCCTGTTGGGGTTATAGTCGTTATTTTGCTGTTTGAGTAACAGATAACATCTTTTCAAGTGATAGGAGAGAAATACTGTAGGCCTTTTATCAGTTCCCCTTGGCCTGGGGAAAGTTTCAGACTGGGGCTGTAATCTACAGCCTATTTTGTTTTGTTAGTTTTTTTCCGCTTTGTTTTTTTTTTTTTTTAAGAACACTGTGTCTTAATTCACCCTGCCGTTAGATAAACCAAGGCACCTGTCACTACATGAAAGGAAAAAATCCCATTCTGACTCCACACGGTTCCTGGTGTTCCAGTCAGACGTCTACCTGAAGGCCTCAATCCTATCAGAAAAGTCCCCCCATTCAGAGGCAGCCACAGCAATTACTTTGACTTGTCAAGTAGTGCAGTAAAAATTGTCAGATTAAATATTAGTTGTGGGATAAGCCTGAATGATGTCGAGGACAAAATGATGCATGTTATTTAAATCATGTATATGGGGCACTGTGAAAAGATGGTGTTTATGCCTTTTACTTTCCATTTGCACAGTCAGAAACTAGTTTCAGTTGTAAATATGTGTACCAATAATGCCTCGCATTCTCAGACATGTATTGCCCTTAGCAATTTACAACACTTCTCATTATGGTAATTAAACTTTATGCAAAAGAAAATATAATTTTTGGAACCAATGGAGCACCTGGCTCCTGCGTGGCACCCGGATTTTGCCCGAAACTGACGGACATCCAGAGTGAGCAAACTCTCGCCTGGCCGTCGGCCTATCAACACCAGCCCAGCTTTGCTTCTCTTCGCCTGTTTCAACAATACAATATCTATTCACTGGCAGCTTGTTATTCTGAAACATAGTTTGTCCTAAATTGTGCCAAGTAAATAAAGGTTTAATAAACCACCATCTCTAAAGTGAGAAAAGCATATTAGCAAACAGGCCATCACCCAAAATAAAGCTTGATACCAATCTGGGCAGATCAGCCTGCAATGATTCCATAAATGTGGCCACTGTAAGAGATTTTTGCTAATCTGTTATTGGTAATGCTATGATAACAGCTCTTGGTAATTACTTTGGCTCTCTGGGAGTTAATTGCTGATAGGGAACTGTTCTGTAATGAATAGGCTACTGTGCAGAGAGAAACTAAAGGAAAAAAAGTTTCACCTGAAATACGTCTTGGTTGTATAATTAGTATTCGAGAGAAATTACTTAAAGATAAAGCCTCATTGTCCATGGAGAATGCATATCTATCATTTTACTTTCTAAAGGAATGTCTAACTGACTGGTGTCATTATTCTTCAGACAATAATGGCCTGGGAGTGATCCAGGCCCCAGTCTGCTAACTGTGGAGGGGTAGCAGCAGCTCAGTTGATGGCACAGCTGGAGAAATTTGTAAGTGTTTGAGAAGCTCATTAAACATGGTACAAAAAACTCCTCTGTGAAGCTTTTTTTTTTTTTTTTTCGCGGCCTCAGCCTGGGGAATGGACAGAGATGATCAAAACCACAGCCACAGCCTCTGACTCTGCTCTTTGCATTGGAGAAAAAGGAATGTGGAGGGGTGGGGGCCGAGGAACTAAAATAAATATCACACTTCTAAATTAGCCCTGGATAGAGAAGTGGCGGACAGAAAAAAAAAAAAAGCAAGCTAAAAATAAAGATGAGATCGGGTGGGTTGAGCCACTATCCCCTGAGCGCCGGGGATGGTGAGCCTGAGCAGCCTGTCCAGAGGGGTGATGGGTAATTCAGATTCCGTATGCTCTGTGGCACATGCTGCTGGAGGGGTTGGAGGGGAGGGTGGGTGAGGGGTGAGAAGTGTAGGAGCGTGGGGGGGTGGCAGGGAAGCACGGGGGGGAGGGAGGGGGGGAGAGGGCGTGCTTTTTCGTATCATTCGGTAAATGGTGGGAAGGGGTGTTGACGAGTCCTATTGCACACACCTTACAGAAGGACACAACCCCCTCCTCCTGGAGACAGAGAGAGAGAGCACAGAAAGGAAAAATGGGGGGGAAACAGAAGAACACGACAGGAGACAAAACGCAAGGCAAGACAGGCATTAGATACTAGAGAGAAACATGCGTGTAAGTCATAAGAAGCCGTGGCTGCTGCTTCTCAGGTTAGACTGACAGACTGACAGGTTGACAGGGAAAATATTCAAAGGTGGTTTCAAACTCAACACACAGATTTAAAGGGTTTAAACTCAATATTTACAAAAGGTCAACACATGTTATACACAAGGGTGGGAGGGAAATATGTGTGTGTGTGTGAGTGGACATAGAGTTGGGGCAGGTAACGATGGGATATAAAGGAGGTTATTGAGGAATTGTAGTGGAGGTAGGAGTCGAAAAGGTGATATTAGCAAACTGAACTACATGTCAGATTAGTCTATTAGATGGTTAAGTAGAGAAGTGAGGGAGGGATTACCGCACATCACCGCTGGGGTCAGTTCACTTTCACTTCATGTAAATGTCATCTGAAATGATCATTTACATAATCATGACACAGCATTTATTTCACAGCAGAGGGCTGATCTGAGGATGGAGGTTTAAGCTGCCATATTAACCGTTATCAACTGTGCCTTTAGCAAGACACTGAATCCTTTGGGCTCCTGGAGACGCTGTGCTTTAACTAACCTTGTAGATTTGACCTCCCAGGAAGGATGCAGTTCAGTGCAGTATTGGATTAATCATAATCCATATGTTATGCTATATGTAAAAAAAAAAAAAAAAGGGTAGAGAGCCTGAATTGAGCTGAAAGTGAACTGCCTCGCAACCTGACACCAGCATAGCAGGCGGATACACTTTGGTGAGCTCAGACCTGTTTGCCACCCATGGACTCAAACATTTTCTCCAGTTGGACACGGAGCTGCTGGATGTTGTTGAGGAGGATGCAGGGCTGTAAAAGCAGAAGAATTAATGTTACTAGATTGTTTTGTATAGAGCAGCGCACAATCCTACGTGTCAGGAGAACATAAGATCTATGTATTTAATGATTTTGACATAAACAAGGACATTAAATGTTCAGTACATTTTTACTTTTACAGCTGTTGACATTGTACTGTAACAGTTTGTGAGCTTGGCCTATATAATTGAAAACACATGGCAAAACGTCAAACAGCAAAAAAAAAAAAAAAAAAACCCAAAACCCAGTAAAATCCATCGGTTTTGATTCCCTGACACATCATCTATAGAAAGATGCAAGGTTTCTTCACGACATCGACAGTCGGCAGGGAAACGCAATACATAATACAACAGGGAGAGAAATGTCTGCACTGAATATGTCAGCCATTATCGATTCTCAGCTCCACAACAAGTTTAACAGATGACAGACATTAATCATACGGCTTTTTATGGAGACTGCGAGTAATTCTTCAGATTTTTCAGTCAGTCACAACTTACACACATTATCGGCCCAGAAAACGACTGACAAACATACAACACCCCAAAAACGATGATAGTGGTAATGGATAGTGCTAAAATGATAATTCTGCGCCCCACAGGAGAAGGATGATTGGTGTCTTTGAATCCACAAAGGAGCCAATAGTGTCTCTACTGTCGTACTTAATGGCTTATTCTCTCCTAGATTTATGAGCACATTACGGGAGTGATTAAATATTCTAAATCTGAATAAAAGGAAAGGAAATTCTCCTCAGCTGCATATTTTCTAACTGGAGAGCAGCTAAAGATCAGTTAACTGCTGAGATATCAGTCAGGACTACAGATGCCGAGGAAAAAAAAGACCGCAATCGGTGGTGTATTTATTGATTCACTGTACTCAGTGGGGTAATGATGTTTGCCTAGGGTGATGCTAAGCTAACACGTTTGTCGGCAAATATTATCAATATCAAGAAATGGATTCATATCTGCACTATGTTTGCAAAAGGTGGTCTTCTAGATTGGTGACTCCCAACCTGGGGATACCCCAAAGGCTGATTACTAATCTGATTGTTCTCGAGATGACAACAGAACTTTTCCCTTACAAATAATTACACTCATTATCGTGACTACTAATGAAGTATTAGGTAGGATACTCATTATATCATATTGCATTATGATGTATTATACAGCATAATTTTACTATTTTAGGCATTTGACAAAATTGACACGGGGTGACAAGCTGATGTTGATTTCATTTAAGAATGAACTTCAATAATTCCTCTAGATCATCATATTCACCACTACTATTGCTCTCTCTTTTTGTATGTTTCAGTTTGTTGGCTCTAAAGACAGACACACACACACATGCTTGCTAAACATTTCTATGATGGAGGTCATGCGCTGTGTATGTGACAGTCTAACAAATTAGAGATTAGGTTTAATTTGATGTAATCCTCCCACTGCGCAACTCCATCTGCCTCGCGCGTCCTTCTTCCCATCATCTGTCTGCTCAGTCCTGTCTCAAGGAGGGACATTTCATGTTTTCTCTGGGACAATTGTAATGAGCCTGTCATCACAGTAAAGAAACATCTGCCTCCTCTGCTTGTAGCCGCTCTGTTATCTCTAATTTCAACTTCACAGTCCAGTGTGGATAATTAGGCCACTCAGACGGCTGTGCATTTAGTCATCCGTCACATTAAACAATGGACAGAGAGCCCAGAAAATACCAATGACTTTTCCCTATCAGCTGTGGGCTGTGTGATGAATAATTGCATCTCAGTTAGCAGAGAGGCGGCAGGGCTCCGTGGAGTACAGACTGGGCTTCTATCTGTTTCTCACATGGTCTCCATGCAAAGCGCTGTTAGAGGCCGTCATCATGGAAACACCATCTGACTTACCATATTTGCATTTCGACACAATCAATGTAACCTTTGCTATTAACATTTGCAGACTTTGAGTGGGCACTTACCACGTTCTCCTTAGTCAGATACAAAGGAAAGTCCTTGGATATGATTGCAGCATATTGCAGAAGAACTTTGTTGATAGTCTGTTGGGATGGAGAGAGAGTTTTATAATTACAGTTTGTTTGCTGGTATGCTATTTATTTTTTGGGACTCAGTGAAACAAAAATTAAAGCAGTCACAACCTAATAAAAAGATACTGTCAGACAGAATAAATATACCACAGAGTCTCCTCAGATCAATGCAAACTCTTTAACTGTGAGTTATTACTCCCCACAGGAGTGTTTGGAGTTCACTGGGGGGACCTTTCCAAAGAGCCTGACCTTCGCAAAGCGGCACATGAAGTGAGCCAGAGCCTGAGGGTTTGGACACTCCAGTTTCTTGATAATCTCAAAACTCTGGTTCAGCTGAGTGAACACATCCACCACCGAACAGGAGAAGAGGGCGTGGTCTGAGGTTTGCTGGAACTGTTGAAGGAAAAACGTCGAGGAGAGAGAGAGAGAGACGTGAGAATGTAAAGAGTGATGGAAGGATTCATGTCAATAATGTAAATATCGTGTAATAATATCTGTGTTAAACCAGTTTTATGAAGCTTTTACACGTTTCCCCTCATTATTGCCTAACATCCTTTTTGCTACTCTGAAAATCCCTGTTTCGTTTTTATCCATTTTTAATTGAAATTTTATTCATATTCTTGTCTTGCGATGCTTCAGGATGAGGAGTGTTTTTCACCGTATGAAATTTCCTTTATCCCCCCACATCCTCTTCTTCAAGAGGTAAATTTAGTCGTAACAGGATGTCCTTGTGAATAAGAAAGCAGTCTTAAGTGGCTTGGTTAATGCTACATATTGAGAAATAACAATGTAATACTCACTCCATCCTTCTTGTCCCTTTCCAGTGCTCCATTGAGGAAATCCATGGCGACGTCCTCGTTCTCATCAAGCCACTGAATGACAAATGGTTCAAACCACCTGAAAAGGAAAAACCATTTGTTACTCAAGGGTCAAAATCACAGGCGGAGGTGTTTGGAAACCTTTACTTTATCTCATCTGAGCCGGGGTTTACAATGAGATCAATTCAGAAGCACAAGGCTTTTTAGTTATTTCAAAATTATATGGGAGATGCTGTATTTAAGGGGAGATCAATGAAAATTGTGTTACACTCAAACAGGTATCCTAAAAGGACTGAGCCGATTTCAGCGCGGTTTTGGCCAAGGCTGCAATTCATGGACGTGCTGATATCAAGTTTCAGTTTGCGGACAGATTAGACTGTGAGGCTCAGACAGAGGACAGCAGAGGACGGGGCAGGCCGGGACGGGTAAGGAAGTACATCTGTTATTGGAATATTAATGCTGTTCTGTTTATTTCACTTTGCCATTTCCTTGTTTAATACAGTGCCCGAGCTTGTCCTCAGAGCAATGGATGTCCCCCCAAAGCTGCTTTGTACCCTGACTAAGGGCATCTGCTATAAGAGGGAAAGCCAATAAATAAGGGGGGCGTGGCGACGAAGGAAGAGAAGAGAGACATGCAGACGGAAGACAAAAAAAATATGTGTGTGTGCGTCTGAGAGAGAGAAAGTGTGTGTGTTGTATGATGCGTGTGCCTCTGGAAGAATCAATCCTGCTGGAGATGGTGTTTGAGTGACAGTGTTGGAGAGGGGGAGGGAGAGTCATTACTCTGATTGACTGGCAGGATGGGAGAGGGCACTGCGTTCCCTGCTTGCATTACACGTGTTTATATTGCAGCTATCCCTGCTTTGCTGCACCTGATTATGCGTGCACAATGCAAAACAGGGATACGTGAAGCGGAGAACAAAAACATGCTTTTAAACGATAAATCTCCTCATCCGAAACAGTTTACGATCAGTTTGTTGGAGTAAACGGCCAGCCCAGATTATACAAACACAACACTTACAGATCAGTCAGAAACCGATTGCAGTTACTATGATTAATGATCTTATATGTTTTGCGCTCACGCTGTTGACACTTTCAGGATGTTTCTTCTTATGCTTTGTCTACAAATATGATTAAATGTATTCAAAATGACTTAAATTCAGAAATTTCAAAATTAATTACTGTTCTGCAAATGGAAAAAAATCCAATCAGGCTACAAAACAGCTTCCTGCAGAGCCCCACAGAGATCAATCTTTGGAAGCATGCATTTGTCTCATTTATTCCAATGAAATTTACTTTACTTTAATAAGGATTTTTAAATTTTGGTTTTGACAATGACACTCTCAATTTCTTATCTCGTAAATATAACAGGCAAAGTTAAAAGGCAATAAACAGCAGCAGTGGAAGTTGTATTGTTGACCCATGTGAAACAAATGATCTGTAGTAAATTTGTTCAGAAGGCAATCAAATTTCATTGTGAAGCAATTGAACAATTTGACTTTTTCTTTGCATTTCTGAGGCCTCCTTTGTTTCAATTAAGACGTAACAAGCAGCCCTGTTTATGTTGTGCGAAGTGTCAGTAATCACATTTTAAATTTTACAGTACAATACATATATGTATGTTTAACCTTTCTCTGCATGTATATGTGTGTGACACTGTGGAGACACTTACAGAGAGTACTCAGGTGAAACCCCCTTGAAGGCCGGCAGGTCACGGACGTACTCATTATGGAACCATTTGACTTTGAAGTGAAGATTCATGTATTCGGTGCTTTTGCATAGGCGGTGCTTTTCATGCTCTGTAAAGCAGATTAAAACATGACACACGTTAGCATGTACAGTGTATCCACATAAGTCATAATTCATTATAGTAGGCCAGCAAAGCAATGTCTCATTTACTATCTGTAATACAGTAAATGTGTTTCAGGCGCTCTGGGGAAAAAAAAGCTGCAGAGCAGTTTCTTTAAACTTCCTTTTCCTGCAAAAACACACATGCACAAGTATAGACAAACACTCGCACACACTAATAGAAGTGAGCAAATATGTTAAAAAGGATAAAAAACAGTGGTTGTGTTTTAATTTATTACATCCTCACAGGCTAAAGTATGTACAGCCCTGAGGTGTCAAAGAATAAGAAAAGTAAACCCAGTCTGGGAATGTGTCCACCTTCAAAAGACAGAGAGTCAGCAAATAAATAAACTGAAGCTAAAATGGATTAGACTTTGATGTCAGCTGACATGGCCGCTGATTCATTTAGTCCAGCTCACTGCAGACTTTTCAGAACAATTAAACATTTCCACGGGGGGATCCCTGGAGGAATTATGGACAGTGGTGGCACAACGAGAAGAAGCGAGGAAAGAAGAGATGAGAGGAAGAAAAAGCAGCCAATGAAATTGGATATAGGACGAAAGAGAAAAGACCACAGGAGAGAGGCAGAGAGGAAGAGACCTATTCTGCAGCGGCAGCGGTGGATACACTAAACTGCCTTTGATACGGTCCTGCAGATGAGACAAAGACATGGAAGACAGAGAAGAGACAGAAGAGACGGGCAAATATCAAGGCAGGACAGAGGATCATGGACGCCATTGTTGTATCATGATAACAAAATGGAGGGAGCCACAAGTGGAACGCAGATAAGACGAATATAAGGAGAGATTAAACCCTAACAAAAAGGGAAAATGCTGTAAGAGTCTACAGCCATGCTAGCAGCTCTGTTAAGCTGTATTACTGTACAAATCACAGGGGTGCGATCAGAAAAATGCTAACATCAGCACGCTAACATGCTCACTGTGGCAACTCTAGCATGATGTTTATCAGGTATAATGTTTAATAACACCGTAGTTTAGTGAGTCAGCATGATTAGACTTGCTAATTACCACTAAACATAAGAAGAGGCAAGAAAAAATTATCTTTTCGCTGTGCAAAGTTTTATGGCAATATGATCATCAATCATTGCTGCAATTTTTCTGGTTGGACCAATGAATTGAAATGCTTACAACATGCCTATGCTTTTACCTCTTGAGGCTGGCAAATAATTACAGCTGTCTGTTAGGAGCCATGGTGGAGGCTTGCGCTGTGTGGTTGGGCAGACTGCACATCCCATCTCAACCAAACGTGAGCCAGAGTTATGAAAACACCCACACATCTGTCGTGATGCAGCCTTGTCAGACCGCATTTGTGAACGTTACAATTTTGTGTGAACACAAAGGCAACTACAATGGACAACCACCCAATAAATACTGCATGTGGATCGTGCAGCAACCCTCTCAAACACGGTCCCTACCCGAGGCATATCATCCTGCACTCCAACCTTTCCTCTGGGTGTTTTTTCGGCCAAGATTCTCTGTTATTTTGTTTCACTTTTTTGTCCAAGTATTTCTTTCTCATTTTAACTTTCATCTGTATGGTTCTTATTCAGGATTCAAACAGCCACTTTGGCAGAGGAGGACATCTCTCTTTGGTGACACAGCTATTACAGTCTTCCACAGATATCTGAGACACATTTGAGAAATAATCTACACGACAGGCCAAACATTTGGAAGCAACTTCAAGTTTCTGGTCACAATGCCTTTCTTCAAAAACATCAAGAGTTAACTGTATTTTGGGATGTATTTACTGCATGATCAGACTTTGCCTTCATTGATATGCACCATTTTCCTCAATTTACCTATAGGTACACATTGATGTTACCTAGACAAAAAAGAAGAGGAAGATGTTCTTCAAAAGATGGTTTGGTCTCATCAGGCTCCAGACCTCTCTCCAGTTGTGTGGGATGAATTTGATCCATCAGTCAGAAAAGCACAGCCCACAAATCAGCAGTCTCTTACTGATGAACTTAAGAAAGCTTGGAATACAGTTCCTGGCACAAACTTTAAAAAACTTGTGGAACAAATGCTTCGTATATGCTATGCTGAGGAGGTTAATGTGAAGAAAAGCAAAGTCTAAGAAAGAAAAACTAAATCCCTGATAATTATAGTAGAAATGTCTTTTGATAGGTTACTCTTTATATAATAATAATAATAAAGTTTATTTTGTTGGAAAAATATACCAATGAAACTTTGATCTTTTTTGATCTTGCTTTTAAAGTTTTGGCCTGTAGTGTATATAATATCAAGTGTGATCTCCAGTCCATCTCCAGCTATGAAACGTGGCTTTATCAAAGTCTTGAAAAGGGCTAAAGAAGCAGGATATTTAAGGGAGGGTGTTGGATCTCCCTTTAACTTTACAGCAGGTACTTCTTAATGGTAAAGCGGAATTAAAGACCCACATTCACACACTCTTTTCCAGATGAAAGATACATACATTCACGCTACATCAAAGACATGTTTAAATCCACACACTGCAGCCCGGCTGCCTGCCTTAATCCTGATTAGAACCTTGGTGCTTACTCTGATGAATAGTGCAGCGCCTGCCAGCCTACACTCCCCTCTAAGCTCAGAGGAAAATATTTACATATGTTTAATTAACATATTTACCTGTGGAGAATGGATTCATATGCACAATGCAATATTTCACTCCTCAGAATGCAGAAGATACCACACTCAAGATTTGCATAGTGTCATTGTTGTGTTAAATTAGATTACAGCTGCAAATGTCCTGCTTTTGAGGCTACACTTCATTAAAATAATCATGTACGTGAACAAACGGGCTGGGTGTGCCCACAACCACACACATATACCTTTAGGAAGAGTGTACATTTAAAAACTATGCAGTATACAAACACCAGTGTCTCGTTAGTGATTCGTGGGAACGCTTAAAAACCAGATTGAACACAACAGAGCTTCACCACATTTCGTCCAAAGGTTTGACAGTGTTGGTGCCTCCTGAGAGAAAGTCGCCTATGTAGAAACCTGTGCTACTCTTCGGTACAGCAGAAACTGTGAGTGTGAAGATAAACATTGTATAATATACGATGCATGGTTGCCATAGCCACCACGGATTAACACATACTGTCGGTAAGAGAGTATCAGAAAAAGAACCTTGATTATCTGTAAATCACAGTACCAGGCAACACTGACTGACAAGTGGAAAATGTAATGTAAAACGGCACAGAATAAAACTATATATATATATGAGATACATGTTTTTCTGTTGCCCAGCATGCCCCTATCAATTCAAATCATTTTCTACAACCATACAGTAAACGCCTGAGGTGGAGTTTATTTAACTTGCACATATAGATTTTTTTATTTCTTTTCACAAATCCCATAGTCACCCAAGGGTTTTTGCAAAGTACTGCCGATAACTGATATGAAAAGTTACAACGATTCCAGCACCTTACAGTTATTTTCTTTTGGAGCCGAACAGGATCACTGCTATCATCTGCGCCTAACCTTCATGGCCGAGGTGGTTGTGATGGCTGAAATTGCCAAGGGATTTAAGGTTTCACCTGGATTCAGCTGGTCAGTCCGTGTCATAGAAGGAGCAGCTGGCTTAAACACTGTGAATATTGAGCTGAGGTTGTTTTACCAGAGAAAACCTGCAGTTATTCTGCTGCAGAGGCTGCGTAATATCTGAACAGAGGGATCCACTGTGGCAGTGCCACTTTAATAACTGAGCGGGCACTGCAAGGTAGCTTACACATACAGGATGGGCACACACACACACACACACACACACACAATCACAGTTGGTCAACATTTCTGCCCTAAGCTCTGACTGTACGCACACACACAAAAACACACACACCCTCACTGTCACACTCTCACAGTCACCTAAAGGAAGCAGATGGAGGTCAGTTGGGAGACAGAAAAAGTGGAGGTCAGCAGGTGTTTTGTTTGGTGCTGCCAGCCAGGGTCTGCTTGCTATGTATGGGTGTTTGCAGGGTGTGTGCGTGTGCGTCTACATTAAATCCATTCAAACACACATACTGTACACATAATACTGTACATAATTAAAGTAATACGTTTGTGCTCCACAAAACAATAACAAAAATATAAAAAATGAAAATATAAATTTGTTAAATAAGATTTTTATATATAAAAATCAATATGATACACAAGACATACAATCACTTACATAAAGCCTAAGAGAGGTCTGAGCAGTATTATGCTTTGCTGTGTGCTGTACTCTTTGTACTATCTGTTTGTAATAACATACTGTACAGACAATTTTGCAAATATTCGATCTTGACTATAAGTTTGTTCTGACCGTGGCTTTAGGGGAGAGATCATTCAAAGTGGAAACGTCCATTCTTGGGAGAACATGATTGTTTTAAGTTAACACCTGCTCATTTAATGTTTGTATTTCTTGTCGACAAGTGGAAATGTCCTGATGGTGGCACTGCAGTAAAGCTCAGGGTCAGCAAAGATATTAGGATACACCCTCAGAAGAAGTTCCATATGCATATTAAATTTCTTGGAACAACACAAGTACACATCTTTGTCTTAGATCAACATTACTGATGGCTGTCAAATACAAATATATTTTAACACACAGTGGTCTGTATCTTGTAATTGGGTCGCTGTGACAGCTGAATAATCTGCAATAGCATTTTTTCTTTCAAGCCCCAAAATCTGTGATACGAAGACAGAAACGTCCACTAGAGGTTAAAAGGGCGTTTAGTTTATGAAATGCTTCGCCCTTTCAAAACTCTTCAGTGTGGGAGTCATAAAGCTCATATCCTCTCTCTGCAAAACTGAAGCACAGAGGGACAAAATGCGCTTCTTTGCACACTCTGAATGAAAGCAAAGGGACGTAATTTTCCATTCACTGGGCCCAATTTGAATTGTTTGAATAGAAGAGAGAATCTGAGGGAAATGAGGCCGCAGGGGGCAGTGTTTTAAAATACTGCAATAAAACATACAGCAGCCACCTGACTTCAGAATGAGTCATCTGGATTTTTTTCAGAAGATAGCTTTGAATCTTTTAGAGAGTTTCTGCTAAAAATGGCAGTGGAGACATTTGTGTTTTCATATATCGCCATTGCCTTCGCTAAATTTTTTGTCATAGGCTGTTGAACTTAAATTCAGATAAATTTATCACTGAAGAATTTGACTTCCATAACAGTAATTATTTCGTAAAGCTCAACTGTCAGACTTTTTCAGACGGGTAATCTGTCACTTTGGAAGGTGAGTCAATTTATATTTATTTATGCTGTTTATGCAAATCCAGCCTCCTGGGACCTCCTCGTGGTGTCACATGGATTAACACATTAAAAACAAAAACACGCATTTAACACACTGTGCATGTGTGGTGTGTGCTATTCTTGTAACACCACCACGACGGGACTGAGCAGCGCTACGATGAGATATGCTTTATTCATTCGTGTGCCATTTTTGTGCGCCACACTCTTTAAATGATGCAAAGCATTGATGCGAGACAGCAGTGCAGTAGCAGTGTTTAAGTTCTGGTTATGTCTATAGACCAGGTCTGTGTTTGTTGCAGTGTTTATATGTGGAATATATTTTGAAAACTTTGATTGCACATTCCTTGGTTAATTAAATTTTTTTGCTGAACAAAGGGCAGGTTTACAGCGTATGGCTGAGTCCTGGTCAAAAGATTCATGATTGTTTGTCATCTAAAAATACCTTCCTTTCAAAGGCCAGATCTGTGCTTCATCTACAATTTCCACTTTTTAGAAAGCAAAACAACATGCTTTCACAAAATAATCATGCTGGTCTTCTTCGCACATCAAACTGGCCTGTTATAGCTCTGTGTTTTTCCTGCATTTATGCATTGCAAACCACAGAGATGCCGGTTATATCCTGGATGCATTGGACACACACTTCCATGAAAAACTACTCCCCTCTCTGCATCACTGAACTCCCTCACCACTGCCTGTTATCCTCTCTGTATATTTTCAGCCATAAATACCAGGTTACCAGCTGCAACATGTCCAACTGTGACATTGTTAACTGCAATATGATGTGATACAGCAAATTTAATCAAAATGATGACTGGACTGTAATTGGTTTTGTTAAGACAGACCACCATAGTTTCAATATGATTCATCTTTTCCCTTTTTTTCCTTTCTCCTTGTGTCTTCCAAATTGAATTATAATGGTCAATTTTCTGTTTATGCAATCATGCAAATGCCTCGTGGCACTGTACATTCACACCTTACCATTTTCAAATTCCTGGACAACAATGACACGCTAGGAGAAGCCAGACTGATCTCTCTTATTCATTTGGTGAGACATTTTCATTACAGGCCATTGTTACTGGCACAGCTGTACAACAGATAATATACCGGGCTGAGAAGATAATAATTAATTACCATACCCATGCTATTTCCACTACACTTTGCTAATACATTTACACATATATAAATAAAGATATCAAGTGTGCTTGAATGTGCTCTCGTCATCTGTACACACATGATCTGGCATCGCAATTAGGCTAAAATAGGGCCCTCATATCTGCCTAAGCATGTCTGTGTGTGTGTGTGTGTGTGTGTGTATGTTACATTACGCTTGTGTGTGCGCATCTGTGCACGCATACACTGTTGTCTATGTGTGTGCCCCGCTGGTGGTAAACAGTGTGGGCTGTCCGGAGGGAGGAGTAGGCTCAAGGTCCCTGGTGAGGATGTCATCTTGTCTGACTCAGCCCACAGGGACTGACAAACTCGCGGGAGACTCGCTCACTCTCTGCCTCATTGATTTAAATGTTGTGGATATTATGATGAACTGCAGCGGTTCACCACAGCCTTTCCATCCACTAATTGCTGTTTGCAAATATATCTATAGGAGAGGAGCGGGTGGTTGAACACATTTTCTCAAAACTAAAAGGTGGAGGACCAGAATGGCAGCCAAGGCCAGTATAGTTCACTCTGTGACATAATTCCTTCAAATTGTCTTCTGACCCAGTTCTGTCAAAAGGCGTCCTAAGCAGTATCACAGGGCCTACTGACACAGCTCTGCTATAACACCATCAGTCCACAGAGACTCTAACTCCAGTTGATGTGACTTAAACATATAATGCATTAGGACACTGTGGCCGAACTCATCAGAGTTCACTCTCATTGAGCCACCACAGCAGTTTAAATTATATGGCAAATGTGCTTATTTATTTTACAATAAATATTTATTCTCACCAGCTTTATGAACACAATTAGACTAAAATGACGTACTGTAAAAGGATTTCTGTGAGAGTGAGTTTACATGACCCTCATATTCAAACGTCCATGCATTTACACTTCTTTGAACCCATAACACTGCAGAGGAGGATGTGAAGAAATTCTTTTTCCGCCAAGAGATTGTCCTTTTTCACTGGACTGAACACATTTATTTGATGGAGAGAACTAAGGAGAGAACTATTTAAGCTTTTATGAGGTCGACATGTATGAAATCAAGCCACCTGCGAGGCTCACACAGTGCTTTATAAACTCTATCAATATAAAAAGGGCCATTAGCTGAGGCACAGAGAGATCAGAATTGAGCTTTTGCTGAAACCTGCATAAAGGCATGAGAGACTACCAGTATGAGAACAGACTGGCTTGTTAAAGTCACACTGCAGAGCAACACGCAACCTTTAGTCGTGCTCCAGCCCCACAAACAGCATCTCTCTGCTGAAACAAAACTCCCTCTGAAGAGGTACATTAACTGAAATAAGTGAAACTCAATTAAAATATTCTATGGAGTTCCAACAGGCTGAAGATGAGTTAACGGGCTGCTGGAGCATTGGATCTTTAATGACATGCTCCAGAGACCTCGGCCATTAAACAGCTATACAGCGGATATACAGTGTGTACTGCAGAACTTCATCATAGAAGTAGTCGAGAAGTAGCACTACTTTTTCTCTGATTGAGATGGAAGCATTATCTGTTTCCAAACACGGTGGAGTTACTGATGTTAACCTTTTATTGATGCAACAATTTTGGTGGCAGGGGATCTCCTCCTCTTTTATCTGCATGTGATACTCTTACTCAGTATGCTGAGATTTGGTGAGCTGGCATAATGATATGTGCCCCATCTTTCAGTGGTCACTGAATGTAATGATGATGATTGATAGGCATCTGAAAACTTGAACTTTTTGACTTTTTTTAGCTTGCAGGTATGGGTGAACAAGTGAATGAGAGAGTGGTTTCAGCTACAGCCCTAGTCACTCACTCACTCACTCACACATCCTCCTTCTCCTTTTCTCTGTTTCTTATTTTATCCTCTCCCTTTTTGTCTTTCCCTCCTACTTCTACCTCTCTCTGTAGCTCTCTTTCTCTCTCCCTCTCGCACATTCAGAGATTCGCATAGAGATGCTAAAATTAGCAGCATCCATTTCTGCACCAGCACCGGCACCAAAGGCCTCCAAGCAGTAAGCAGAGGATGCATCAAAGACTTCATTAAGTAATGCACATGCACATGTGTGCGCGGAGACACGCACACACCGACACAGATTCTGCTTTTATTCTCATTCATTCTTCTTTACTGGCGCACACAACTGAATGCCTGCACAGACGCGCCTGCGTGCACAGACACACAAGCGGAGAGACGCAGACCAACAAAGCAGGACACTCCGGGCCGCCTCCTTCAGGGTGTCTCTGTCAGCCAGTTCTGTGTGCCTTCTTATGTAAACAGGTCACTCCGTGTTACTTCCATTTGTCTGAATTTGAAAAACAGGCAGCAACCTGGACTAGCTCAGAATACCAACTCTCGCACCTCATTATTTCATTCATTCATTCTGTACATACATGAGTTAAGGAATACAAACACACACACAGCAGGATGTGTGTAGATTACAAATGAGAGCTCGCACACACATACAATGCCCCTTACACACACACACAACTGTTAAAGAGACTGACAGTATGATGGGGGTGACAGGAGATAAATTATTACACTAGGGAATAAAAAAAAGAAATATAAGTACTTTCCTTACACCACAGATGCAATACACTGAGTGAAGATGACCGAAACTAAGCAATTAATTGCTGGTGTTTATCTAACTATGTCTGGCCATGAAAAAGAAGCTGAATAACTGTTTAGTGACTGATCTTAGAAGGAAGCAGTGAGCCGTTATTAGAGTAATTAAATCTCCTGTTGTTTCACCATTTTCTTTTCCAGATGATCGATTGTGTTCGCTTCTGTAGC
>JBAJHX010000001.1:18229537-18241112 GCA_037176925.1 Amniataba percoides
AACACAGACACACAGGTATGTATGTGCTAAATGCATAATGCATGCATGTATCTACGACCTGGCTGATATATAAAGAGCAATTTACTTTTACTTACATTAAAACTCAGTGAGTATTCATTTGGGTAATGTAAGCTTACATTGCGGGAATTAGTCTGTGTGTCAATGTTATCAATTCTTGATAGATAATTCATTAGCTGCCCTTATGACTGTTGTCATCCAGTCCACCATGGGACCAGTATTCAACTTGATTAAGTCCAGTGCGCTATGGATTTCAAGTGAAAAAACATGTGATATATCGACCATACAATCTGCAACTACTATCCTTTTTTTTAACAATGGTAAATTTCCATAAACAGGCTAAAGTTTTAGCAGGCCAATTTAGTCACGAAGTGCATTTTCAGTTGTAAAATGTTTTTAAATAACACATAATGTGATTCACATGAGCACCATCCATTTGTAAAAGTGATATGTAACCGCACTGGTGAGACAGCAGCAATGTATCATGAGGCACTCTGTAATGTTTAGTGGACAGAGTAGTCAGATATTAATGTCATTGTATCATACATCCAAGTGTTTTAAAGACTCACATCGACATAATTTTATTCTGCAACAAAAACACACTCTACTGGTGTATGGAGGGTATTAAGAGTGAGTGATACACAGGATCAATCAATAAAAGTGGTCTGTGTTTCCCATGCTGCAACTGGCCCCATCTGTTTTTAATGTGGTGTTACAATCTATACAGTAAAAGACATTATATGGTTTATAGCGTGCATGTTTGCACTTACACTGTGATGTAGTTTATGAGCTGTCAAACTCTCCTTCATTTAAATACTCGTCTGTCCCCACCAAACCAAACCTAGAACTCCGACAGCCAGTAGGACCAACAAGAAATGAGCAATAATTCACACAAAGTGCTCCTTTGAGGAACATGACAGTCACATCCTCCTCCTGGCACGTGTCACTGTGTGCCGGCAGAGATGCGCTGACAGGATGAGGCAAGAGGAGGCAAAGAAGGGGAAGAGAGTTAAGGCTCAAGGAGCGAGAAGGAGGGTATATGTGACTGAGTGCATCCATGATTCTTGTCTCCTTTTGTAACACGGACACCCACACACACATACATACACACTGCCCAAACCTGCTGTGACAGCAGTCAGTAATACCCTAGGTGGTCACATGCCCAGCTGACCTGACTCAGATATGCACACATACACATGGGTCACAATTACTCTCTCCATCTCTCGCTACCTTTTTATTGATCTACTTAAAATTGTGTAATATCCTTCGTAAAGTGAAAAGACCAATCATCTTAATAGTTATTGCACTATCATGAAACTGTGCTATTTAGCAAAAGCCTTGTAATCATCTAAAAATAATAAACCTGTAGTGCTGCTGTTACTGTGGGCTAAAATTAAACAGGGTTGTCTCTCAGTGGTTTAATAGCTCTCATAATAAACTTGTGCAGAAGTATTTAATATTTATTCCTGATATTAATACAATGTCCCCTAAGGGTTACATATGTGACCACTTTAGTTGATTATGTAAGAAATATTACATAATTTATATTAATTTTACCTCAATTAATTCGTATCTTTATGCTGATGATACAATATTTTGTTTTTTCTTTTTTGTGAATAAAATAAGATGTCTCTGCTCTATATAAATATTTTATGTCATCCAAAAGTTTGTAGATATAATCTTCAGAAAATGCTTGGTGCAATGACACCTATGGGCATTACATCCCCCATAGTGAACATCCCGTCTCTTTCACTCTGTAGGCCCCTGCCAGCCTCAATCAAAATGTTTGACGTGACATACGAGACTGAACGTGATTGACAGGCATCATGTTGATAGTTTGTTTTTCAATTAAGTTTAAATAAATGTTGATTGCTTGTAACTGTATTGCAGTTTGTCTAGTTTGCAACGTGAGCAGAGCGATGTTAGCTCAATGAAAACAGTAAGGGTACAGGATGGGAAATGATGCTGTCTCTGTCAAGCTGTCATATCTATCTGTCTCTGCAAGACAGCAATCAAACAACTTTCAATATGCTTGTTTTCTGAATGGAGTTGGGTTTGCTAACATTGTAGCTGCTGGAACAACATTCAAAATAATGTAATCTAAATTCTGTATAAATATAATGTAGTATCATAGAGCTAACTAGGTATGTCAGCGCTATAGCAGAACTCAAGAGAGGCACTTGGGAGAGCGCTAAAATGTCCTGTTAAATAGAAATCAGTCCACAGAGTGTTACAACCGACAAAGAAAATCATGTAAGACCTTTTTTTTTACTGATGTTACAGTCTTTTCATGCAAAATGATTCAAATATGCTTAAAACATCTAATTTGTGACACTCAGGCCCTTTAAACTATGACACAAAGAAATGCATGCTATTCACCTGTGGTAATTACCACTGTAATTTCCAGACATGCTTTTAATCTCATGCTGCAGTGATTCACAGTCTGATGATAAAAGTCTCTGGATGTGATGATAGCTAAAGAACCAACAATTGTTCTTTTATGAACATGATTTATTGGTG
This sequence comes from Amniataba percoides, assembly GCA_037176925.1. NCBI lineage: Eukaryota > Metazoa > Chordata > Actinopteri > Centrarchiformes > Terapontidae > Amniataba > Amniataba percoides. Next base: position 18,232,076 of record JBAJHX010000001.1, read on the forward strand.
TGCCTTTAATTTTTCAGAGCACTTTGAAATGCTGAAATTTCCTGAACCAGATTGTAGGATTACCACAATCCTTCACACTTAATTTACAGCATGTCAGTGGGTTATATTCTCTGCAAAAAAAAAAAAAAGGTCACAGTCTTTCAGTAAAGAGAGAGACACAGTTTCAGGGAGTATTGCACTGCCAGATGATGAAACAATGTGGATGGAAGAATCATTTTCAAAATGCTTTTTCTCTTCAGGGCAAAAGAAGGAGATGGGGTAACAAGTAACAACATATTATTTATGACAAAGGGCAATGTAAGTCTGAAAATTACCACTGTGAGATAGAGACTACTGACTGCTTTGACTGCTGCCTTCTTTGTTTTCAGTTAATCCTGCACAGAGGTGTCACAGTTAAGCAAAGGTATGGTGCATGTTAAAAATGATAAACATGGACTCGTGAAAAGAGGTTAGGATTGATGATTTAATGTAAATCTCACCTCACATAATCTAGATATCTTGCTGCTTTATAGCTGCTCATTACTCTCCAAAGAGACACACAATCATCTGTGCACGCAACGCTACGAATCCACACGTCTCATTAAAATGTGATGCATGGGCACCTTTATACGTCCACACGTGTGCCGTATCCAAAAAGCATTTAAAACCACCTCATCTACAAAATCATTTTGTATTTACAGAATCCATATGCTCCCTTTAGGCTCACGTGTGCATATGGATTTGCAGCGTGTCTTCACATGCCACCTGGTTGCCATAGCAACTCAAGATGGCTTAGCGCAGAGAAAGCAGCAGGTATGTGCTGTGTAGATGAGGATAAATCACCGACAGGCTCTTTAGGTGCTTCTCTGACTTTTCTCTTGACACACACTCTAAAGAGCATCCCCAATATTTGACCTCAATCAGAGCCCGGCTTCTCTTACTGCTCCCTCTCTGCCTCTGCTGTCATCGTTAAAGTGGCAAACATCATGCCCTAGTTCAACATGGATATGGTACACAGGTTCAACTTGAACCCAGGCAAGATATGCATTAAAAACATGGTTGCATTGACCTTGATGTTATAGTGAGGCCAGACCAGAGCACCACAGGGTTCCTTGGATGAGGTCCAATACATTTCCTTTAAATTAAAAAAGGGGACAGTAACCTGTGTCTGACACAACAGCAAGCACACATTTTGACCAGAGAGAGACAGACTGACATAAACTGAACTTGTAACAGTGAGCATAGTATGCGCTGTGTGCTAATGTCATATTGCATGATTTCTGGGTAATAAAGCTCCAAGCCTCATTGCTTTTTAGAGACACGATTGTGGCAAACTTCAGAGTAAGAATTCACACAAAGTCATAACCCAGGGTGCCACCCTGCTGAGTCCTTAACTGCACACAAACTCTCACACACACACACACACACACACACACACACACACACACAGTCACGCTTACTTACTCACATACACACACAGCCATTTTAACATTCATTCACAGTCCCAGTCCCATTAGCTCCCTACTCCATTCTGCCTTCCCGTCATACATCCTGATTTCCTGGGGGTTTGATCCAGAAGCCTCCAACAGCAAGCTCAATAACCTCCAGGAGGCATCTGCTGCCTTTTGGGAGGCGAACTGGAGATAGAGGGGGTGGGGACTGAAGTCAAAACCTACGTTAAAACGAGGCACATTTTTCTCCCTGCCAGGAGCAGATCTGATTTATTTATAGCTTAGAATCTCTGCTGCCTTTAGAAAATAAAAAAAACATACTTATTTTGACAAAGTATATACCAGACTATTGAAGACTGCAAGAAAACTGATTACATTTTGTGGCACATTCACTGTTTAAATGAAGCACAGCATAGCTGCTTTGAATAATGGATTTGCACTTGAGTAATTAGTGACAGAGGAAGAAAGATATTGATTATGTTTCTTGGAGCTAGACTGTGGATCACTTCTTTCATATGGTGGGAAAGTTTTATGCCTTCATTCCATATACTGCAGGCAATTCTTCATACATACTAATTTCATCATACAGATACAGTGAAATAATTCAGTTCAGTACTGTCTTTCTTGGGCCAGTACAAGAATAGAGACAAACGTATCCATAAATATTGTACGTTTAAAGCATCAAATGTTTGACTCACTACTACCTACTTACCACTGCCCACTGATGGTAAGGCTTAAAAATCTCCACTAAAAAGCTCTGCCTTCACCTCTACATGACTAAATCAAATATGGAAATAGCTTTTAATCTTAAATATAAATAAACATAAATAAAATAACTTCAAAGTGAACTTTCTATACTATGGACCACATCGGTACTAAGCAACAGGAATGCACACACAAAGAGTTTCAAACCACACACACAGACCTGAGCATCTCCTCTGTTTCTGATTATGCCACTGATCAGCTGTTTATCTTGATTAAAAGAAGTCCCAGTTTCTCTATAATGATCGATAGTGTGAAATCAGGGAAGTGTAATGGAGAAAGGCAGTGGAGCTGACTGCAGCCAGATGCGGCCCGATAAACAGCACTGTGACACCAGCCAATAAACAGCGGCATATAGGAAGAGGCATAACGCAGCAACACTTACTCCTGAGTGGTTACACAAGAAGGAGAGAGCAACTAATTAAAACTAACTGCTAATTTAGTGAGAAGATAACAGGTAGATGCACAGTGAGTGGTAACTACTCAGGATGTTGTGTAACTTTTCATTATCATATATTCCAGCTCATGCTCTCACACACACACACACACACACACACACACACACACACACACACACACACACACAAAGCCTCACGCAGCACCACAACAGACAGTGACTTGTATGACCTGCAGCATTACTGACCTTCCATTGCATACTTCATATCCTGGGCGAAGAGGGTCCACATGATTTCCGCGCTGATCTTGCCAACGCTCAGCTCCTGTGGAAACCTGGTGGAAATCAAACGGATTCCAATCAGACTCCTTTCCGCATAATGACATGCTCGACTGGTTGGCCTGATGGCTTGGCCCAGCCCGAGTCTCTAACAAACGACTTAACAGATGTGCAAGGAGACATGGTTGGTGGGCCTCATAATCTAATAATACCCCCGTCACTTCCAAACCTGGTTGAATTGGGGCAGAATGGAGAAGCGCACGCGGGGCTTAAAATCAAGAAAAAACGCAAGAGCAAATGACACAGCAAAGGAGACGGGGAGAGACAGAGAGAGAGGGTGGCAGCCTTTTTGGCAAGTAATCTGCTATTTTGAATGCCTATGGATTTTCAGTCAAAGATATCAATGGTTTAATTATGCGTACGTTCAGACAGTGATGGGAGGACATTTACAGATGGTGGGGCCTTGGCCTGAGAAAGGTCAATTTATCAGGAAATGTTTTACTTTTGCCGGAGACCGCCCTGTTTCCAACAACAAACACATTCGTCTGGCGACTTCTATTGAGACAGTAATCATCTGCTCAGCTGGGACACTCCAGCAGAAACTAAAGCCCAACTCTGTGCACACACACGCACATCCTTTCATGGAGCAAAGGAACAAACACTGAGACGAGAAGGCGGATTTGCGCTCCCAGTGGCAAATGTAGAAAAAAAAAAAACAAAAACAAGAATCCCAGAAACAATTGCTCCCTCTTTCATCTCTATCACTCTGAGAATCTTTCCCTCAACCTCAGTTATCCTTCAGTCTCGTCATGCACCCACATGGTTTATTGTGGGCAACAATGAAAAACTCTTCGTGGCGAAGATGAATGCAACATCTGCAGCCACCGTACACGCCTGTAGAGGGTTGACAATCTACTTCTATGTGGCGACATAAATGAAGCTATGCGGTTTACGATCCGCCTGATGAGTATTTCTGGAAATAATCTCTAAAGCTTCTTATCCATTACACTTTGAAAAACAACTGCAGCATCCAATTTTATATTTTGTATTTCCAATCATTAAAAAAAATCTGTATATCAGTTTATATACTTAAAAAATTCCAGGCTAGATCCCCAGGTAAATATTCTCCGCAGAGCAACAGCATTTTCCTTCGCCTGGCAGCAGCAGCCATTACTTAAAGGCAACAAGTCCACTACTGGGTTTATCATGAAAAAGCACCGCAGCCGCTGTCACTCTGGCGCTTGACCAGGGGAATGTGGAGGAAATGGGCATGAATATTGCAAATCTATCATTAGACAGTGTAGGAGAGAAAGCTCAGGGCATAAACAGAGTCTTAATAAGCATCGTAAATCAGCAAGAGGAAGGAGAAAAGAAAAAGGGGGAGGCGAGAGTGCGAAAGGATATGTATGAGCGAGACAGAAAGAGAAAAATATGCTTCATCTCATTTCTTCTGGGGTGAGCTCCACTCTATTTTCTGCAGGTCATGTAATTTGTTTGATTTTATTAACCAAATCATCGGAAGGACACAAATATAAACCACGCACCTCCCTCACAACCAACCCTCCATCCCTGTTTTTTTTTTTTTTTACCCACAAACAAATCTCTCATCTGTTATATAATTCAGCAACACTGAGATTTCCTTTTATCCCTCTATCCTATGGCTCACCATACAAACAAAGCATTTTTTACTGCTGGCTTCGCTGGCTGCCTCACAGCCTCGTTGCGCAACGCTGCACCCATTCACATCTCCCGAATCAGTGAACGCATTTTTCAAATTTATAGGGGCTGATGTTTGAGGGGGTTTTTGGTTTTCGCTCTCATTCTCTAAAAAAACTAAACAAATGATCTTGAAATGAATTAAAGTGGGATTCCTCTCCCTCATCTATGAATGCTGTGTGATGAATAATGAGGCCCAATTTGGCCCTCATTAATACAAATAAATGCAGTAAATATTATATAAATATTGGACAAATAAGTAAATAATTAATGAGCATGAGCCTTATTCAAGATCACAAAAATTAATTAACAGCTAAATCTTTTTTTCATTTTTCTAACAATGTTTCAAACATTTTTTAAAACCTTCTTAAATATCAAGTCAGTTGCATCTGTGTCCACTTGATCACAACTGGTTGTGTGTAAGTCCTGCTGTGCAAAGCATGCTCAGTGAGGTCATTTACATTTTTAAATGTAAATGAAGAATAAACTGGTGAATAAATATAAACACTAATACTATAAATTATATTCTAATACTAATACGTTATAATAATATCAAACTATTTACTGCAGATGCTGGCATAGCAACCAGTCAAATACAATTTGTACCTGCATCTGTAAATATTATTTGATCAGACTGCTTGATACAAAAGAATGAATGGGAAAAAGACAAGGAGCACATACTGGTTAATGACTGGGGTGTAAGCTGTCCGGTCCTCATCAATTACAGACACCATGAGAGTGATGAGTTTTGGCCAGAAGTCCAGGTTCTTTATCGATGGACCCTGCTCCTCTCTGGGAATGTCCTGCTTCCGGCTCTGCGGGAAAGGAAAATCAGAATGGTGACAGTCAGACGACAGTGTTTGCTGTTTGTGAAGCAGGAGATATGATCATGAGAAAACAACAAGTTTGGGTTTTTTAGCCCTGGATCTCAAAGAGTAAGCCAAAGTATATGTATATTCTCTATGTCACAGTGCTTTTTATTATAAGTGGCAAAGTCTCTCATTTTTATAACAGTGGATTAGTTAAAAATATAACAGGGAGTCACTGCCAGATGAAACTCTGCAGGCTGCACACCTCCAACTCTTCAGCAAGCTAACAAACGATTGTTTCTGTGCCCTGCTGTGTGGAAAAGTACTGGCACCATGTGCTGCATAAAATCAGATTGTGGTTGCTCACTGCATGACAGAAAAGAGTCAGAGTGTAGACTGAAATCAAGTTTATTAGCTGCACTGGAAACGACACTAGAACAACCCTGTTTGTTCGTCTGCTGTAGACAGCAGTTCAACAAGTGTTTGCTGCCCACAGAATTCTGGGATCTGTAGTGTGAAACTGCACTTGCTGTTAGCTCTTGTAATGAGGGGAGTCACCAAATCAATCAGGACTGGAATCTTAAGGATTAGAAATTTCAAAGCTCAAGGTCTTTATTTGTCATATGCTCAAAAGTTGGAAGAAAGATGTTGTTGGCAAAGAAATTCTTTGTAGTCAGACTCGCTCCATCCAATGCATGAAATCCCACGGGTAAAAAATGAGAATGTAACGCATAACATAATTCAATAATGCACAAAATATGGGAATAAAACAATATATATATATATGTATCTAAATGAAGAAATTGAAATATAATACTGTGGTAGAATAGTGTGCAGCAGTAAATGAACTGAATTTCATTGCAGTAATTCAGTAGTGACAGTCCAGTAGTGTTTATGTGGATGTGGGTGTTTGTCAAAGTGTGTTACAGAAGTCTCTGTGGCTGTCGTGGGGTGAGAGGTGTTAAATCTAAAGCCTCTCACTGACTCCACCATCTGCTCGCCCCACACTGAGCACAACCACACTGATCTCCAGTCGGAAAGTAACTGTCACAGTCTTTAACTCTGCCATGAACCGGGTCCACAGAAAACTAGCAAGGCCGCGTATGTGGAAAACACAGAGCCGAGTGCAAACGCTTGAGCAAACCCAGCCATACTGACAGACCTGTATCACACACAGACATGATTACATGCAAACACAGCAACACTTATACACAGTGACAATGACAAATATCACCTCTGACTGCGGACCATGGAGACACACTGTACCCTCCGGAGAAGACGCAACATATATGTCTGTAACTGACTAAAGCAAAATGCTTTGTGATGGAATGAAAACTGTGTTAAAAATGAAACACATTCAGATCAGTTATTCAATCATATAGCTTGAATTATTTAACAACCTTAAGCATATTGACTTTGGTGCAGCACACAGAGGGGATGTTGTAGTGGAGCTGGGGAATTGGAAATGAAACATGTCCACTTATCATCAGCACAATCCTTAGAATCGAATCAATCCCCACAACAATCAACTTGCGTCTGATGACGCTCGTCTTTAAATATCTGGCGCTGCGAGGCATTTAATGCTGTTGCATTTCTTGCTGACGTTACAGCTGGAGGAGCTTCCGAATTTAATTTCCCAGAAACGAGAAACACAGATAGGGCTTACGGCTGATTCTGAGACAGTCGATCATGTCATACCAGGACTCACTACTTTAATCATTTGGGTTTGGGGCTGCAAACGTTAAGTCCATCATCTTATGTGCCACGGTCATGAAAACAGATTACTTCTCATTCCATGGGAGGCTGCACCCAGACATCATATTGATCAAAGGCTCATGAATTCCTAATTTACATATTCACTTATGTTTGCTATGTGGCAAGCCATGAAAAATGTACTGATTTTCTAATGTAGAGAAAGTCTGCGCTCTATGTGCACCAGAATCTTGGTGCAAACACTGCATTGGGTCTTTCATACAGCGGATGCATGTTAACCTGGGTACCACCCAAAACAGAACATCATCCATACATGCACGTTAGCAAAGCTGGTGAAGAATGCCTGAGAAATTAAACAACATCGGTCAGTGTGATCATGAATTAAGGCAAGCAGCTCCAAAGACAGATTTGCTTGGTCCATTAAGCATGAAATTCAAAATATTGAGGTTAACAAGTGATTAGCAGTGAAAAGAAAATTAGCAATTTATGAGTTCAGATCAAAGCTGTGAGAAAGAGGCCTGCAATCCACTCTGCACTCTAACTCGTAGTTTATGAAATTAGAATAGCGATGCTTACTTCAAAGAGAAAGGTATAGCCCAGGATGAGAGGCCATCAAGGGGAAGTATGTTACTAAAGCAGCAAGGCAAATTTCTGTTTAATTGCAGGCATGAATGATGAATAAAATATCTCTGCAGGAGGTGAGTCAGCTATGCAAAACCTGTCTGTGTGTGTGTGTGTGTGTGTGTGTGTGTGTGTGTGTGTGTGTGTGCATAGTTGTATGCATGTATGAAGGACACTGAAGGTTGTCATCCTCGCTAAAGTGGATGCAGCGTGCATCCCACTAAAACGTAGTGTAGACTCCCTTTGCTCATCTGTATTCGCCTCAAGTAGGTGCAAACACATTGTTAAAGGTGATTAAGTAGCCCGCTGTCTTTTTACAGTTAACAACACACCCATGGGCTTCACTCTCAGATGTACTAGGTGAATACTGTACTGAACTGAGGGCGCAGTGCAGTTTCACTACTTCCAGTGAACGGAGCAGTGAGGGCACAAGCAGAAATATTCATGGCTGCGTATCGCTCCTCTAGAGGGTAGCTAGTGGTTTATGTTTATTGTTTAGCACTTTCATTCCCCGTGTGGGAGAAATCAGCATTAGCATACAACTGGCTGCTCATCAATTCTCACAATGTGACACAAATTACAGAGTCTCTGATTGAGGGATGTTCTCGGAGAATGCGGCCGAATTCCCGAGAGAAAGAACCCCCCCTGAAGCCGCTGCAATGCATTTTAAAGCGCGATGGAGATACTTTGTGGGCCTGTATGTGTGTATGGAAAAAATGGACTCAAAGACACAACAAAAAAAAACAACATCTTCTTCAAACACAGTTGAATTGACCGCTTGAGGATTGCTGGAAAATATGTGACCGTGTCGGCAAGAGAGACACTTATAGAATCGATTTTGAAGCGTTATCTCCGTAACAAGAGGAGGAGTCTTCTAGCTCCTCTGTGGATCTTCTCGCAAACAGGCGCAGTGGATCCCTGCCTGCGCAACCAACATCTCTTCAAAACTAGATTGCTTAGTGCATCTTATAGCATCATCACATTTGCATAACGAATAAGCATGTGTGCAAACACATTTGCACATTTTGTTCATAAGTGCACGTGTACATCAACAGGCTGCTCCACATTCCTTCACAGCGGACGAGCCAGAAACAAACTCATGAACGTTTCTTTCTTTTGCCCTTTTCCATGATTCCTTTGATTTCCTCTTTCCATTTAAGCTTTGTCTTTCAAAATCCTTGTTTTCCTGCCGGGGTTTAAGAAACTGTTAAGCTCGATCATGCTCCCACCATCCTCCTTACCCCTCCTCCCCCAAGTCATTTTACGCCCGGGCTGAAGCGGAGTGCTTTGTTGTTACGTTATGCAAGATGCCT
>JBAJHX010000001.1:18261269-18272024 GCA_037176925.1 Amniataba percoides
CGACCTGTTTAACACAGTTTAGTAAACCTTTGCTTTACATCTCATGCTCAAAGTGCAACAGAGCAGCTGTGCAGCACTACTGGCAAATACTATCTTGCATGCTGGTAAGGTACCGTTTTTAAGAACAGCAAGTAACATTTTTCTCTTCTTCCTTCATGAGCGTAGTAGAGACCATTGAAGAGGGTTGTTAAAGGCTTTAATTTCCACATTTTCCTCCTCTCCTGGAAACTCAGTCATTCATTACAATGCAACTCTACCTTCTGTTCAATTTTAAGGATAACCTAACTCATTGTGAGTACAGTTACATTTGCAGCTGTGTGGGTAAATATTAAGAGTTTACACTCTTTACATATTATCAACAAACTGATGCAGAGTTCGGGAGTGATATATATGTTTTTCCTGCCAATTGCATTTTGTAGTGACTGAGGCCGTGCTAAAAACAAAGAGACAGAAACCTGATCATCACAACGGAGAGGTCATGCAAATAAGAAGCCACAATCTTCACAACACAAAGAGATTTACAGAGTTAAGACCCGTGTTGTCTGCGCTGATGGATGCCACCGTAAAGCTGTTTTTAAGCAGAGTCTGCATCTCTAAAATCTCTGCAGTGCAGCTGGCGTGTAACATGTCATAACTGATAGTAATTTCCAGAGCTATTAAGTAAGACTCTGTAATAAAAGAAAATCATTTTCTTTTACTTATTTACGAGTGCCACAAGATTCCCTGGAGCAGACGACTCTTAATCTTAGTGAGGATTATCAGGTCGGAGAGAGGCCAAATTAAAAGAAATCACTTACAAGTAGAACTTCTCATCCCAGACCGGGTTGAGGTTGCCGAAGATGGTCTTCGTTCTGCGTTTGGTTTTGCCCACCTGGACGGTGACGTAGGGGTCGCTGGAGCCAGTTTTATCCTTGGCCTGTAAGCCCTGTGCACTCATGACTGGAGACAAGACGGGAGGGAGGAGAGAGGAGTGTCACGCAAGCACCATAAGTACATATGACCTTCTCAAGGGTTTTAAAAACTTGATGTTACATATGGAAAGTTCCTTATCCTGAAGTTATCAATAACACGATTGCTCTATGACTTCATTCACTCAGTTGTCTGGTACATATTATTTTGGACGTCAAAAATAGTGAGCGTCTGCCAGGTGGATGAGGTACAGTTAACAATGGAGGCCTTGTTACTGCCTCCGCTGTCTACAACAACTTTGTACTTCTGCAAAAATGCTGAAAAAATGAAGCAGCTCTTCTTCAGCCATTATTTATCTTTTTGAGTGCGTACAGTATATTAAGTGTTCAGTCCACCAATGATTTATCTATTCCTCTATCCAGGCTATAGGTAGGATCCCCCCTGTGTGCCTGCTCATTGCTACAACGTGCTGAGCTAAGATCTGGCTGCAAAGAAAGATCAGTGATTCAGAATCTTCTTCCACGCACACACATACACACACACACACACACACACACAGAGGAAGGTGCAGAGAAGGAGAGACAGTAGTATTTCACAGCGCCATAAAAGGGAAAAAGGACACTGAGGCATTAAATATGCATAAGTGACAGTCTAAATAATTCAGGGTACATATATATCCCTCAGCTCAATGCTGACAGGAGTTGGGGGGCAGGATATAGAGGCTTGAAGCACCATGGCCTGCTTGCTCAAGGAGTGACTCAAAATCAAATGCCTTATGTAGTAAAAGAGACAGTGACATACGCATAGACGGGTCAGCGCCTCAAATAAAGCGCTTGTCAGATCATTCAATGGCACCACCCTTTCTTATGTCAAGATATTCTGTTGTAACTCTCTGAAACAATCATGGCCACCAGAGCACATGTGCAAAGGAGATTAAACAGCACACAACTGCTGGGCCAGCTTTTTGCCCCACCTTCATCCGTGGTTTCATATTGAGCACCGCCTGCCCCCCTCGTGGAGCAAACTGGGAGCAGAGTTTAATAAAATCTTAATGTAGCACTGAATCTGCTTATCAAGTACAAATTCTTTTGACACTTTTGACAAGCTTTTTGCAGGTAAAAAATGAGAAAAGGTGAACAACTAAGAGAGTTACTGGACCTGCTGTGTATTAAGTTAACTTGGAACAAAATGAATCCTTGTTAAGTTGTTTAATTCCCAAATATACTCAGGTTATTTAACTACCGTACTGCTTGCTTGGCTTGTCCTGCCTTTTGTGAAGCACGCAATACACTAGAACACAAAGCGAAATATTTCTATTGATTACAGAGAGGGCAGCAAAAAAAGATGAAGTACACTTATGGTATGAAGAACTGGACCTGAACAGAGAAGAAAAAATTCACTGAGCTTTGATGGGGGCAATCTGAGTAAGTATTTTTTAAAAGACAATTTAAGAAAAGGATATGTGCCATATACAGAAATGCAAAATACTTTCCTCACTGCATGGTTGATTGATGATGATTTGAGGGTGATGATGATGATGATGATGATTCTCTGGATTTTCTAATTAGCTGATTCGAGTGTGTCAGATCAAGGTTGGTATTCACTTCCAGACCTTGCATTGTGCACATTGGCAAGACACAAAATATCTCATGGTCGCTGTCAGAGTGCTGCAGAGTCAATGCCAGTCGGTGTTTACCTAATAACTGGTGAATAAATAACAACTCAATAACTACATTTTTAAAATGGGACATTCAATAAGCCCCTGGGAAATTGACCAAAGCAACCCAGGGTTTTTCCGATGTCTCTTTCACTCTCTTTTTCCAGGCTCCTTTTCTGTCTTCTCCTATTCCTCTCTCATGGTCCTCCTCCTCGCTACCCCGGTTCTTTCCATCTCCCTCTCTATTTGTCTCCCTCCCTCTCCATTTCTATTTCTCTCTGGTGTATTGACACTGCGAGAAATGCAAGGTGAGCATTAAATGAGCTGGGCCTGGCACAGTTAGCCCAGAGATGGATTGGAGTCCAGGGTTGAGGTTACATAGCAAACTTCCTGACCTTCTTTTCTGTTATCTGGGAATAACATGAAAGCCAGAGATTAAGGGACAGTATGTACCATGTATATATGTAAATAAAGCAGTGAAATGAAAGAAGAGCTTTGTAATCCTCAAGGATAATTATTTTTCTTTAGGTTTATGGTTTTCATAAATCGGGATAAACAGCAAACGTTACATAATCCAACAGGGTGCGATAGCGCCAAAGATTGGATGGAAATACGAAGATGAGTTTCATTTCTATCCTCTTTCACTCAGAGGGACTGTAAAGACTATTCAAGAAAAGGATGCACTAGTTTCTACTAAATTCCCCTTTAAAACTTTTCTTTAAATGCATCAAACCATTATGTAATCCAAAGAGCTAAAAAAAAAAAAAAAGAAAGAAAAAATATCCAAAAATATATTTAATGAAAGCAAAAAAAATCATTCTCCTCCTGGACGTGCTGTGAAGTGATGTACTGTCAGACTGCGCTCAGGGGCATGCCATTTTGACTGGCATCTCTAAGAGCGCATGATGTGCACCTGTGGGGGCTTCATCTCCAAAGTGCACCGTACAAAGTAACGTGCTTTTGATATCTAAAAACGCATAAAGATACCTGTCAGTTGCAGCACGTACTCTTGCTCCGTAACAGTAAGTCATCATTGCCTCTTCATCACCGCCTCTCAGATGTTTTATTATTTATTGTGCCATCGTTTAACATTTTTGTACGCACCATGAAAAGCTCTCTCACATCTCAATTCCTTTATTATTACCAATATTTCATTGGCTAGGGACATGAGTTGAGCAGATTAAAGAGCCGGTAAGTCTAAGAATTTGTGTTTTGATTTCAAAATGCAAAAGATCAGCAACTATTGTCCACAAAACAGTGATGCATTAGTAACCTCAAAATTACATTTGATTATTTCTCCCCAAATGGCCTCATAAATTTCTATTTCTAATCAAAAGTGAATTGCTATTGTGGCGCAGTGTCAGAGGTTAATGACCAAGTATCTTGTGAGGTAAACACAAATTATAACAACAGTGTTTGTTATTTGAGATGAGGGTGCCTTGTAATGGCAGTTTTGTTGATTTAGCACAGGAGGACAGAGCACAGGGTCATAGGTCATGGTCCAAAGGTCAAGAGTCACTTATAGCAGTATAAAGCCATCAGATGGACAAAGCGTTCAAATTCCTTGTACGTGTACACATGCCTGGCCGATAAAGCTGATTCTGATTCACAACTAAATTGATCGATGATTCACATGCATTCACATGCAAATTCCATTATGGTAAGATTCATAATGAAGACTTCAGTGGAGGGTTTGATGAATGAACTTTTTGAATTCGGCTAACCTGTGATGCTGATTTTGGCAGACCACTTAGAGGTCCCATCCAGCACAGCCTGCTTGGCTGTCTTCAGATGGGTGTTGAAGTCTTCTTTGGAGATATGAAACATCTCCTGGATCACCTCAAACACTTCTGGGCGGTTCTTCTCCCTTATCTTCATGCGCTCCTTCATGGCCATGATGATGTTCTGGGTCTTGTCCTCCGCCCCGTGCTTGGAGCTCTTCTCCACTGCCCCTGAAACGAGCCAGAGTGATTAAGTTCAGCAGTCTGCATATTTATTACCCAGGAATTGGAATTAAAATGGGTGATCCATCCAGTGTAAGGGTATCCATCATACACATTCATCACATCTCTTCCAGTATTATTTTTATAATTACTAAGGAAGGCTAAATTCATTTTCTCTTCAATACTGCGATAGTGTCACAGCATCTAGCAACTCATCTAACATGTGCCACATTGACTGTGTGAGCGTATGTGGAAGATGAGACATCTCTGTATCTGATTGCAGTATCATGCATCTTGAGCATTCATGAGTGCAGATTGAGATGAGATAAAGATGAAAAACCACAGTTGGAACTATAAAACATTGTTATGCCAGTTTAAAACTATTATAAAACATTACATTTTGTAACAGCCAGGGTGTAGCTAATCCACTTAGAGTGTGTGAGGATTGCCGTGAGGATCATCCTGAAGCCTGCGTGTTACTTTGTTCCCATTAGCCTACACTGTAACAACAGGAGTGTTCCTGATTGAAAAAGCTGATTGGAGACTGTAATGGGTGTCAGTGACTGAGTGAGCTGTGTAAATGCATCAAGCAACATGTAGCGCTGAGTGCAAGGGGATATGTAATACGTATTACGCAAATCCCCAGTATTCACATGTACTAAGACTTACAGTGAAGTGTTCGTATTAATACAGATGTGGGGGAAGAAAAAAACATTACAGATGAAGTGCCACAGCAGCACTGCACGCACTTGACAAATTCCTAGATGAACCATGTTTTTAGATGTAACCAATTTTAATAATTGCATCATAATATCAGAAAAAAATACATAAGACAGATTAAACAAACTGAGAGGTGACTGTGAATGGATTTTCTTCTTGGGGCCTTTTAAACCACAGTCATACTCTCTCCATTTCACACACACAAACCCATACAACATTATAAACATGAAAGTATGTTTGAAACATGTTTCAGTGTCTTTTTGTGAACTGGTGGATTTACTTCCTTACTTTGTAAACAATCTGCATTGAGCAGGTCCTGGCACTTCTCGTGGCATTTAACGCCACACTCTGAGCAGCGCATGCCCTGGCGGGCGATGCCCCACAGCAGCCCCTCACACTCATGACAGTAAGTGGGTGCCGTCGCCGTCCACACCTCAAAGTTATGAGGCGTTGTGGAGGAAATAGGGTAGATCAAGGCCTGGAGAGTCTTCTTGAAGACATGTAGTTTCTGCGAAAGAAGAGAAGGCATTGAGAAAGCATAAGTATTAATATGATATGAAGACTGATGGAAAACACAAGGGGAATGTGAGAAACAGAGGGGGTATGGCTGATGTTGTTAAACCCTCCTGGTACAATGGTGTAGAGAAAATAGGATTTCATAACGACCCCAAAAGTCAATAAAAAACAACTTTGTACTTAAATTGCTTTTGAATACTCAATACATCTTGAGATCAGTATTAAAAAAAAGAGTAATACTTTTGCACCTGCCAAGGGACCACAACAGCCTGATATCATAACATCAATTTTGGTCAAAGTTTAGAAGCACAGAAACATCTTCAGTGGGCTTAATTCAAATCGATCTGCAGTCTGAGCTACATGGAATTTGCAATACACTTCTGCATTACAATAATCTCAGCAGTTGCATAAGATGGCTAAACTGCATCTATCATTCATCAGTTCATCAGTGCAGCATTCTTCAGCTTCCTTATTTGGAGAGAGTGATCCGACAGATTACATTATTCCAAGAGATAACTTGGAGGAGGGTTTGTTGATTCTTTTCTGATTACCTTATCATCAATGTAGGGGTCAGCCGTGAGAGAGTAAATCACCCTTACATCTCATTAAACTTAGATTAACAGCGTTCTTAGCTTGCAGGCTTTGTTCACATTGAGTGGTTTACTGACTAAAGCTCCTCCAGACCAAATACTAAAGTCTACTAGAGGCCTGTCTGGACTGATTGCTGTGCAGCACAAGCCTCTTCAAATTGAATGCTTTACTGCAGCAGCCCTGCCATCCACAAGGGCCGGAAAACGGGCCGGGACTTGCCAATTCTTGAAGGCAGAATCAATGGATGCTGTAAATAAGGTTTTTAAAAGTGAGCATTATCCAGATTGAGAGAGCGAGAGCGGGCAAGAGAGAAAGTGACGGAGAAAGAGAAGGAGATGTATGGGGGTAAAATAAATCTTCAAGAGCCACTTGCTCTCCACTTGTACTGTGCCTCCGCTCCTCAACCCTTCCCCTCCACCCCTCCCTCTGCTGTCAGCCCCCCATGTGTTGACAGTGTGCTTTAACACCTGAACGGTACTTCTCCACTTGGCCAGGACGACTACTGCACTGCTCACACACACACACACACACACACAGCACAGACAGACAAGCGCACACCCTTGCACAGATGATTAAATGACATCAGACGACAGGACAACAAGGCTATCTAACATCGGGGGGAAACTTCGCCGACGCAACACAGAGGCTGCTGAACCCTGGAGGACCTTTAATGAAACACAGAGGGAGAGAGGGAGGGATTTCCCTTTTAATCTGGGAACGATGAGATGAAGCAGATGTCTGAGATTTATCCACAACTCGCACACGAGCGAGACCAGGGCCACACCCGGAAGCCTGCTCCTCACCAAATTTAATACTGAGCCGTGTAATACTGACACAGCCCGCAGGAGATGAGCGAGCCAACATCTCTGTGAGCGTGGGAAATCTTGTGAGGAGACCTCTCCATCTCTGTTTCTTCTCTCCCTTTCTCCCTTTCCCTTTCACTTGGCTTGTAAATATCTGTCTTTTTAGCTTCTCCTTTACCAGCCAACTAAATGATCTGAATGGTACAGAGCCTGTTAAGCATATAACTCGTTTTCCTCCTTGGGATTTCTTAGACAAACGCACCGGTGGTATTCTGCTATTCATCTGCTTTATTCATGCGGCCCTTTTCTGTCTTTTTAAACTCCCTTCCCGCTCTCTGTCTCCTCACGCCCTCCCTCAGCCTTGACACCGCGTGTCACGCTGTGCAGCAGATGTGGGAAGAGCACTGCATGTGTGAGCCTCATGTGTTACACTGGGAGGTAACCCTGGTGATTTTGTGCGAGACACTGCCAGAATTGATTGACAGCCCAGCCGCAGCCTCTGCCTGAGAGCGACATGACAGAGAGGAATCTAATCTCTCCTCCTCCTTTCACCCCCCCCTTTCCAATTTCACCACCTATTGTCCTTGTCAACCACTTCACTGACACTGCCATCCTCCTCATCCTGCTCCATCCAATCCACACCTCAAACCTCTCGCTTTAACCGCTGCTCCATCTCAGCCCTAACGAGCAATCCGTGGCGTTTCCATAAACCATGCGAGCTTGAGGTAAAATTTAGACAACTGCAAGTGTTTTCAACTCAGTCTAATGTGCTTTCCTGTCTGGCAAGATTCACGGACCTATCCAAAATGGCTTGGGCAGAAATCAAAGGCATACATTTTAAAATCAATGCAGTGTATTTTGCTGCTAACAACCTGCCTGATGATATCCGAGCTGACTTAAGGCAACACATCACATCTTATTTCCAGATACTCCTTGACCCATGTCAGGTCAGGGCTCCCTTCTTCCTTCGTCCCTGCCTTTGTCTCAGCAGGTAAGCGCGGCCCCAGTTCATGTTGACAGTCACTGTTTAAAAGGCTCTGGTGCTCCGATCACATGCGGCTCAGAACATCGAGCAGACACACGGGCCGTTAGCCGGCCCACACATAATGTTCCTTTCTGCTCTAAAAAGCAGATGCATGGGAAAAATGACGCAGAGCGGGAATATCATAGAGAGAGAATGTGTACGTCAGTGGTGACAGAGGAAGACATTTTATTAAAATTAAAATGTACCGCGTTGAGAGAGCAGAGATGAGACAAGCAGAGGGTGGAAGAGGGAGACACTCTAAATAGGTTCAAACATCTCTCCAGGGAGGGGAGGCTGGGTTGTTCAACATGGCTGCCTGATCAGTGACATCAGGGCCACAGGGTCATGATGGCAAGTCACTCTTTGCTCCTCATTTCCCCCCTTCTGTCACTCTTCGTTTCCTCCTCTTTTCTCCTCTCTTCCCCCACCAACTCTCACTGTTAAACAGCATATGGTCGTTTACTGAGTGCTCTCCCCGTCCTCACAGGAAAGCACTCTCCTGGACTTAATGCAGCAGATAAAACTCTGACATCTGCTTGTCCTACTTAGCAAGACCGCACAATCTGCAGCTTTGCTCGGAACTCAGCTTCCCTCGACCACCAATTATTAAACTCTCCCTTATTTGCTCCGAATCAGAGTACTCGACATCCCTTCCTAAAGTTCGAGGCCTTTATAAGCACTGCGGTGCAATCTCCAAATGTGCCCAAGAATCAGCTCCCTCTCGCACACCAATTAATGCAGCGTATCTATCACGTCATTTCTCTCCTCATCTAGGACATGAGTTGTTCATCCCTAAAGCCCCTTTAATCAACCCCGTGGCTATCAGTAAGCAATCAAGACCCTGTCACTTTAGGCAACGGGACATGTGGACCATGAGGACCAAGTCGAGCGATATGAACATGTACATAAATCACTGTGCACAAATTCAATGCCACATCTCTTGTTTGAAAAGATGAAATATTTGCGCAAGATGTACAGAGCACATTTGAATCCAGTAATCTTGTAGGCTTATGCGACCCCTTGTTGCACATCAGCGGATATGAAATTGTCTGCCTGTTTGTCTTGGTGAGAAACTGCTTTCTCCTGCTGTTTGCCTCCTTCAACGCTGCCTTCCCTCTGGGAGGGAAGGATTGCAATCAATTAATGCAGAGAGAGCTTTGGAGGTCAACACGAAAGTGTCTCACACCATCAGCTGAGACGTTCTGCCCTTTCTCTGCAGCTCTGTCTTCCTCGACGCACACTGCGTATTATTAATCTTGGGACATCGTCTAAATGAAATGATGGGGCCCTTCTCTTTATTCTGAACTCAACCGAATGATCTGACAAGAGCACAGCAGAAAGAGTGAGTGGTTGGCCACAGAGACCATTTTAATAAACTGCAGACAGGCAGACAGACAGATGATGGCATGCTGTATGTACATCTAAAGAAATAAGGCCAGTAACTTATGCAATCAATCTCATTTTCATTTTGGAACCCCGTGTTCCTGGCAACGTGATCTCAGGGCCTGAAGTATAATGGTTGCGGCAAACAAGAGGACTATTAAAGTTTGTAAAATGTCTCAGCACCCTCCTCTACGAACATCGCCCTAGAAATAATGAGAACATGGATCCGGTATCGCGTGGCCCTGCAGAGCCCTCTTCCCTCTGCCCCACTAAGACTTCACAGCGAACAGACAATGATTTTCCATGCAGCCATTGCAGGCATGTTAGTACTCACCAGGTCCTCATTATTCAGGGTGGACCGGTTCACCAGAGCGAACGAGATGCCTGCCTTTCGAGCAGTGAGGGTCTGAGAGAAGAGGAGGAAACGAGAGATTATGAAAAGAGATAAATCCACCGACCCATTTTACCTATCTGCAGTTTTTATGCAGCTTCTCAGTGGATTTACACACAGCAGTTCTTAGAACACACATCTATACAGAGTTACACATCTTATGAATGGGTGATAAGTTTTTGTAAAAGCACGTAAAGCCCTGCATGGTGATGAATTACATATATAATATCATTTGCATAGGGAAACTGACTAAATAATAGTAAAACAACAGATCAAAACAAAAACCAGACTTTTTAAGTGTCTGTAATGGATGTGTCTAAAGACAAAGCACTCCTTTGTTGCTCTTAATTTGCACAGACAAAAAGTAAGCTTACCAAAGCCTGTGATTTCCAGGAGGCCGTGAATAGAGAGTGAAAGACATAAAGAAACTGAATTAGACAAGGAGTGGGAGGGGGGAAGCTGAAAGCACAAACAGCAGAGGAAATGTGTATTTATTATCCATAGTGAGCGCATAGGTGTCTCAACTGCCATGCAGGACTGCTGGTTAGGGCACAGAGCTCTACAAAGATTCAACTATTCATCAAGAGAGATTGTACAGCCGCTGCATGATTCTTTATCCACTCATGCATTGGAAGTCACTAAACTGCAGTCATGCTTGGCATTTATATTCAGTTCTCTGTTGGATGAAGCTTTGATCATATTTTCTGCTGTCTGCTCTGCACATTAGTTTGACACAAACAGAGAAACACAAGACACACACACACACTCACGTATGGGTGAAGCCAGCTGTACTGCACAACACCGACTCACACACACAC
>JBAJHX010000001.1:18272124-18291094 GCA_037176925.1 Amniataba percoides
ACACACACACACACATCTGCTCAGACGTTCACTTACTTACTCAAACATTAAACAGAGCGTGCCCACACGAGGCACTCACACAAACACAAACAGGTAACACACACGCACAGACACACGTATACACACACATACACGTAAATTAGCTGTTAGCTCTTATATATTAATATCCACTGAGTTTTGGGTGACCAGAGATTGATAAACACTTATCCCATAGTGGAGGAAGTTACGTAACAGAGGAATGCAGACATGGACAGCTGACAATATTGGATCAGTCTTTACCACGACCCTCTTGTCTGTACAGCCCAGCTATGGTAAAGATCCATGGAAGCCATGGAGAATGTAGGAGGGAACGTGACCTCTACATGAACCGTGAGTGTTGATGTAAGTTTATCAACATGCACCAGCACTGCTGAGGTTGCTACGGGCAATACAATGTGACCCTGTGTTCAGATGTCATCTGTTCAGCTACAATATATATTGTTCAATGCATCAACAACCGATTTGCAGCTTTCTTTCTTTATTTTTTAGTTTGTTTGTGTTTTTGCATCCCGCCGTAATGCGGGGGAACCCTGCCGTCCATTCCAATCAAACGCTGTTGCTGCCCTGAAGCAATCGCACAGCAAATGGGGGACATTGACAAAGGAGAGGCATGAGAGGGGACCAATTAGTTTGCTGACTACTGACTTCATCCCACGTGTAAAAGGCTTGCTCAGTGTCACTTTTACATGATTTAAAAGCCTCACACAGTTAAATCAGAAGTCAATGAAGTCTCTCGGATATATTTTTGGGTTGAGTTGTCAACATTTCAAGTTAAGTATAATTTTTTTTCAGACACCTGCCGAGCAGCAGTAAAAAAAAAAAAGAAAAAGAAAAATGGCCAAGCATCGGCGAGGCTGAAATCTGACAACTCACTGAAAAATATCACCCATAGCTGTTATGGGTCTATGTAGGAATGGCAAATATACACGCAAAATCCAAAAAAATTTAAAATTAAAAACGACAACCCATACTTACCAAGACATTGTTGGTTATTAATTTCATGAGAGATATGGACAAATACAGCATCAACTCATGTTGTTCACTGTGATATAAACATTCATCAGCATCTAAGTGCATGACATCAAGCTACATAATCGCACTATTTCACAAGCAACTCTACACCTTTAAAGAGTAGAACGTTCAACTATTAAACTTCAACTTCATTTAAGAGTTTTGATCATATATTTTTTTCCATCCTTTTCAACTAAAACACATGAAGATGAGAAACAAACATACACAAGACGAACACAGACTGTGCAGCACATAATGGACAAACAGTTATAAACAGACATGAATATTATTTGCATCACGACAGCCTGTTGTCTTTCATGGAGACTAGCCATGTGGCACAGCGCTAAAGTGGGCTGCACTGCAACCGGCCTCTCTGTGGGATATGTTATGACACATTATGTTGCAATAAAAACAAATGAGGAAGCATCACTGCGATGCAGCGTCTTAAACACCCTCTCTAGGCTAATTAATCAAGCCACAGAGTTATGGCTAAGGTTACATTTTACATTCCCAATAGGCAGTGCTCTGCAAGGAATAGGCAGAGTTTTAAGAGGTTATTTTTATCGCCAATCAACTCATTACTGCCTTGTTTTTATCATGAACGAACGTTTATGTGTCTGGTTATTTCATTTCGAAACTACATAACAAGTCTGCATATGTGAGGAAGGTACTTTAAATAATCTCATATGTGTAAAGTAAAAAAAAAAAAATTAAAGTTAAAACCACAAATCTAGTCTCTGTTATGTTTTCACAACCATTACTGCTGCAGGTACTTCAGCCAAAAGAATATTAGGGCTATTATCAGTCCTGGGATATTACATAATGCTAAGAAGCAAACGCTGTCACTCTAAAACATTTTATCAGGTGCCCAGTAAAGTTGTTATTGCCTTTAGCAGGGATCCATACTCACACCATGCAGGATTCCACCTGTGTGGTGTAATGTGGGGTCACTCCGATAAATTTGACATAAATCACACATAACCTTGTTGAGGCAGATGACTCACCAGGTCTCGGACAAGAGGCACTGTCCTCTTGCGGCGTAAATCTGGCATGCTGTCAATACCATAAAGAATACTGCCAGCCCTGGAGAAGCAGACAGATTTAAGGTGTATTAATATCATAATAATGCCATGCTGGGGGAGACATTACTATGGTGAAAGGGGGGTCTTGATTTACACAGCCAGCAAACAACATGGATCATGCCTCCCGCCTAACCTGTCTCACCCCTCCCTCTTGGCTTCGCATGGTGCCGACCACCTACACTGGAGCTCCATGTAATCCCTTTTAGCCTCAGTTGTTCATGTAGACTCCCTCAATTCTATGTTATCTACATTTTTACAGGCCCTGATGACTACTTTTAAAAGATAGTATAGCTATTACGGATATATATATATTACATACTATGAATACTGAATACGAGAATAATTGAGTCCCATTGTGGCAAAAAATGCAAATTAGCGACTCCACATCTCAAAAAAGGACACACTGTTGATGTTTTTTTTTTCTCTGTCTCTACATCATGTCCATTACACTTGTCTTGCGCTCTTCCAACTCCCTGTGTGCGCAATCCACAGGCTCCCTCGCTGCTTTCCCACCAGTCTTGCTCCTTTCCCGTGAGGCTCTCAGTGGCATCACCTCAGCTGTCACTCAAAGCCTCTCTAATGACCTCAGCATGACATCACGGCCCCAATGCCTCCACATAGATAAAGCTCCTCAAGCCTTTTTGTCAGCCCCCTTCAGCGACATCAGTTGTGTGACCCCCGAAGCTACACAACGTGACGAGTGGCAACCCTTGCCTCACCCTTAGGCCCCTCTGGTTCTCGCTGCCAATGCATGCACAATGCATGCTGCAGATGCCTGCATGGCCTAGGCTGGGGTATTGGAGGCTACATGTGATTATTAGATGTATTTCCCACATGACAGCACATAACAACATCATAACATCATCTATCATTCACACAGACTTTAAACCATTTCAAGGCATTATAGGCTATATGCCCCTCAGTACAGGGGGCACAAAACAACACAGCAGTTCAGATTTGTGTAATTGCGAACGGATCAGATTTAGGAAGTGAGCCACCACTCACCCCCCAGACTGCAAGCCGAGCACTTTGGGATCCAAAACACTGCGAGGCTGCAGACAGAAGAAACACACAATGTAAAACAAGAAATACAATCTAAGTGTACACAAGTAAACACCAACACTAACCCTAGCTAAATAAAAACAAAAGATATATATATATTTATATATATGCAGTATTTATGACGAAATGTACTTGGGGAAATACAGTACATTTGGAGGTCAGCTGAGGATAAGATAAATGATAGGAGAGGAGGAGTACAGCACAGGGAGGAGGGAGGGAAGCACCACAGGCAAAAGACCAAATTATTCCACATCAATGTAATTTGTGGGCTCAAGACTGAGAGTTTTGCAGCTCTTGCTTCAGGCCAGATTTGCCTATTGTGTAACGCTCCCTCCTCGCTGACCAAAACGTCCAGTTTGAAACACAATTCATTTTCTGAAAAGTGAAGGAAAAGGACAACCAGTGCAACCACACAAAGTGACAGCAAGGCACATGCTGTATTCTGAAATAAACTCAAATGCATGAACAGAAAATAAACACACACATCCACACACGCACGGTTGATTTCAGGTTGACTATTCCACACACCATCACATCACATACCGCAAAAAATACAAGATACATTTACCAACATATACACAAACGTATGTGCATGCAAGGGAATCACAAGTGGTTGATGATTAACAATGACTTAAAACCTGTGTATCCAAAGCAGTGCTGTCTGAAAAGAGAAAGTGACAGGAGGATGGGGAGTTAGGAAAGAGCAGCTCACTGGAAAATACACATACTTAGTTAGGACACTAATCTACTATTACCGCCTGATGACACAATTCTGTTTTGCCAAACAATTTATGCAGAAATAGAGACAGAGTCAACATGTGCCTCAGGGAGAATGGCTACGAACAGAGAAATACCGTACAAAGGAAAACCAGCAGAATAAGCTTTGTTGTACAACAGAAGGCTCTCGGCTAGAGGTTGAAATGTGAATATCGGTCTTCGCACATGGAACATTTTAGATCAGCGCCACAAAAAAATAAAAAATTATGCCCTTGATTGATAACATTACCTGTGTTAACGCACATAGCTATGGAGACATGGGACATTAGGCAAGCATAAGCGGTTGGTATCAAATTGCCATTTTAGAGACAAACTGCGAGAGGGCAAGCCCTTTAAATAAGCAAGACTGCAGAGGTGTAATTACTATGCTATTGATCCATGGGTGATAAATGGCAGCATAATCATGATCTAATGTGCTACAAACAGAAAACAGCTGTTCACAAGAGAAAGATCAAATTGCTATGCTGATTAAAATGACACGATACACAGTTTGTTGTAAATGTGCAGTTGCTGCATCACTAATGCAGCAGAAGGCAATGTAAATTAGCTTCTTTCTTTAATTGTGACAGTACCTCCTCAGTTTCATTGTGTCTGTGTGTTAGAAAGTTGAAAATCACCACAAACACAATGATCATATTAATTTATTGCCATTATAATAGTAGTAACTCGGGACCAATGCATTGACTGGGAGCACAGTACATAGTATTTGGTGGATGCTATTGCCCAGAGTGCTTTTTAGTGCCATTAGTGTTCACCACAAGTGCATATCTTTTCACTGTGATGGTCCTCGTAGAACCCCTGATCATTTAAAAACATTAAAAATTCATTCAAGTCTACAGAGCCCCTAAAGGGCCGTGCAAAAAAAAGTGAAAAAAAATTGGACATATCTCTCATGTAAAAAAAAAAGTGAAGAAAAAAACTGCGTATATCTCATGAACATGATAAAATTTCAGGTGGGCTAGTTTCAGTTTTGAGAGCTAGCAAAAGACTAACTTATTTTACTAAAAGGAATGACACTGAAGTTGGTTTCAGATTCACAACTTCTGACTGGAATAAAGGTTATACAAAACTAATAGTGGGTCTCGGATAAAGTTAATGTTTGACCTAAAATGCCCAAAATGATTTCACATCAATAAGAGGTACAAAAAAACACACAATCAATGGACAAACAGTCAGTCCGCGTATTCATTTAATTTAATTATAACTTTTCCTTAAACTGCCATGATGGAAACTGTGAATATGAAACTCACTTCAGTCTAATCTAAAGAGGACAATAGCAGAGTAGTAGTAGTAAAACACTAAATATACCTGTCAGTATCATCAACCAATAAAAGATGATAAGGTGAATGATCCCTCCATTAACTCATTGCATGCTCTAAAATGTAAACATTTCACATGCTTATGAGATATATACAAGCTTTTTTCCACTTTTTTTTCCTCATGTCCCTTTAGGGACTTCGTACAAGTCAACGTGACAACTATTCATTTCTGTTTAATTCTAGAAAAGGTTTGATTTTCACAGAGAGGCTACACTTCTGGTACAGCTGTGACAATGTATTATGACAGCTGCACACACAGCTCTCAGAGAGTAAGCTAAGCTGCAAGTGGGTACCATGGACAGCGATCAGCTAAGCTACTTTCAGCACAGCTATACAAGATAGAGCCATCTCCTCTACCAGCAGTCTGCAGCTGCCCTAGATAAAGACAGACCACAAAGATAGGCTATAGGCCACTGATATAAACCTCATTTCACAGGTGCCTTAAATCTGTGGAACAAAAATGTAATTGATTGGTAAGAAACCTCTGCGGGTATGTGTATGTGTGTATGTGCACTACGGCCACAGTGTTGAGGTATCAACAGCGGCAGTAAATCCTGCATTACAGTCCCGACACACACTGTCACACTGTACATAGATCAGTGCTCACAGGAGCAGAAAAGCCTGCACGTGGCTGATGATATAACTACGACTGACCCCTGCTCCGATACACACAGGAGCATGTGTTCCTGGAAGCAGTTAGACACACATTTCCACAAAGACACACTCACGTACAAATACTAGTGTGTGTGTATGTGTGTGCTCATATAGAAAATCCTTGATACACTAGGTAAATCATTATGAAATCAATAAACCCCAAATCAAATATGACTGACTTCCTCAAGACTTCTCATTTCTACAGATTGTTTTCAGCATTCAGCAAAGTGTGTTATGATCACAGTCCAACTGAAGGATTTCCAAAGAGCAAATGAAAAACAGAGGAAATCAAGACACCAAAGAGGAGCAGGATCTGTGACAGCAACTCAAAACCCCCTTACTTTGAGGTTCAGCGTTCCAGAATTAACACCAGAAAGACCGAATGAGTGTATGGGCATCATCCCAACATATCCACTGCGCTAACTACCTGCTTTCATCAGTGTCGCATCACCTTGATCATAATGATCACAAAGCGTTTTGCAGTGGAGGAGAGTTGGGTAACTTTCATTTTAATTCATCATCAATTTTGCGCACATTTTCATTTTAGTGTGGGTTTGAAACCTGAGATTGCATACAGTTCTCCATAGCTTTACTTCATTTGGAGTGCTAGCAGAAGTTTGGCCCATCCTACAAAAAAGTTTTCTCCACAGAGCAGTAAGGAGGCCAAAAATTGAATACAGGTGGAGTAACTGACTATTGTAGCAGGAAAAATGGATAACTACAGGGTCGAGGCCAGCACAGTAACCTGTTGTATATATGGGAACATAGTTGTTAAAAATAAATAGATATTTCTCACTTTAGTAGCAGCCTAAGAGTCAAACACGGTAACGTTATGGTGTTCTAGAAATGACTAAGTTTAGTATATTTACATGGCATAATTTAAGTGACATACATAGGTGCACACATACGTATCATACGTATCACAGCATTGTTAAATCTGACCCAACAATGAAAGCAACAAATGGCTCTAAATGAGGAGCCATTTGGGAGCCAAAAGAGCCGACTCTTATTACTGAGCTGAACCAAATGCTGAGGCTCACTAAAAAGAGCTGTTCACATCACGAGCTGGCTGGGTGTGTTCTGTGTTCAAACTGCTTAAAATGGCCCACATTTCCATTCAGTGCCAAGACAGGAATAAGTCTGACCTTCATCTACTGCTGTAACAGTGGCAATCAACAATTTTACCTCTACCTGGACACCAGAGTTTGTGTCTACTGTCTAAAGTGATATTGTTTTTTTAGGATAATCCTACTTATGACCTCACCCAGTTTCAGATGCCTAAACCTGAGTAAAGTACAGCAAATCTGAGCCAATGCATCTTCACCCCATCAGTGGGGATATTCAAGTAACTTTAAGATATAATCAAATCACTTTATGTTGTACTGTAAAAAAATCACATTACTGTTTGATCTTTTCTGAGGCAGACAATTTAAAATGTCATAACAGAGAGAAAATGGGTGTAAGTAATTAATGTTTTTAATAGCTGAAAAACATTTTCATGTTTCAAATGGGAACAGAACCATTTTGATGTGACTAGTAATACCTGTGCTTTTCTTTTCTTCTCAAAAATTCTGACTTGAAAAAGGTCTATTACTCAGTGGTATTAACTAAAGTTACATAACTCTTCACTACTCAGCCTTGCCAAATAAAAGGTGCTTTCCGACAACTGCACAGCCGCCACAAACCCAAAACAAATCACAGTGGTTTAAGCAGTAACCGTCGGCCAGACTACATACATGAACTATTGCTATTAACAGGTAGTTTAAACTCGGTGAACACATGCAGACTTATCGTCATGTTTCAGTCCAGTGCCTTGATTGAATGCACGGAGGTGAACAATGTATGTGTGTTCACGACACCTGCACAACTCACTGTAAGACCAGACAGCAAACAGCTAACCTGTGTGATGTGTTAATTCCTAAACTTGGAGTTCAACCAATAACCCCGTTATGCCAGATCAGCTAACCCTTGTGGCACCCAAGGCAACCTTTTTTAAAAGCTCTGCCTTTTTTATATTTATTTTTGTTCCTGTAGTAACTCATTTAGAAACACATTTGGCTGAGACTGATATGTAAAAGTGTAAAAGTATTCCCCTTCACTATGATATTGGATTTTATGAAATGCTTCTTGGTGAGTTTGTTAAGAGAACTTTCTTGTTATATTGAAATGTATGAACTTGTATTTGTTATCAGTTCTAAACACAATCAGTAGCCACTTTATTTAATATACCTGTATGATCTAATGCAATTCAATGCAACGGCTCTGCTACATTTTTGCTGACTTTGTGTGAAATATGCTAATTTAATTAATTTTAGCATTGAGGTTACAGTCACAGTAGCTGTTGACCTAGACTGCATTATGTTCAGCAGTGTTTCTAATATTCTGACCCCTCACATTTGTGAATAGGGAGGACAAGAAATACGGTACACCTCTCAATATAATGCAGTCCAGTTCAACAGCACCTTTAACTGTGACCTCAATACTCAAACATAAAACTGAATTTAAACATTTTAGTCAACAAAAAAGACATCATAAAGGTAGAACTGAGTTGCTATATTGAACTGAATTAGATCAATATGTCATAAAGTGGCAACTAAGTGTATGTTATGGGGTGCATTGCACTTAGTAGCAATTGTTGGGCTCTTTGAACATTTGTAAAACTTTATAAATGCCACATAGATGACAGCAAAACCATATTTTTACATCTTAAAATTCCACTCAACTTGTGGGTGCCAAAGAAATATCCAGAGGTATACAAAAACACTTCATATCATCATACATTAGACAGCTGGAAGTGACATCATTAATAATCTCACAAATTACTTTTGGGATAACACATTTGTCATAAAACAAGAGGACCAAAGGGAGCTGTATGTAGTGAGAGGTGGCAGCCCTATGGGCTTTGATGTAATAAAATGTGGTAGCTCAGAGTGAGATGTGAGCGTCCTGGGTGCCTGTGCTACCAATTTGTCAGCTGCTTGTCCCTCTGATGACTCAAACAATACCACATGACCAGACTGTGCCTTGCTATAGAAGAAAACACATCAACTACAGTACATGTGAAATATTAGCACTCACTGTTCCCTCCAGCTCAATTTTTTTCCAGCTATGACTAAATGTTTAAGGCTGTGACAGGCTGATGTCAGAGGGTTTATTTGGTTCAATTTCAGGCCAAAAATAGGACCCCTTTAGGCACTGTGCAAGAATAGAGCATTGGGGTAAAATGGGTTATTGGCCCTCATTTCATGAGATGCACTTTTTGCCTTAATGCCTGCTATATCCAAGGCATTGTGAAAAAGTACATGTGGTGATAATGAGGATGAATTGGCAACACCACAAATCAGAGAAGGGGTTACATTTTTTAAGAGTCTAAGCTGAAAGTCAGATATAATGTATTACAAACTAAAGTCATGGCCTGTCAAAGTTGTGAGCGTAAACTGGAGACGAGGCTTTCCCTGTTTACAACAGTCAGATGAAAACAGGGATACTGAATCAGTCAGTGCTTTGAATTTGGATGGTATCACCTAAAACCACAACAGAGACTCCTCATTCCCTGTATCTGCATTTTTCATATCCACACTTTCTTGAGAAATGGTGCACTAAGCATAAAGAGGGTCTACCTCCTTTGCTCCCCCAGGAGCAAGCAGCAAACTTCACTAGCAGCAGACCTCTATAAATATTCCAAGCAAGGCTGACCTGGTTACAGAATGCCCTTGGGAGTGTGAATTAGCATCTGAATACAGACGCTGCTGTAGCCAGTAGAAGACAGGCCTGGCAGGAGTGGCAGTACTGCTGAGACTCCCTTCACAGCTCCAACACAGACCAGCCAGCACGCTTCAGTGCAAGAGCATGATGAGCACACATCCGCTACAAGAGATGAAGGCATAAAGCTAATGAGGAGGGGGTATGTCTGTGCTTCCATCTATGGCTGCTTCACCCTTAAGTACTATGATAAATTGCTCCCAATGCTACATAAATGCATTTCAGATGCATTACTATTAACTCTGTTTAAGGGAGTGAAAGAGAAAAAGTTCAATTGTCGGGTAGCTGATGGTGCTGAAACATTCGAGATGTTTGAAACTGAGCAGATTGTGTTTAATCGTAAGGTAGCATTGGCTCCATTTTATATGTCAGACAAATGCATTATGAGAGTGTTTTGAAACACTGACCTTTCTTTTGTTTATAGTTACTTGCTGCCTCACATTTCTTCCCATCTCAGCCTGTCTCACCCGGTCTCAAAGTGTTTTAGCACTGTTGGGTAAAGTGTAAGCTAACAGTAACTAGGAAACACTATTAAACAGTAGAGAAACGCTATAGAATAGACAAGGCCACTAACTGAGTTATTGAAAGATGAATTAATGAGCCAAAAGTCATTGAACAGTGAGAACAACAGGTCACACATTTTCATATGCCATCATATGCCTGGAGTCTCATCCGGTCTTGCACTTGCACAATTCAAGAATGAGACATGAGTCAGTCAGTGACAAATGAGATGAACTATTAACTCTTCTTGTCTGTTATACGAGCAAAAGGACTGTATGGGAATAAAAATCACATTCAATAAATAGTAGTAACTTGTAGTATTATAAAGCCTATGATATTTGAGGGGATTTAGATATAAATTGTGATTATGAAGATTATCAACTAGAGAGAATTGACAAGTTTGGTTTCCAACTGCAAAATGTTTTTTGGGTATGTATTGTCTTTAATGACCATGACTGCTTAGTTATGCGTGGTGCTAAAAAACAACACATCAATATTGGCATTAGCCTCAAAATCTTAATATCATTAGCCCCTTATGCCCCACTATGTTAATATTGATATGTTGACACAAGTACTGATATTTATTTCTATTTATGATATTTCTATCTTCCCTATTAATCCCTTAGACCACCTGAATTTTGTTAGTTTGTGTGCAGTTATATACAACCATGTGACAGACAGGGAATCTCTAATTCAAGAGTTTCAATAAAAAACAGTACTGAATTTACTCTCTGCAGGGTGTTTATGAATGTGGCCACTGAAAAGCTTTGTGCACACATCTGTCACCCAGCCTAACAGTCTTCAGGTGTAGCCCATATTCCCTGTGCTACAGTACGTACCTCACGGTGAGTACCACGCTTGCAGCTACCTATATAGGTCAACAGCTTTTTCATTTTAAGAGTGGGAACTCCCTGGTCTGTTTTTTCATTCCAGTCGAAAGACGACTTTTTCTTCAATGAATCCATCTTAACCATTTATACACCTGTGCTGACTCTAATCTGCAAACTTGTTAAGTTAGCCATGACTCATCAGCTGCATAGCATTTTGATGCAACCACCAACATTGTAGTGCAAACATCAGTCACACATGTAACATGTCACTGTTAAATCAATATGTGAAGACTTTATATTCACACTTACTGTCAGTGACTGCAATTACACTGAATAACTGACGGTAGTCATTCTTTTATTCATTGTAAAGAATTGATGGTTGTCTTGGAGACCAACCCTAGTATAGCTTTTAAATTTTAATTATTACATTTAAATTTTAATGATAAATGATAAACCCCCAGAAAACATGTTTGTAAATCTTATCTCTTACGCCGCAGTCTGCTTGAGGAGAATTTACTACTGTGCCACTGGAATACAATACAAAGCCAATGCCACCAATAATGTCACATCACTACGATCCACCTTCAGATATGGTCTCAACTTTAGTTTTTCACCTGAAAACCAATTCAAAGTGAATTCGAGTGAATCACAGTAAAAGGTTCCTGTAAATCCAACAATATTAAACCACCAAATTTGAAGTCTGCTGTCTCCATGACATGAATTAGACAGGGTTCAGAGGACCAATACTGAGGACCCAATATATGATTAAAAGATCACTACAACATTTTTGTTTGTTTGTTTATTTGTTTTATGTTTTCACCCATTACCTATAATGTGTATACTCTACAATACTTTTAATGACTTTCCTAATTACATTAAACTTTATAGGTTTAATTTTCTTCTTTGTAGCCTTTGGTTCATCTAAATTTAATTTAATTAAAATTATAGTAATATAACATGGTAAGTCAATTTGGCAAGCTCAAACTGAAACATTCACATTGGTCTTTTTCAACTCCATGTTCCTTATTTGCCTTGCCTGAAATAAAATAGTTGGCTACTTTAAATAATGCTATGTATTCACAATTTGTTCTGTGTTGTGTTGTACTGTGTGCTTATGTTGTGTAACACAAAACTGCTAGTATAGTTCTGCTTCCAGGTCCCAGGTGCATAGGTTTTCTCTAATGGTTAAAATCAATGTTTATGATTCATATGTGTCATAGACCTTTGCTGCTGGCAACCAATGCATTGTCAATGTAAAATCTTGTAAAACAATATGAAATCAAAGTGACAATGTGCCAAAAAAGAAGTGAAAAGTCATACCCCCAGCCAGGATCTGCTGCTCCAGTTCAGCCATCTGTTTCCTGTAGGCCCTGAGTGCTGCCTCCTTGAATGTGGGTCGGATGCGTTTCTTGGGTGGGGCCTCTGTGGGCTTTTCCTCTGGAACATTTTTGTTTTCATCCTCATGCTGATCCTCCACTTTTTCAGACACCTCAGCGACTTCATCTACTATCTCTTCGACCTCCTCTACATCCTCATCACCCTCCTCCATCTCCTCTGTCACATCATTGTCTTCGGTCTCATCTGGCTCCTCTACGTCAACATATTCCACCATTGCATCATATTCAGCAGTGTCCTCAGTGAGTTGAGTTTCATAGTCCTCACTGTACTCTTCATCATACTGATCATCCAAACTACAATCATACTCCAAAACACGTGCCTCTTTATTTGCCTCATAGTCCTCTGTGGCTTCAAAATCTTGAGAGGGCTCAAAATCCTGAGAGGCATCATTGTCTTGAGAGGCCTCAATGTCATCAGATACATCATAGTCCTGAGAAGTCTCACACTCCTGAGCAGGTTCATCTGTCTCTTCTGTCTCATTAGCATTACTTCTGTTCTCCAAGTTTGCTAGTACCTGCTCCATCACTTCAACATAGTGGGTCTCACTGTCCACTGGTTGTTCCCCAGCTTCTGCCTCTTCAGCTTTTTTCTCCTCCTCTGCCTTGTAGAAGACAGGCTCAGTGCCGACCTCAGAGTCTGTTGTAGTACTAGAGTTATTTGCAGTGGAGGTGGACAGGGTGCGGAAACGCCCCATAAATGAGGAGGAGGAGTTGGCGGGCTCCTCAGGCGGAGCAGGGGTAGTCTGAGACCCAGATTTCCACACAACTTCCAGAGCTGACTTGGCCCTCTGCAGTGTAGAGCCAAAGCCAAAACCAAATGACTTTTCACTGAGATCTATGCTGAGCCTACTGCTCCAAGACTTGGGAACCTCTTCAACTTTCTCTGTTCGAATCTCACTCTGACTACGGTACATAGTCGAAGACTTAGTCTGGGTCTGGTGAAAGCTATGATTGACATCCAGCTCAGGGAATTTTTCTTTAGGAAGTGTTTTAGAGGTTTCCTTATGGGCATCTTTAGAGGCTACTTTGGGTGCTACTTTAGGGGCTTCTGTTGGGGACATTTTAGGGGTTTCTTTAGGGGGCACCTTAGGACTCTCTTTAGGAGCTACCTTTGGAGCTTCTTTTGGTGGAATCTTATAAACTTCTTTTGTAGGTACTTTGCCAGTGTCCTTGGATACTACTTTAGGTGTTTCTTTAGAGACCTCTTTTATGGGTAGTTTTGGTGCCTCTTTGGTAACCTCTTTAGGCGCAATTTTCAGACCTTCTTTTGATGCAACTTGTGGGGGTTCTCTTGCATGGACTTTAGGGGACTCTTTGGGGGATTCTTTTGGGGACTCTTTAGGGGTTGAGACCGGGCTCTCTATTGGGGTTATTTTGGGGCTTTCTTTAGGTGACTCTTTAGGACTTTCTTTCGGAGTTACTACTGGACTGTCTTTCGGGGTCGCTTTAGGAGTGACTTTAGGAGTCTCATTAGGAGTTACCTTAGATGTCACCTTAGGTACTTCTTTAACAGCAGGCTTTGTGAGATCTTTAGATGTGAATTTAGGACCGTCTTTAGAGATAGGTTGAGGGGATTCTTTAACTGATGGTTTTTGTATATCTTTAGGTAACTCTTTAGGAGCTGCTTTTGAGGTCACTTTAGGTGAAACCTTAGCCGACACCTTTGGGCTTTCTTTTTGCAATATTTTGGTGGTTTCCTCCTTAGTAGCCATTTTAGTTTGTTTATGTGTCACTTTAGTAACTGCTTTAGGTGCATCTTTAGATGGTACTTTAGTGCTTTCTCTTGTGGCTACCTTACATCCCTCTTTAGACTGTCGGGCTGATGTCTTGACAGACTCCCGTTCTGTGATGGGAGGTATTATGTGGGTGGTTACAGGTAGGGAAGATTCTCTGTCAAGCATCATGAATTCCTCATCTCCTTCAAATTGCAAATCAACTTCCTGACATTTTGTGATGTTTTCTGGAAAACCAGGGATGGTTGATGGATCAAAGGGACTGCTAACCTCTATGGAGGCTTCTAAGCCAGAGTCAGCACCTTGCTCCAGGTGATGCCAGTCTTTCCACGGTGACAGGTCACCTTGCAAAGAGAGCTGGGAGCCACTGTAGTGGCTTCTGTCCCCAGACATGCAGACAAGTCCATTACTCACCCCACTGTCAATAGTTTCTGTGGTCTCAACCTCATTGTGTTCATAGGTTTGATTCTCATTGCCGAGCTGGTGACTGGGGCTAGCATACCACGAGGAGGCCATGTCTTCTTGTTTTCTCTGCCAAAGTTCCTGATCCGAGGAGGACAGCAGGGAGCAGCCATTAGCCCGTGTAAAATATTGACTCTCTGAAAAGTCTTCTGAGTATGACTGGCAAAGTTTTGAGCAGTCAGATTCAGAGCGGCTGAGTTTAGGGGTGGAATAGTCACTCTGGGAAAGCCAACCAGGGGTCAAGTCAGAGTAGTAAGCCTTTGCATGCTTGTCAGAATCATAGTAAGAGTCATCAGCATAGTGAACTGCGCCTGAGTAGCCTGCTTCCTCTCCTGACCGACTATGGTCATGGGATCGCCTCTTCTCTGATTTGCTCTTGTGAACAGGTTTTGAAATCACCATTGCATATTTATTTCTGCTTAATTCATCTAATTCTTTATCGCTGTCCATTGAGTCCCAGTCATCACTTTCCACTACTTTGTCCTTTCCTGAGACCTTTATATCCATGCTTTCATAAGTTTGGGAAGAGGACATTGTTTTGTCTTTTCTCTCCTTTCCATCATGAGTTAAGCTATCAGTAGACACTGTAATCCCTGTTCCTTTAAGCTTATAGCATTTTTTCAACACTACATCCCTATCTTGTGGTGTTGCGAAAATAACAATAATTGGGCGGGGTTTTGCATTAGAACATTCTCTTTGTTGCCCTAATCTATGAGCAAGCTCAATTTTAATTGTTTTATGGGCATCTATGAAACCCATTTTGTCTTTTAGTATTTTATATATTAGATTCTCTGTTTTCTCTGACCTCTCTTCAGGAACATTGAGGAACCTCAAGGTTGAATTATTGGCCTGGTGGCTGATTTGTTTTATATAGTCATGAATGTCACGTGTTTCCCTTCTAGACTGTACAAATCCTGAGCGAAGCTGCTCAATCTCACTCTGAACTACTTCCACACTGCTGGAGATCTCATCAATGGAGCTTTTTAGGGCATTTACGTGGCCACGTAGTTCAGACAGTTCTGTCTCTATCTGGCTAATCCCCTGGAGCTCCTTAAAGATCATCTCCATGACATCCTGGGTCTGACTGATGCATCCTGTGGAGGACGAGCCAGGCTCCAGAGTGGAACTCTTTTGCTGCCGCCCTGCACGGTCCAAGGACTTGCTCCGGATGCCAAGGGTTTTCCTCCAGTTGCTCACCTCTGAGTCTGAGGAGACGCATTCCTGACTCTTTTTCCATTTCCTTAACTTCCGTAGAGCACCCAGCCTAAGTGTGTGCAGACTGGAGCGTTCCACTCGTTCACCCTCAGAACTGCCATCAGAGGGAGCCAAGCTGATGAGGCTCTTCCTGTTTCGTCTTACTGGCATGGTGTGTGATTTATGCTCATCCAGTCTCCTGACAGGTTTTGTCTCACTCACGGAGTCAGAGTAACTACTGTCAATCGAAAGAACCTCAGGAAAGATACTTTCATTATTGTTCAAAAAAAGAGAGTTTTTCGGAAGTCCATTTGCAATAGCCACACGATAACTGAAAGTGGGTGACAGGGATGAGCAGTCGTTCTTTCCGTCGTCGTCTTCAAGCGATATGTTACGTGCCGAAGAGCATTTGGAAATCTTTTTGACTGTAGTTTTCAGTGTGGTAGAGAGAGTTAGATTGTGCGCGTGCAAATCAGTGGTCAATTTGGGCTCTTTATTTTCGCTTCTCTCTTTCTTCTTTATTGGGTTTGCCAATTTCTTTGTAAACATTCCTTTGCAAATCTTTGTAATGTAGGATGATATAGTCTTTATTAGGGAAGAAACCATGGATGGCAATACTGTGGACTGTTTTTTATCATCGAGTGAAAGAAGTTGGCTGAGAGTACAGCTGTGGTGAGCCAAGCACAATCAACCTGTGCTTGACAGTGGGAGTCCAGCTCACGATCGCTAAAACCGCAGTCCGTATAGGGATTCACTAGTATTTTTAAATCCAGTGGCCTTCCTCCAGAAAAAGAACATCTCTCTGAAAGACAAAAAAAACAACAATATATTTACTTCACAATTTGATTTCAGATCCCCAGATCACATTCAAATATACATTGGAGCCTTTCTTTGGAGTTATTTCTTTGCAATTACTGAGACAGTAGGTAATCTCTCCTAACTTATTATACAAAAAAAAGATGAGTCACAGAAAAAAAACATATTATTTAATGTTATGTATCATGAATAAATATCATTGTGCACAGCCTTAAAGCAAACCACACAGAACACACCAGTCATCCTACTTAGATGACACTTCAAAGGACAAAAGGTTGCATGCTGTACAAATTTGCCTCAAGTCCCATGAGGCACACCGTGATTTGGAAAGATAAAGAGAGAAATTTGACATATGTGTGTATTGTGTGTATACTGTACGTGCTTGTGTGAGGGTGGGGGTAGTGGGCTTTGAGGGCTAATCAATTGGATGTGTATATGACTGTGTGCATTCATGTATGTGTGTTTGTCAGTCAAGGTCAATAGACCCACTAGCTACATTGATGTATCCAGCTCCTACAGCAGGAGATAGCCAATTATTCTAATTGCTACAATACTCTTGTCAGAGTGTCTGTGGAATACACTGAACACCAAAGTAAACCATCCTTATACTTCCACAGTCTGCTCATAATAAATACATAACTAATGCAATTAAACTTTTTGGAGCTAAAGAATCTGGATGATATTTGGACTTTGCTTTGCAATTTTTAAAAAAAATGTTCAACATATTGATTTTCTAAAATCCATTTCAAACAGAAAACTAAATCTGTGTTAGCTCTTTTCCATAAGTTGATTATTTTGATGAGGATGATGCAGGTGTTTCCACATATTAAAATTATGAAATTAATGACATATGTTCTAATTTAAAGCCCCAATTAGTCTAATTGGAATGGTTCATCACCTGAATTACTGAGGTATCGTAACACATATGTGCAAGCTGACTGTATAGGTGCAGAGAGGACAAATTGGTTATCTTAGGCTTGTGGAAAGTGGAAAGACTTCTTGAGTCATGCTGCATAGTATTAAACCTGCGACAGCCCGGGGTGATTCTGAAAGGTGCGTGTTTTCTATAGAGTGAAACCGAGTCAAAAGAAGGATGTTTGTTGTGCAGCGGATCTGACAGCTGCTCCACATTAGTTCTGGGGTTTAGAGCTTGATGTGTCTACAGTCTCATGACCACAGAGACATGCTCACTTCAAATGAGCTGTGAAACACAGCATCACAGTTAGCTTTTATTGCTGGGCTCTGAGGGAAGACCAGACATTAGCAAACAGAGTTTAAGACTATGTTGCCAGCATAGATGTGTTTTTCGTCAGATTAATATATAATGGAATGAATCCAAAAGCTCGACTATTTGTTAACTTCACAGGATAAGGTTTGGGGCAGGCCTGGGGCAGGAGTGTTTGTGCAAGGAAAACATTTCTTATTAGACATAACATTGAAGGCTTCTGGACAGGAGCCAGTCTTAACGGGTGAACTGCAGCTTACTAACTGCAGGTAATAAAGTACTTCAACCTAATCTCTCATTCTCTCAGATATAAATTAAAGTTTCCTTGAAGATGCTATCCCTGAAATCTCTTGGCACGCTACCTGGTCAGTATGGTCTCAAGTTGTGAAAATAAGAAAAGAGCTGATTCAACATGAGTCATAACAGAAGTACAATAGAACGAGGTAAGGAAGGACCACAATGTATTTTATGGTATGAGGACGTTCATGACTCAGCTCCCTTGTATACTGGCCTAAAGCCAAGAGCAGCCTTTTGCAACTGATGGGTCACGACCCAAACTGCCCCCTCCCCCACCCCCACCCCCGTAAATAGATCACATCAGATATTGTTTAAATATGTCTTGACATTGCCCCAAATACTTTCACTGACATTTTTAGCTCTTGTGTGAATTTCAACTGAGCATTTGCACGCAAAAACTGACACAGCACAACCACAGTCAACTTGTGTTAATCAGTGAGCAGCTGAGGGTTAAGTGCCTTGCTCAAGGGCACCTATAGTTGTCAGGTTAGGAGAGTGTTGGCTTAGTCACTTACTCCACCATAATACATGGAAAAGCCATTTTCTGTCAATGGTATGGGCATCACAAAAAAATAATTCCCCCAAAACAATCACACTTGCAATTCAATTGAATGCTTAAAGCTGCTACATATCTTCACCTACATTTCCTCATTAAACTTCTCTTCTCGGGATTGTGTGGGCGTGTAAAGAGTACAGTTGACTGACATCTCCCTCAAAACTTTCGCTGTTATTCAGATTAATTTGACGATCAACAGTCACGATCGCACCACAGCTGCCACTTAAACATAAAAACACAAAAGGCCATCTCT
>JBAJHX010000001.1:18294587-18312701 GCA_037176925.1 Amniataba percoides
ACACACACACACACACACACACTGCACATACCTGGTGGTGTGAAATCCTCGCGCAGGACGGAGGCCAGCGGTGGTGAGCTCAGCCGTGTGAGCCGAGTCCCCGCGATCCGCGAATGGTCGGCGCGAGGAGAGCGGCAGGGGAGAGGAGGGAGGGATGGAGGGAGGGAGAGGAGGGGAGGGAGAGCGGCTCGGTGCGCAGCTGCCTGCTAATACCAGAGCTCACAGCATCTCTCCGCGTCCGTCAGACGCCACATCCCACTGCCCTGCCTCCGCGCGCAGACACACACACACCTCTCCTCCATGCCACCTTCCGCGCTCCCCTCTCTCTCTCTATCTGTCTGTCTCTGTGTGTGTGTGTCTCTCGCTCCTCTGCTGTGCTCCCCTGGTCGCGTTATGGGGGACCGAAGATGCCGCAAGCTGCTGGCTTTTATCTTCTCCACAGCTGACACACACCCATACACAGATACACACACTCTCACTGTCACACACGCACACACACGCACCCCTGTCACAGCACGAGGTGTCTAGTCCAAATCGGGATGCAGACGCTGGAGCTGATGGGGAGGCAGACAGCAGTGCTGCCCAGACTGAGGCTACGCTGCCCGGCTGTGAGTGTCTGTCCCTCCCCTGAAAAGAACTCTACCTCCTCTCTCTCTCTCTCACTCTCACTCCCTCTCTCTCTCACACACACTCTCTCTCACTCTCTCTTTCTGTGTCTCTTACTCTCTCTCTCTCTCTCTCTCTCTCTCTCTCTCTCTCTCACTACCTCCCCCTTCTATCTGCTCACTGAGCCAGGCTGAGAGAATTGAGCCCACAGACACACATACACACGATACCCCCAAACACACACACACACACACACACAGCTGCGTACGAGAAGTCTTGAGAAACAGGGAAGCAAAAAGAAGAGGAAGTGAGGATGAAAGTGTGTGTGTGTGTGTGTGTGTGTGTGTGTGTGTGTGTGTGTGAATTATAGATAACTGTATGATCCCACATTCCGATGGAAACATCAGAGTGATGTAATAGGTCAATAAACCTTGAGCGTCGCAGACACGCGCTGAGGGACAACGACGGGTTGCTGGACGCGCGTGCTCGTGCGCGGGTTCGACGGGCGCGAGGAGTGCACCTTCATCTCTTACCGTCACACACACACAAACACACACTTTGTGATCCGAGCAAAACCTCCACAGAGGACCATCCCCAGCTGCACAGCACACACGCAGACAGAGCCGCGCACACATTATCTGATTACGTCTCTGAGTGGATGTTTCGTCATACATGATCGCTCATTGGCGCTGCGGATCATCGATGACCCTCCGCTGCATTAACACGCCGCCAGCGTCGCGTCAACGAACGTGGCAGTGGCTGAACTCCACAGCTGAGACACACACACACACACTTACTTGGAATAAAAACGCGCACTTAACCTCGCGTCAAAATGGCAGAGCAGTGGAAGACGAGAGGCACTTTTTTTGGCCAATTGCTTTAATTTGTCCTTGCGTGACATTTCGCTAATTGAGCCTTTAATTTCACGTTGACAGGCACAAATGAAGACGGACACAGTGAGATGAAAACATTGCAGGTACGGTGTCACATGATCGTCATTTCACTGACACCCCCCCCCCAACACACACACACACACACACACACCACCCCTCCTCCTCCTCCCAGCCCGGGTGGTGATTAAGCATTCAAATAAAAGCCCTCTCTGTCTCTGCGCTCCGTGTGCGTGAGCCTGCCCCCCTCTGTCACTCCTGCTCTCCTCTCGCCTTCTAGCGAAATCCCATTCCTCCTCCCTCCTCTCTTACTCTCTCTTACTCTCTCCCTCTCCTTCTCATATGGGAGAGGAGAAGGATGTGGGGAAGTGTGTGTGGCGGTGTGCGCAAGCGCGTGCAGGTGGTGTTGGAGGAGTGTGTGTTTGTGTGTGTTGATGCTGTGTGTGCGGCTGCTGCTCGCCCCCTGCTGGTGGTGAGAGAAACTGCAACCAGGACCGTCAGCTGTTCCTGAGCCAGTCTGACCCAAATGATGCCCCCCCTTTCAATTACTGCAGCATCCTGGTGTTCAGCCAGAGATAGCAGAGCAAACGCTGATTGATTTTAGCTTTTGATATGGTTCAGCTAAAGTCTAATGTGATCTAAGACTGGGGAAAATTAGTGAATTAGCTGGCACTGGAATATATTACGGAGTATTTCAATCGTGCAGCATTTATCATATACTGTTGTGTTGACTGTCACAGCAAATGGCTGTGCACTCCTTTTTCCACCGTTCTGCCATCTCTCTATTTCAGCTCCATTCCCCAGCCCTTTCTCTCTTGTGTATTTCACTCTCCCACTTTCTGCCCTGTCTGGAAACAGAGAGATCCTTGCTACTGTTTGCGCCTTCAGCTGCCAAGGGACAGTTAGCCAAGACTCCCGAGGTCCTCTCCACCTCCATCCCCCACCCTCATCTCCTCTCTCCAGCCTTCGCCTCCCCGAGCTTGTGTAACAAATATCATCCATTTCTTTCTCTGGTTCTCTCTCTCCAGCCGTGATCGTTCATTGTGTTTATTTTTTATATTAAACTGAACATATTTAATATTAAAGATTTCCGTGTTGCTTATTATTCATGTTTTGTCTTAACAGTTAAATAATTTCGAGTGTTCGCTCTGGTTTATAGTGAATCTGCTCAGAAATTTACTGCAAAAGCATTCTGGTTTGGCAAACAGTAACCGGCACAACTTTCTGCACACCCAGATGACCTGGTAAACAGATTTAATGAGCACTGCTTCTTTGCCTTAAAACTCCAGTGTGCCATTAAAAACCAAGACTGTTCCAATTGTCAGTCATTCTCCATGAAGATACCAGAGCATATTTTGAAACACAAGTTCAGACAGGCCAAGAGCTGATAGGAGGGAAACAAACTTGAGGCGCATCTGTTATTTCTGAAATAGCTCCTGGCTTTCTGCAACCACGTTTGACCTGCTTATTTCTGTGAGCTGATTGCAAATGAACAAATGAAACTCAAGACTCTTTTCCAGGCCAGGCAGATAATAGGCTTTTAAACACCACTCAATTTTTGATCTCTGGCATTCAATCTGAAATCGTGCCATTTTTGTAACCAACATTCGACCGTTCCCGTTCTGCAGAGCTATTTTTGCCCACCTTTCAGATGCTATTTCACATATGAATCCATCTTCTAACCCATTTGGCAATGTACCACCATCTGTTCCAAAACAAGTTGTTGACACTGTCGGCCTCAGCCTACACGTGAAGAGCTTCTCTGTTACTGGCTGTGTCCCCGAACTACTTTGAGCAACGATTGAAAAAATAATCTATTAATTCCTCCCTCCTTCGGGACTATAGATCTATCTCTCTTCCCTCTATTTACATCAAAAATTCAGAAAGACATGAGTGTACAGTTTATAGTTTTTGGACATAATGGAGAGCAAATATGTTGCCAATTAATTCTTCTTTTTCAGATACTTTAAATCAACTGTGACCACCGTCCTCTGTGTCATGAATGGCATTATGATGACATTTAGTAGGTGGACTCTAGTGACTGCTACATGCTGCATTTGACAGGGTTGATCTTTATGGAAAAGCTAAGTATGTATCTGGAATTGCACATGCACTTAGGCTTAAAAAAAATAAGTTCTCAGTTTTCACAAATGATTATGATTCCACAGCAGCTCATTGAGTGGTGTGCCTCAGGGATCAATTTTTGGCCCAGTTGTTTTTTAAATGATTTTACTGGCTTCGTTCATCTGTTACATAACAACTATAATGCTTTATCGGCCTAACCAGTCATGAACTTAACAACAAGGCTTTGACAAAAAATAGACATTTCATTAGAACAGTTTCCCTTCATTGGATTTCAACATTTTCTGTTTGACTTTCGGGTTTTTGGCGAAGAAGCTATTTGCTGTTCCATGGTCAAGGCTGAAAAGTACATTTGATGTTGTGTTTGTCATCATAACTCATCATCACGTTGGGAACAGTTTCCCTCAAAGCCTCAGAGCAGCCAAGTCGGTACAAAAAATGATTGGTGACTTCTCTTTAAAAAGTTTCTGTGCTCAGTGATCCTCCAGTGAGACTGTATTGTCTTTACTGTATAGTGCTTTACTCTTTAGGCCAAGATTATTACTATGAATCTGCCTCCTATATAATATCTACCAAGGGGTTACCTTCAACCTCCTAACCTGGTAGCTGCATAAAGTACAAAGCCGGTGAAACATACCACTGGCTAGCCTTGTTGGTACATACATTTGTGTGTGGGCGTGACCTTTTGCTTTGTTGTCTGACCTGCAGAGGTGACACAAATATCCTCTGTGCACCTGTGACCATCACAGATGCAACATCTGTATGCTTAAGAAACGTCATGGACTTGAAACTTTCATCTTAACCCAGAAGAATCAAAGATATCGTATAACCATCTCCCACGACAGACCTTTATCCTCTGGAGGCAGAAACACAGGAAAGTTGGCACTAATGAGCCAGGCAGATGGCCTTTATATAGCCCTTTAGTGGTTAAAATCCTTCCATTGAAGCATAAAGGGATAGCTGTGGGCTGATGTAGCATTAAATCTAGCACATGACCATCAGCTTGAAGGGAAATATCTTTTCATTTATGTTGAGAGGAGAGAGAACACATTAAAGGAGTGTATTCAGATCACACAGCTGTCAACACACAGCTGGCATCAATTCGCGCTGCCTTCAGCTCTATAGAAGAGGATTAACATTTTCATCATATTAGCACCTGGTGAACCAGAGGGAGTTTCATTTTATTTCTGGGGGTTGACAGAATAACAAATAAAATTTGTTGTTGAACTGAAAATAGGAAGTGTTGGGAGATTAATGATGCTGGTGGAGCATGTTTTACACCTATCCATATTTCACCCGTTCAGCAATGATGAGGGTCTGAAAGTTGTGTTTGAGAACATTTATACCTCAAGAAACATGTTTCCAGAGGTCCATTAACTTCCTGTTGTGTAAAATAAATCCGGTTCTGTTGACCGTGGCATCAGTTTTTCCCAATGTGTTCCAATTTGTCAGCGAAGAAACAAGACTAGTAGTTTTGCTGGCATCTCTGTGAGGCTGTACCTCTGCACAGATGTTGGATCAACAAAGTCAAAGAGATACATCCCCTGTGAGCCATTAATATCTGTACAAAATGGCAAACCACCTAACAGTTGTTGAGATATTTCAGTATGAACTAAAACAGAGCAGGTTAAGTCCCTTCATCATGGAGGAGAAATACACGTACTTTGGACCAAAATGTTGAAAAGAACAGTGTTCACAGTTTAAAGGATAGTGTGAGGATTAGGATTATTTCACAGTCACAGAAAGTGATAGTGTAGGGATTAAGTACAGTCCACCAGAACTAGTTTTGCATTTAATTTGTACAGCTTTTGCGTATTTTTATGTTGAAGGATTAGTCTAATTGTCATTGCTTCTGAAAGAAAACAGGAAAATACAATCCCAGGAGAACCGTGGTTTTTTGAGAGAAACCAAGTGTTTTGTAAAACAAAATGAAATGCTCATGGGAGAATACAAAAGATGTAAACGAGAGCCTGTTTTTTCCATTATCTATGATACTCTCCCAAATGTCTCACGTACAATATAAAGCAGTGTGTGTTTGCATCTAATAACATTTTAGTATTTGTTCACATCCTTCCTATCATTAAAAAAGAGAAATAATGCTATATACTTACTATTTTACTGTGTGGAGGATCATTTTCAGTGCTACAAAACATAAGCGTTACACACTGCGAATCCTCAAAGCTCTCTGTTAAAAGTTAAAAGCTGAGCAATTCAATCTGAGGGTGAAAAGCTTCTGTCAAGGTATCACTAAGTAAACAGAGCTTTAACAGGCACTGCTGTGAAATCATGCATAGGGACTTTAATAGAGGGTGTTGGGGTGTCAACATTGACCTGTGTGGTGGGTGGGGGGGTTATGTTTATGTTTTTGGAGGCTTCAGTTTGTGAAACAAATATGGATTTATCACACTCCC
Organism: Amniataba percoides; assembly: GCA_037176925.1. Lineage (NCBI taxonomy): Eukaryota > Metazoa > Chordata > Actinopteri > Centrarchiformes > Terapontidae > Amniataba > Amniataba percoides. The sequence continues at coordinate 18,300,577 of JBAJHX010000001.1, forward strand.
ATCTATATTCCTTTTTGTCATGCAGGATCACTAAACACCATCAGCGCCTTTGGACTTCAGCGTGCAGAGTGAAGAAGAGAATGGTTTTTGGGTTCACGAGACGTTGAGAGAGATGCGATGGATCAATCAGGGGGTGTTTTTAGTCCCTGGCAGAGTCAGAGTCCTCTCCTCAATTCACCCAACTGCTGCATTGCAGATAAAAAAAAAAATCCTGTGCCAGGCACCTTTTATACACAACAGAGACCAGCTAACCTCACAACAAATCACGCACTATCAGGTAAAGGGAATATTTCTCCACAATCACCCTTTTTATGATATATGAAATTGGGGAAATACAGCAAATCTGCAGTTCATGGACACCAAACAAACCAATGTAGCTTTTGAAATTATTATCACAATGCATGAGCTGTAATCCATTTATGCTAGAACATAATTGTGGTTATTTTTAAGCTGAGTTTTATTCCTCTAAATGGATGGCGCCATCCTTCAGCCATACAACAACTGAGAAGGTGTTAAAACACACCTTCATACGAACACATACACACACACTTTCTCTTTCAGATATCTGTACTTGGATAAATGATCTCTATATATACAATAGCTCTGAATAATAATGACACATCACAAAATTTGAATTGCACTTAAACCAAGGTATACCTGGAGAAGCTTGAGATAGTTTTTTGTGTTGCACAAAAGCTAATCCCATTTATTACAGTAGACATTTTTCATTCTGTGTAAGTATGATTTATTAATATAATGCTCCTGGGGATGTGCTTAAATTGCTTTATTTCACTTTAGTGGCAGGCAGCTAATAAAGAATCCTGCAAAAAGAAGAATATATATAAATCCCACATACCGTAGATATCTTGTAATTATCACTGCAGGGCTGGCGTTGATGTTTGACGTGCATTTATTAGAATAAAACACTGTATATCATATCTAATACCACAATTCATATATAATTGTGTGTTAGTTGTCCAATATTAGACTATACATTATTAAACATTTGTTACAACTAAAGCTAGCAAAAAAATGGCAGATTAATGTGGCCTCAAAGATACGTCATAGAAAATGATGAACTACTCTTAGTACTATAACAGATAATCATCATCATCACCATCATCATACCATGCAACATGCTACAAACCATTCAGGAAAGGGAAATGGGTTTGTTGCCTGCGGGTTTTATAATGATATGACGTGGTTTGTCCAAAATTCCATTTTAAAATTCCATCCCAACTTGACGTAAATGTAGAGAATCTAGTTCCTCGTCTGAATTACACATATATCCAAAAGAATTCAGACTTGGCAAAGCAATTTGTCTTTACTCAGCTACAGTATGGTGCCTCTGTGCCGCAGCACTAAGCTAATTATCATCTTTGCTGTTGACTGCGGCAGGTAAACTGGGATGTTTCGAGAGAGTGAGTGAGGCTCAACACTTAAAACCTTAATGGGCTGAGAGCTTATCCTTGAAAAACAGCATGTCATGCCCCAGACGACAAAGTCTCCTGCTCCTCTGAAACCGCTGGCTTCCTTGAGTGGAATATTTCACAGCTAGGATCACGATAATTATTCTTGCCGCTCACGGAGCCTAACAGCAAAATTGTCTCAATTACCGCTGCTGTTTACACCCTAACTAACTGTGATTATCCGTCAGTCTGGAGTTAGAGGTGATTTGTCAGACTATAATGCACAATGGTAAATGAATGATGATGTTTCCACGTGGCTTCACGGTTGTTTTCCAGATTCCTGTATTAGGGAAGCAGGTTGAGGTGTTGGTTCATATCAGCCACCTGCAGAGCCAAAATCCTATATAAATGTTTCAGTTAGCATTTGGGCTGGGCAAGTGTGGATTCTAATGTGACTCATAGCTGCACAAATGTTGGGCAGTTTCCCTCCTGATTATATTTTCACCATGTAAAATGATCTAAATAAAAAACAATAAATCTGAGAATATCTGATGTCTGAGTTACATACACTTAAGACATAACATCATACTGACGAGTGGTGACGAGGACTGAAAGTGTTCAGCTGTCCTGCCTTCTTGTAAATGGGAGAAGTATGTTGTGTCATCCAGTGTGATTTACACTTGAGTCACATAGGATGACCATTAACACAAGGACTTCCTGGCATCTTGTTATCACTGTAATGTTGCCAAGCAACATGCAGAGATGCTACGAAGTCACTGCTCCTGGCCGAGAAATAGTCCAGCACATAACTCCCTGAAAATCCAGCACGTCATTGTTGTGGATTTCAATCAACCCAATATACTGTGTTAATATTTGAAATTGCTAGTGGGCTCATTTTTCATCCCTGGGCTGAGCTAGGCTACTGGTTTCCCCCCTATTTTCAGTCTTTATGCTGACCAAAGCTAAATGGCTGCTGCTGATGGCTTAATATTGAATGAACAGATAGGACAGTGGTGTGCATATTTACCAAATGTGCAACTACTCCTTTAAGAATAGAATTAAAAAATCGTGACTTGTAGCATTTACCAGTCCTGTAAACCCAATGACTACCTGCTGTGAGGTTATATGCTCACCATCAGCAAATACAACATTGATTGAATTAAACATCATGGCATGGCTCAATATGTGACTTGATTTGATGTGATGTGACCTCAGGACCTGAGACCTAATTTCAGAATTGACCCGTCGGCTCGAGACTGGAATGTAAAAATCAGAGAACTTGCGGCCAGCGAAGGAGGGAAGTGGTGCTGCTGAATGAATTCAGCCTCACCCACCCAGAGCTGGGAGCTGCCCATTTCTCTCTCTCTCTCTCTCTCTCTCTCTCTCTCTCTCTCTCTCTCTCTCTCTTTTCCCCAACTCTCTGCCTGTGTTTATGTGTCTCACTCTCTCTCACACACACACATACACACATATGCATGCATGCACACAATCAGAAGGGAACGGTCAGTAGCCCAGAGGTGACAACCTGTTGATTTCCATTCCTGTCTCTCACTTCTTATTTGCAGCTGAGTCACTACTTCACACACACACACACACACACACACACACACACACACACACACACACACACACACACACACACACATACAGCTGACACATGGAAATATTCATAGTCATAGTCATAGAAGGTTAAGAAACACTATTAAAATAAAGGCAAGAAGGTATCCAAAAGCCAAATAATCACATAACAGTATTGACACAGCAACAGTATATCTTATTTTCTCTCTTACACAAACACTCAGTCACACACACACAGAGAGTTGCTCAGGTGTGGAAGCCTGATGCTTCAACAATGAGAGGGAGCGTAGCTGATTATCATTAAAATTAGCTCTGAGCGCTGCAAAGGCTCTCTACAGTAAAGCGTTAGCGACGTGGCTGTGTCAGCGCAGCACTTCCTGTTTACTGTTTAGTCCCGCAGCAGGCTGCAGACACCAGATAACAAGCACACAAAGCATGCTGGGAGATAAAAGTGCCACAAAATGTGCTGGGGCTCCCGGAGCGCCTGTCGTTGCCTGATGTGGCATCAGTCAGTATTACTGCTGAGAATGGCGCTCCCACAAACAGCCCTGCATGAGAGAGAAAGAGGGGATGATAGAGAAAGGCAGAGAGAAAGAGAGATGGGTCTTTGTGATACAATAACACATGCTGTAGTTTGATTTTAGACGTTGTAAGTCATGCTGCATATTGGCATTTCAACACTCATGTTAATCATTAGATTTATACTGTCTTATATTTGTGGTTTAGTGATCACTTTTCTATGAGTCTTGCCTGAAGCTAAAGGACATGAGGAATAACAGCGGGTCCAAGGCCAAAGAGATGGACTCATAAATATGAACCACAAGTTTAAATCTAAAGTAAATCAGCTAAAACGCTGGGGGCAAGAGCTTGAATTGCCACTTAGGATCAATCAGGTTTGTTCTAGTCCTGAGCAGGATGCAAATTTTCTTTGTCAGGGCCATGGAAGTCATGAAAATCTATCTGGTACGTAGAGATATTTTTAGGTTAGATAAATACACAGTATACTGTGTTTGAGGGTATCTTTTTCTTCTTTGGGGCTTATTTATGGTGTATATACTTTTATACAGCGCAGCCAGAACAGGACAGTAGGACATTTTTCATTGTTTTGGCTCTGTACACCGGCATGCAGGATTCGAAATGAAACAATGACTTTGAGGTTAAAGTGCTGACTCTCAGCTTTAACTTAAAGGTGAGATGAACTGTGTTTTATGCGCAGTCCTGTAATTTCATCTCAGGATTGCTAAGCTTTTGTAGTCACTGACAACAAAGTCCAGGGTGCTGCTCTGACTGGCCTCAGTTATCATTTTCACTCTGTGTGTGCTCTAAAAGAGTGTAAATGGCCCAAGCGGCGTTCAAGCGCCCAGAAAAGGCAGTTTAAGCTTTACATCATTGTTTTGACATTTCATTATTAATGGAAAACTTTCATAAAAAGCTGACATGAATTAGAAGCTTTGAAACATAAATGGCATGGTCACATTTATCCACATTAGGGTGGACGTGGCCGCAGCGACACTACATGCCAAGATTAAAGCTGAGACACCCATTCAGATTTAAAAGGTCACACCCATTTCTCAAAAATAACAGTTTGTGCCGCATGAGTTCTCCGCTGATTTCTCTCAAAGAGTCCAGCAGCAATTTCCGAGGAGTAGGACAGCATCAGAGAGGCTGCTGTAACCTGGGCTTTCCACACGGACGATCACCGCACAGGCTTCATTAAGAGTGAGTGCAAACTTACACATGCACATGTACAGCGCACTTCTGTCCTTGTGAGATCCCTCCACTGACTTCCATGCCTGTGCCATTAACTCTGACCATAAACATCTGTACCACATGCCCAGTGAGCAATGTTTAACCCAATCGAAACCTGAAATTACCAGACTTTGCAAAAACGTCTTCACTCAAGCGTAATTACAGAGGACCAATTAGCACACGATATAGCAAGCGTGCAAAAAGTGCACAGAAAGGCATGGACTCTACTGTAGAAAACACGTATACCAAGCATACTGTGGATGAAGGATGTGTGGCTTAATAGTATAACCCCCTGGATGATTCCTGGCTAGGATGAAGCTGTAAATGTCTGTGCATATGTCTGTCATTGGAGAATATGCCTGCCCTCGCTACAACAGGCTAATTACGTTTCAGCCTCGGTGATAAATGTGGCTCTGCTTTGATTTACTTGCAGCCGCCCTCACTGTATTCACAGCCTGTCTTTCCCATCTCTCTCTCTCTCTCTTTCTCTCTCCTTCTCCCTCTCTCCTTCTCTCTCCGTCTCTCTCTCTCCAAGTTGTATTCCCCCTGAGAGCAATTATCATGGCCTTCTACAGTATGTACTTGTGTTATTAATCTCTTCACTGACTTTGCTGTGACAATACAGCACTTTCTGCGGTTATTTACAGAACAATTCCTGGCCGATGGGTTTTACTGGAGCCTATAATTACAGGCACAAATAAGCTGATGTATAGAAAGCTGAAAGCAGCTCATAGAGTGAGCCGGCTTGTTATTGGGCAGGTGCAGTGGGGAGTGAGGGGGGATAATTCAACTCAGCGACACGGAGAACCAGCAGAGTGTCACTGCTTACTGTCACAGTCCATATTTATTTATATGGAAGTGGGACATACTGTATGATCATTTGTGTGACAGTTTTCCTGAAGAACACTCCTGAAATAGCGATAATGGCAATGTGTATGGCTTACTCATTAGCAAACAGACTGCTTTGTTAGCAGCTAAAAGGCTTTTAATTTTTCACAGACATTACTGCATTATCAGGCTCATATCACCAAAATTTGTGTAATGACCACGACCTCTTGACACTACATCACGGTGGCTTAATTATGTGGAGTCAGCACAACTTGAGAAATGTATTTCAGTTAGAAGAATATTTTGAGTCACCTCCACATTTATTTTACTTCAGTAATACAAAAGGTGTTGGATTCAGCCCAGGCTGGAGGTTTGGGTGGATGAATGGGTAAAACCAAGGACTAAACCCTAAACCTAACCAAACCGAGCCACTTCACAACATCACCACCTGATACAAAGGCTGTCTTGTTCTCCCATGTGCATTTTGTTTTGGAAATACATGACCCAGACTTTATTATGTGGGGGTCTCATCGAAATTTAACATGTTAAGAGGTCATCTCACATATCTCAGTTAAGATCAGATAATCAGATAGGTGAGGTATCAGCACAGTAACGGTGGCTTGTTTACTTCTGCCTGCTTCCCCAGGACAGCACAAAATCTGCAGGAAGTCAACACAACTGTGACACAGATAAACAGAAACTCAAAGGTGGAAGTTGGAGCAACGTTTTTACAATGAGCAAGCATGTGGGGATGCAATATAGACTTTCCAATCAGTCCCAGCTATTTTGCTAATGCGCTGACAAGGGGAGCAAAGAAGACTTTTTGCAAGTAAAAACATGTATTTAGGATTTAACTTTTAACTTCCTTTTATTTTATTAATGTTTCTTGAAATGCATTTAACACATTTGTTCGACATCAAGGAAACACCCAGTGGTAATGGGATTTTCTTTGCTCTTGGTCCTAGTATGTAAAACCTCTTCTGAAGATTTTATTCCAGGTTCAATTGCTCAGACTAATATGAATAACTTAACTATATTTATCGACAATTATAATTATTGACAAAGATTCTCACTTGTCCTGGTTACAGGTTTTCAATTACATTAGCTGGACTCAGATCATTGGTCATGGCTTTTGGCCTATAAGTCTCTTTTATTGTTTGTTTGGGTTTGTATGTTCACACAGTGTATATAGGTTTTTTTAATGAGTTGCCATACTTGTTGTACTTAATTGCCCTAATGGCTAAATATTATGCTAATATTATAGAGTTTTTCCCACTTAGAATACCAAGAAGTTCTCCAAACTTACAAAACAGTTAGATAATGTTGCCATGTTTTGTTTTGTTTTTTGTTGGAACAAAGCAACAGTTTTTTGCGTACTGCACAGTATACTCTTTTGCAGGCTTTTTTTTTTTACAGCTGTTTTTAGTATTGAAGATGTAATTACTGAGCTGTAGAAGTGAAGAAACCTCTAATTGGCAAAAACAGCTCCAAGGCTTCAACAGTAAAAGCAGTGGCCTTTAAATGAGCATACATGTCAAACTATTTTATTTTTATTTTATTATTTTCTTATATTTAAACTTTTTCTTGCATTAAAAATAAAAATCTGACAACACATTAACCTCCCCAGCCCCTGTTAATTACATCAGTATATAGAAAACTTTGTACGTGTTTTATAGCTACCCAGCAGTCAGTGAGGTTATTGAGCAATAAAAAGAGGAGCATGCCGTGGGAGGGTAAACAACAGGGGTTTGGAAGGGAGAGCGAAGCGAGGTGAGATCGTAACAGATGGCCTTTCTTTGGACTTCGTCCATTGACTTCATAAACACAAACACACACACAAACACATATTCACAGCCAGATTTATAGTCCTACAAACGCCTGTTGGAGAATCGCAGATGACCAGGATATCAAGCTTCCTGTTTATTTTCAACTAAGAAACAATGAAAACCTCCCCGGTCCGGGGGCACTGCTCTGATGATCCTCTGATGAACTACCTTTATCTTTCCATGTTAATTTTAGAAAAAGGTGACTGGTTGAAAAAAGTCAGAATAAGCTGTCTTGTCATCACTCTGCCATCAAGCAGCTTTTCCATTTGCCAGAGAACACACAACAACAGATGTAAGACTTTCCTCATAAGAGTAAAAAGCAATTAGCTTGTTCACTGAATGTGTAGCCTCTCCTTGTTAACTTACACTAATTGTAAGCCTTGTCTTAAAGCTCTTGTGTATTGTTGCAGAAATAGAGCGAACAAAATGGAACGCTGTACATTGTCGAGGTTGGAAGCTCACAATGAAGGTGCCTGCTGAGGCTCTCACTCCCAGCCAACTCCGGTTTGAGACTTTGTGAAGGAGCAAAGCTAAAGGGAGCTCTCTAAATTATGATTAATCATTTGAGGACTTCTTTGCATTTTAATTAAAACCAGTGATGCACGAAGGCCCAACTAAACTTGTTTTCACCCAAAGAAATTTGTAATAATTATCTGAATCAGAAACACAGTTCCCTTGCAATTTGCCCAACAAATAACTTTGAAACTAATTAGCAACACATATTTAACTATCATCACCACCGGTTATGTGGTGACAAGTTACTTTTACTTAATGATGTACTAAAATTACTTTTTAATTTTACATTACATAGCAACAAAGTTACCGTTTATATGCCTGGATATCTACATATTGTGTTACTTTATATCGGTATGAATGTTGAGAAGTATCAGGGAGTTCACATTGGCATGTGCTGTACACTGTTGCTGCTGCAGCAGAGGTGAAAAAAGGCAGTGGAAACAGGAGCGTGCATGACGTCACATCAGGTCGAGTCCTTTAAATAGAAATCTGTCTACGTGCTGTTACAGCCCACTGAGAAAGTCGGGGATGGTCTAATTTGTTGAGTTATGTTACTATTTATTCAGCAAAAAAAACTCAAATTGATTAAAAAGTGATTGATACATGTAAGTCGTTACACAGAACCTCTTAAAGATCTTCTGTTCTGTTGGTCAGCTTTAACTCTTTGTTGACAGGTAGCCACTACACTTGAAAATTCCTGCACATACAAATAGCCACAAACCCACTTTCATAGCCACTTTGACAAATGCAACATAGCATGTCTGTGCCACACTACATACACTGCTTTGGCAATTTAGAAAAAAGGTGTTTACGAGCTTACTTACTCAATCATCACAATAACCTCCATCGATCCGAAGCTGAGCATGCTCACGTTTCCCCTCAAAAATCTGTATTATGAATCTGAGCTCGGATGAATCCATTACAGTGGCCACTGACTGCCACACTAACCAGTAGATCCAGCTGACAGATTTCTTCTGCACTTTGTCTAATATGTTTAATGGAATTGCTGAATATAGTGAACGCATGTGCACTTTGACCTGTACAGTGACCCTCAACGTGCACTTAATGAAATTCCTTAAGGCTCAGTTCCTTGGCGTCTTGATGTTCAGGTGTTTGACTGAGATGCGTACAGTTAGATGTGATCAACTCCAGCAGCAGCAGCACTCAGATTTATTAAAGAACACATGCTTTATACCTGTCATACCGACAGTCTATGTTAATGGCATGTGCAACAACAGCTTCAGTAGAAAAAGCATTGTTGATGTTGGTTTCAGGTAACAGATTTTAAGGCCATGCTCTGTAGTCTATGGGATGTGTTGAAGTGGTACTAGGCCTTGTGTAACCAAGTGCAGCTGTCATAACGTCTGGAGGAAACAATGCCCGCAAAGCTACAATGTATTAACTGGCACCATAAATAGATAATTCAGCCAAAACTGTCTGTTACTTATATTTTGATTGATTTTCCCCACAGGCTGTTTGAGCTGAAGGTCTCTCTTCATCTTTTCATTTTAATTGGCCTGACATGAAGGGAATCATGCATGTCAGTGACATTCAGAAACATATACTGGTCTCTTAGCGATCTCACTGCGCTGCCCCCTCATTATTTTTTCCCCCCCTGGACTTTGCATGCAACATTTTTTGGCTTCTTTATCCTGATTATTCAATTCAGCCTCCAAAATATTTTCAGTCATGGACACGGAAAAAAAAGCCACAGGGGTTGTTACACAAATCTCAACAATATAAATGTTCAGTGAAATAATGATACAACCCCCATTTGTTTTGTTTTGATGGATTAGCATGAAAGGTTTCATAATTGTGAAAATAATCATGGGCGATGATGAGGTTTTTAATGAGGGATTTGTCATATTTGAGTTCCTTCAGTCAGTTTTCGAGACACAGATTCAGACTATCTGTGGATTGGGATGTGTGAACATCGCCAAATTGCTCCCAAGCAATTTCACTTTGTCGAAGTGATACAGTATTGATTTTATGCATCATTAACATAGTCATAACCTACACGGCTCCTACTGTACTAATGCTGTGTTTAATCAAAGTTGCGGGTTGTGCTTTGCCGTCTTAAAAATAATGCACATCAGAATCATCTCTCTCAAGCCCTGTAACTGTTAAGCAAGTGTCTCAGATGTACAGTGAGTTCAAAATACATGCTTTAGCATTTATGCAGAGTACTCCCATCTGATGAGTTCAACAGCTCATTTCCGCCTCTTACTTTTCAATACTGTTGCAGACAACCTTAAGACCTCTTGATTTGCACGGTAAGCTCAGCAATCTGATGAACACACATGCTGGCACAGGGATCCACTCCTGCAGAAATCCGGTTGATTCTCAATTAGATCAGACAGGCCTGCAGTGGATTTTCAGTGGAGAGAGGGGGAGCGAGTGACTGGGTTAAAGAGTGTCTGACCTGCCTTGATGAACAGAATCAGTATTCAAAGTAAGCAGTGTCAATAAGCCTCCCACAGCACTGAGCGTCAAGCAGCAGCTGAACCTGAGACACACAACCACCAAAGAATCTGTTCTTCCATCTGTTTGTGTGCATTAAATGTGAATGCTGAATACATAAATGGCACAAAGTGAAAAACACACATAATCAGTGACCTTGCAAGGGTTTTGGCCGCTAATAGAAAGCAATTTAGTTATTGCACCTTTTTTTACATTTAAATTATGGAGGTTGAAAGTTCCTGCATTTTGATAACATCCCTTTTATTCACACTCACGAAAGCAAAGCTACGCGGAAACTGGGTCGTTATAAAAGTTCTGATGACCTGAGATACCCCCTGATTGGAAACAGACTGGAATTTGCTTGTTTTTTAGAAACATTGAGAGATGATGCCATCCACAGCAAGGAAATACAATGAATAACAGTGATAGAATAATCCAGAAAAATAATTATGTATAATGAGAGAAACTGAACTGTTTCACTTCATCTTATGTAGAAATAGTTGTGTTTCAAACTTCAATACTTTCTTCCACATAGAGACATGTATGGTTGTATGGTTGACCTTTTTTATTTTATGATGAAAAACAGCATTATTAAGTTTATAACACAGAACATGTCCTACTGAAAAGGAGCAAGACAACTGATGTTCTGTTCACTGAGGAGATTCATTAGTCAAGAACAGAGATAATGAAGTGGAGAACTGTGGGAATTGAATCACAGTTCTTCTTGTAATGGGACCCGTGAGATTCCTATGTTATATTAAAGAAGATATATGTAACTATTAGACCAGTGTAAAAAAAATAGCGCCTGTGATTTTGTGTGGTTTTATGTTCTGGATATTGTATGGCACTGATAATGTGAATCTCTTTGTCTTTCTCAAACATATTGTAATGCTCAGTGTTGAGCAAGTTACCTGAAAATGAAATATATTTTTTGTTATATACTCATCCACTGGAAAAGCAATTCTTTTCAATTATAGAAATATTTGATTTTAAACTGTTCTGGCTCCAACTGACCACCTCATCACACCACCAGTCACTGCTTCAAACCAGCATGTGGAGTGTGTTCACTGAGCGCACAGACATGAAACACACACCAGCCTTTCATCTGACACACAGCAATGCGACGCCTCAGATGTTAAAGTAACTGAATGTTACTGCTATGAGAAACGTAACGTAATGTAATTATTACAAAACATTTCAAATTGGAATCCCTCACACCTCTCATTAGTGAAAAATCTATAGTCTTGTTGATGATTTCAAGTTCTAACACACAAAGTTGAGTTGAATGGCAGTATTTGTTTTCTTATCAGGCATCCATAAATGACTGTTTTGTTTTGTTCTTTTACAACAAAGTGAATTGTTGAGACAGCAGCCCATTGCGATAGTTATGATTATGATGACCAATCGAGGTTCGGTTCAAGTGAAAGATTATCAAAACAAAACAGCGAGGATTCGATACATTTCTGTTACAAGTAGAAGCTTTTGAAACTGTATTGGTAAAAAATCTGTACCCTTAAATGTTTGTTAATGCAAAAGCAGAATGTTCTTTACTTTAGTGGAGGCTCACTTGGACTACCTTTTGTATTTGCAGTAGATGGACAGTGTTAGTCATTTACTTTTGGACCTTTATCTTACAATTCAAGAATTCAAACAATTCAGTCTTCTTTTTTGCGTCACTTGTTAACAAAATACAGAACGTTTTTGTTCAGCAGCTCAGCTTTGCCCACTGATTGTCATATTTATGGAGGCTTCTTCAGCC
>JBAJHX010000001.1:18314958-18328968 GCA_037176925.1 Amniataba percoides
GAGGCCGGTTGGGTGTAATCTGGGCTGACACTCGCCCACATCTTATTTCCCCAACTCCATGGCATCAACATTCATGTTTGGAAAATTTCTATTTAAAACAATACATTGACAAAGCAGCATGATTCAGTTACAGCTAATGCGACTGTGGCGTAAATGGATTTGCTATGTTTTATAATGTGGCTCAAAAAATGCAAATCTCTCTTTTCCAGATGTAGAGAAGGAGGTGAGGTTAGATAAGAAGCACTGTTTACAGAAGACAAGAATATAAGGCGATAAAAATGTCTCTCAGAGCACACTCCTCAGAATCTGATAGTCTCGGCCACGGCTCCCTGGGAAATGAACTATTCTCTTCCCTTCTCTTCCCCCACTCCCCATCTTCCAAAGCCTCCCACCTCCTCACCCTCCTAAACGCCTCTTCCAAATCCCTGATGGCCCAGCATAGTGCTTCTCTGTTTCAGGAAGGATATTCCAATCGGAAAAGATGAATTAATGGTTTGAAGATCATTGCTCTGGTTTCCTGTTGCCTCCGCATCTTCTACACCCTCCCGCACAACACCACTTCCACAGGAGGAAGGCATGGATATGGTTTCAACTCATGATGCTGTTTACACTGAAGAGACACATAACAAGACTGCAACTCCAAAGCCTTGCTAGCAGCCCCTAGAGGCTCTAGTGTTCATTGCACACAGCAAATTATGATGCTGTTTGACAGACCAAACGTACTGATTGAAATCAATATGGAAAGGTTGAAAATGCAGAGGCTCACTTTACAAAGGTAAAAAAAAAATAGTTTGTCATAGTAAACATAATGCAACACAGGTAGGTCGCGACACAAATGAAATGATTGGACACATTGGGTCAAGGCTGTCCTGACCAGGAAATGACAGCGTCGGTCATTTGTTCAAACAGTTCTGTTATGTTGACATTTTTCCTGACAAGTGAGGTCTTACGGTCACCACTGTCCTTCTTCAAAGGCAAAAGCAGAGGTAGTGTGACACTGATATTATGTCATAAAACATCCTGAGGAGAAGGTTGAGATGGATTGTCGTGTAAACACTGGTTTCTTTTAAACAAGACATCAGGGTTTTCTTAACTTTATCAATCACTGCAGTCTCTCCCGAATGCTAAAGCTGCTATTGGCTATTAGCCGCTACATTCTCCATACAGAGATTTACTCTGTCTGCAGTCTGGAGCTAAGATGTGTTTGTAAGTGATGAAAACAAATTAGGAGCACAAAATCAGCTATTTAAAGTAGGCTGAAGTGATCTGTAGAACTGAAGGGAGTTGGATGATAATTTGCTGTGGGTGTGATATTAACATTACCACTTTTCTATATTACACATATTAAAAGTAGAAATAGTACATATATTATTATTATATTATATAATATTAATGTAGAAATACACAGATCCACTATAAATATAAAAATATTGATTAGGGCATGTCTAACACCAATGTTTTAGTTGCTTAAAATCATAACCTCTGGGTTGTCAGAATAGAGAAGAGATGACGAGTTGTTGATTAAATCTATAATTGAAGATATTTGGCCTTCAGTAAAATCTGAATTGGAAGTGGATAACATCCCATGAATGCTGCACATTCAGCCATCAAGGTCAGATTTGTTGAAACGACCACAATTATTTCTGTGGTTTGCTGACAGGGAATTTGCCAAAAACATTAAATCAATTTTTCAAATACTGGTTTGCTTTTCAGAAATATGAAACGGAGGAGCAATAATAAACTATGTACAGTTTCTGTTGTGCTTGTCTGATGAAAAAGGTCATGTTGTTTTCCTTCCTGCCCAAGTCTGTTTGACCCTCTATTCAAGAAAGCTTTCTATTCAGTGAAGCGGTTTTCATGTTTCACCCACTTTGCATCCACTCTGATAATGCATGCATGTATTTTCATCACCAGGAGACCTTTCCAGCCTTTGTTATGTGTCGAGCTGAACCGGAATACCTATGCTCGTGTGACTGACACTTTATTGTCAGTAACACAATTCAATCCAACTTGAGCAGCGGTAAAAATCTTGTGCTGAGTGAGTCGCTGATCCCCCATCCGACTGGGAATATAAAAGGGAAAAGAGAAGGGGTGAGAGGGGTTGGGACAGGCACTGAGACACTAGTTTGAAAAGGCAGGTTAAACCCGTCTTTGATTTCTGCATTATTGGCAAAGTGTATAAAGGAGAGATGACGTTAAGATTGTGAATTGGATCGAAGCCCACAGTGTTCCGAGATATCCAAGATCTGCAACACCTTCACACTCTGATAGCTTTGCAGCCATAAAAGAGAAGTGGAAAGGGAGTTGAGAGGTAAGGGTGAGGTACGATGGTGGAAATTAATTTGGTGCAGAACCTTTTACCGCCTTGACAGTTTTGCAGCAGCCGGCCTTGGCTCAGGCTGCTGTCTGTCATGTCTTTTGGAGGTTAGATAAGCCTTGCATCTCCAGCTCACTAACAGCCTCTGAATGATGGGCAGGGTGCTGTGATAAGCAGATATTACCACTTCTGCAGCTGCTGGGCTGCTGTTTGATCAATGGATTTGAAACAGGCACGCATTCATACACGTTACTTGCACAAAAATGGGCAATGACACCTTTTCACAATGCATTTCCTTACCCCTTTATAAGGAAATCGCTATAAATCTCTATCAAAAAGGCCCATTATCATTGGGGCTTGAAACTGAGCTGCTCCAGAAAGGGGAATATGGATGAGCAGCCTGAGATGAAAAGAAAGCAGCACAAGACGAGATCCGGCTGATCACAGGAAAGAGTGCTGTAACATCTCTTGTTCATTTGAACAGGAGTAGCGTACTCGGCTTTGTGTCTTAACTGCATCTGCCACTTGCTCAAATGCCTTGAACGACCTACAGTATGCTTACGTTTACCTAACAAGACCTCTTGTGGCTGTGGGATTTACAGTTTGACTCTTTATCTGTCAGAACCAAAAGCAGAAAGCAGCAAAGATCATTATACACACACACACACACACACACACACAAACACACACATATATATATTCCTACTGTGCGTAACATGGCCTGAATCTCTAATAAAACCTAATCTGCAGTCATCACATAAATCATTTTTGTAAAGGCCACTTGCTATGGTTTCGGAAGACAGTAATGAATGAGGGGGTGTTTTTGAATTATTGTCATGTTTCATATCAGCATATCATCTCTTCACTTAATACTAAAACTGTTTGCAGCTATTTAAAAAGTTATCCTGTGGCAAGCAACTCAGAATACGCCTGCACTACAAAGTGAAAGCGAACATGAAGATAATTATGTTGAAAAAAAAAGGCTGCAAATTTCACTCTCACTCTCTTGAGTCTTTTTCGATAATATATGTTGTTCTTTGCACAAAAAAACAACTTTAAATTTGAAAAGATTATATCCATTTCCAAATTAAGTAAAATAGCGTGTCTTATCAATATTTTGCTGTTACTTACTCATGCATCTGCGTTTGCTTAAATTAACTGCATTTAATTATGATCCATCCATCCATTTTCTAACCTGCTGTATCCTACACTCAGGGTCACGGGGTGCTGGAGCCTTTTTCTTGGGGCGAAGGCGGGGTTATACCCTGGACATAGAAGACAAACAACCATTCACTCTCACATTCACACCTAAGGTCAATTTAGAGTTGCCAATTTACCTAATGCATGTCTTTGGATGGTGGGAGGGGAGACACAGGGAGAACATGCAGACTCCACACAGAGGGGCCTGCCTCAACCGGGAGTTGAACCCAGAACCCTCTTGCTGTGAGGCGACAGTGCTAACCACTGCACCACTGTGCCGCCCCATTTAATTACGATATTAAATCAAAACAACGTTATCTCAATGTTGTTCAATTAAAATCAGTAAATAAAACAAAATGGCCTTAGCTTTGAGCTCAAGTTATTATTTGAACACAGGGAAAGACTACTGGTGATCAGTTTTCACCCCAAAAAAACTTAAACTTAGAAAAAAAAATTTCCAATCTATTTCTAAACTGTGTAATGTTATCTGTATTTGTTGTTACTTACTCAAGCATCTGTGTTTGCAGAAATTAACAGCAAGATATTAAATCAAATTAACACAGTCTCATGGAAATCAGTAAATTAAACAACATTGCCTTAATTGTAGGCAACTAATCAAACACAGAGGGTAGTGGTATAATTGTTATTGCTGGTCTAAACTCTTTTACCCTTTTTGTATCATTTGTTACAATACAAAAATAAATACAGTAAATTTAATTGTATTAATAAGCTTTTGGGTAATATAAGGGTTGTGTACCCAGATTCATTCAGCTGACTCAGCTGTAAAATTTTGAAAGACACCAGCAGTGGGCAGGTCTCGTTTCTAGAGACTTCTCATGTGTTAGGGAGTCTGTCCATGAACATCAATGGCAACCAGTCCTGGCAATGCAGGCAGGTAATGCTGTTTCCAAGGAAACGGTGGGACATCTGAAGCCTCTCCACAGAAACTGTTTCCAAAGCATGACTGCGTGGATCAGATTGGCAGGACTGGAAGAAGATGCCCTATGAGTGCGTTCAGGCATGCCTGTCACTGCCTGGGTTTAGTTCAGTGGAATTTCATTATGGAAAATCCATTTCCTGTTAAGGGGTTAGATTAGGTCAGGCAGGATATCCAATCAGTGTGGATCAGCTCAAAAAATAGGCTCGCAACAGCTTATGGCAAATGATCATCATGGCTGCCATGACCACTGTCATCACTGTCACGAGCAGCAGCATCAGGTTTTGTTGTTGCCTCCAATTTAAAAGATTTGTTGGGATTCAGCCACTTCAACATTTGAATGTCTGCACTGTGGAAGTCCACTGTAATCGAAATGAATAAAAAAAGGTACCACACCTTTGTTTCCTTTCAATTATTCACTCATCGTGGTTTAATGTTCCACATGTTTACAATTTCAACAACCTCATTATCATTCTCATCATTAACTCCTGTCAGAGGCAAAACAACATCTCTATTCACGAGATTATTGTTGTGCGTCTGTGCTGATTGTTGATGATTGCTGTTGTGTTTGGCTCTGTGCTTCTGAACAATCACTTTGCAATAAGCATTACTACTACTTTGACGTCACTATACTGATGGTAGCCTCCTAATCCTCTGCACAGACATCAGACGTGGACCAAGAAATGTGAAGCAACCAAAGAATTTAAACGTGTTTATAATAAATTCAGATTCACGAATTCAATTTTGGCTTATTGTTGAACTTTTAGCCATCTAAAATCATGACAGTTCTTTGGGTTGTGAGGTTATGACACAATGGTGCGTGGGTGTAGTGGATAACATCGTAGCCTCACAGCAAGAAAGCTGAAATGCGCAAAATCTGCGTGTACTTTGCATGTTGTCCCTGTGCCTGCGTGGGTGCCGTTAACATTCCTGCGGATGCTCTGGTTTCCTCCCACAGTCCGAAGGCACGCAGATTACGTTGATTGGTGGCCCTACATGTCCCATAGGTGTGAGTGTGTGTTTGAATGTGTCTGTGTGTCAACCCTGCGATCGACTGTGCCCGGTGTCAGCCCCCCTGCGAACCTCTGGAGGTTGCAGCGTTTGCAGCGTTACTCAGCCAGCAGTCCCTTTTCAGATGGGAGGCTGTGAAAAGTGTGGGTGTGCCTATTTCTGTTTGTTGTCAGAGCAGTTGTAACCATGTCAACTTTGTTTCAGTTGCACCCCTATGAGGCAGAAAGTCTGTGAATTCAGATTGCCACACAGATTTGCAGATATGGTAGGAATGTGGCAGAAGTCATATGTAAAAAAAACAACACACAATTGAGAAGCATATGTGATGTAGGAGGATAGGTGAGAATTATCTGTTTTTCTCTGTTTTGCTAAATACTTAAATGCTCTCCACCAATTACTAAACCATTTACAATGGGTGCATATTGATGTTCGTATATAAATGTGCACATTTAGAGTGTGAAAAAGGGATACAGAGTACACAGAGTAATTTAATAAAAATGTGTGTAGTTGTGCATGGCATTTACCCACCCAGGGATCCGTGTCATAATTTATCACCCTGACAAAACCATGGGTGATGCTTGAATTTGCAACAGGTACGCAGGGTGACAGATAAGGCAGAGGGTGATACTGTTTCATTTATATTACAGAATTAGATTAAATAAATATTGACTGCCCTGGCATATTTTTTTGTTGTCTTGAGTTAAAACTCTAAGGAGTAATAATATCATAAAACAAATGAACTGCCTGTGCATACTCCCATATGCATTAGTTCACCGGTGGTTTCGCTGCAGAAACACAGTTTGTTTTCTGCTCCGTTTTACAGTGAATTACTTACAGTACACATTTCACCTGATACACATACACTGTATGCCTCTTTTTTTAAGGAACTGAAATTTAGAGAAAGATTGTTTTTGCCTGAGCAGAAGTAACAAAAAAAAGTATTGTAATATATTATTATTATTATTATGATTGAAATGAAATCAACTCATCAACTTCGGGACTGTCAAATGTCACAAAGGCAACGAAGCGGCTGCATGTGACCTGCCAGCCTGTTGTGGAGTCACAGGTGCACAGGAGGACATATGCCAGGTCCCGAAGTGTTGAAGCCTTTGAAGTACTAAGTGTGTTAGTTTAATTAGAAAATGAGAGAGATGCAGAAACAGAGACCATACAAACATAAATAACAACCTTTCTGGCTTCTTCAAATGCTTAAAACAACCTCTCTTACATTTCCTGACATGTCAGCTGTTGTGGTTGTGTGAATAAAGCAGTCTCTCCTCAGCTGTATTCAAAGGAGAAAAAAGGGGTAAAGATTTTATAGCACCTCAGAAATGGTTAATAGGAACACTGGTGTTAGACGTCTTGGTGTATGAAGCTTTTCACACAGTTCAGATCTGTTTGTACATTTCTATGCCGCACACTATTTACGCTATGTACTCAATTATGTACTGCATTCATTTCGGCCGAGCAGTGTGAACTTACATATCAGTTCTGCACTTACCAGAAATGACGACTACAACATCTGACCACTTCTTCTTTTTCTTCTTATTCTTGTTTTTAATGAAGCGCAATAAGGCAGATCGTTATCATCAACAGGGACGATGCTGTCCAGTGCCCCACGCTCAACTTTCCAGATGGAGTAGTGTGTGTGTGTGTGTGTGTGAACACACTTATGATAGCATGTAAAAGTACAGGAGAATGGGAATTGAGATTGAGCAAATGTTAGCAGCTAGCTTCTAATGGCTGTCCAGCATTTAGCTGGACCAGATACTTGCAGAGCTGTTTGTTACCGAAACAAACTTAAAACAAGAGTTCACCACAAACAACCCCAGAATGATAATTGTTTCTATAATATGTGCTGTATTTACGTGTTTCTGCTGCTCAAAATGGTTAAAACTTCCATGAATAGCCTACTTGTTTAAATTTGACCAGACCATAAAGAAATAGTTTGTTTTTTTGCTGAGGGTTAAATGATAAGTTTGGTTAGCTGGTTAGCTTAGCACAATAGCTGTTAACTGAAGGAGGTAGCTAGGTTCTCCCCAAATTTTAAATCTGTCCAGAAGCACCTCTAAAAGTCTTGAATTAATATATTTTGGGGGGCTTTCCAACACAGAATACATAACACTAAAATTTGGCCTTTTACAGGAAGTTATGGAGTATTTCCTCACCGGGAGCTGTTGCCAGGCAACCAGCAAAGACTTCAGGAAGTCACTGTTCTGGCTTGCTAGATGGTTGAGTTTCCCCACTAGCTGCCTAATTAGCTTGTACTGGGTAGCAAAGTGATCCATTCTGCACGCTTACTTTGACAACTAGTACAGAAAACAAAGCACATATTTACAGTGCACTTCCAGTTTGCAGCACTTTGTGAACAATCTGAATGTGATGCAAAAGTCATGGCCGAAAACACGGGCCAGTTCTGGATTACTGTAAGTGTGTGGGAGGTGAGAAGCTGACTCTTTTGGGGTCAACTTTTCATCCTGACACATCATCACTGCGCCTCAGGCGTGTTCCTGGTTAGAGGTGGCATTTTCTGTCTTCATTATTGCCGCCTACACTTCCTCAACTGGATGGAGGGAGATTTAAGGAGATTAGAAGTGATGTAATGTCTTGTGACATCCTATCCTCGACAGCATCACCCGGGGGGTGGGGGAGCGGGGGCCATGGGGGAGCGGCCAGAGACACGAGCTCCAGTGGCGGCTCACTCACCAAACACACACATACACGTCTAGGAACCACAGCGTCACAATACAAGGACAACAAGCATGTGAGAAATGATGAATAGGCGTAATTTGCAAAGCTCAGACATACACACCACACCACCAACCTACACTAATATATTAACAAGTGCCACTGACACGAAGCCTGGGATCATTAGTGTCATAGGCTCTAATCAGCCACATGGCAGTGATTAATCACACTTCCCTCAGGAAATATTGTTTAATTTTTAATGACTGATCAAAACTATTTGCGACACTGTTTACTGGCTTTATATTTATCATTGCATTCCCACAGTAAATTTTCACATCAGTTTGTTTTGACACATTAATGAATTTTGCTATATTACTGTATTATATTCAAAACTCAGTGGATGGGGACATCTAACTATAAATGGAAGAGATCTCTGCCTGTTTGTCCTTCGATTATCTCGACAACCGTTCATCTGATTGACTTCACACTCGGCAGGTGTATTGCTTCGGATTCAAGGAAGTGCAGTGTCAAATGTGATGTGTGGTTCATGAGAAAACTCCAAGCAGCAAGACTGGAAGCCAAGCAATCCACCCCTCTGAATGTGCACAGCATGTGAATCGTTATAATTTCTTTGAATGCAACACACACGCATGAAAACGTGATAGAATTGATGTGGTTCCTGTCATCTGTACATTTGCTGACTGACAAACTAATATAACTTTAATGATATTGCTTGTTACAAAGTTAGCAAACAGCTTTACCTTTATCCACAATTTCACCCTCCCTAATGATGTTTTATTGATAAGACACCAGGACATGTAATGAGTAAGACATGCAGCCCTTTTAATATAAAGTATAGAAGTTTACTCTTCACTGAGAGAAACATATATATACACATATTTGTATAGTATATGTTTATCTTCAACCAACTTTGCCGCCCTTGTTTTTGGCTCTTTGATGTTTTTCTATTTCTGTGTATGTACATGGAGAGCAACAAAAACTGGAGTCCTTCCCACTATGTATTCACATACTTGGCCAATAAAGCTTCTGATATATATTCTCAAAAATATTAAGAGCCGGTTTATTACATACCATTGACTGACTAATATCTAATCAAATTCTAATATTGACAATTTTTCTTGGCCTGAGAAATCTGGCTGACTTTTGTTTGTTAGGTGGTCAAACGGGACGCACACAACCTCAGTAACACTTAAATACCTGTGTGGACTGCATACATGTTCAAACCTCTGACCTTACTGTTTTGAAGCTTGGCGCTGAGCCTCTAACACACTGTCGAGGTCAAGGTCAGAGTCAGGGTGACATTTTCTTTGCCGATTCAGCAAAATGACATCTGACCTTTGCTGAACATGTGCTTTTTTTTTTTTTCTTTTTTTTTTTGATGATAATGAACTCAATGAACAAAGAACTGTCCAAAGTAACTGCTACCATTAATACATTATGTATTCCTACTGAGAGTAAACCACATGTTATTTCAATAGGATATTACTTTAACCATAGACACTCTTAGATCTGCAGGGGGGGAAAGCTGTGATAAATATGTAACTGACTGACACAAAACACCAATATTGACGTTTATCATCCTCCTGTGGGCTGGCCCAGTGTTGAGTTTGCCTGGAAATCAATGTTTGACCTTTGGCTCATTATCTGACTTTCAGCATGACTTTGGGGGGAATTCTATCAATACAGCTGTTAACATTAAAGCCTTCCCCTCTGCTGCTTGCGCTTTGACTATAAAATGTATTAGTTTCAATTAGAAATCAGGTTATTCTCAACCTTTTATTTAACTTTAGAAGCACCCAGCAGTAAAAAAACACAATACAGCTAAACTCCAAACTCATACATACACTGAATTGTAATATCTCTGCTACTAGGATGCAGGGTTTAATGTAGCATCACATCTGTGATTTTCACTCATATGAGCTTTGGCTACAGCAGGAGACTGTTCAAATACTCCAATACTGTGTTCATGTCATAACAGATTTTTCTGATCTTGAATTTCAGTCAGCTGAAAACTAGAGAAAACATTCATGACAGTCTCTTAGAGGTAAATGGAAGTAGGATATGTGAGAATTTTTGCAGGGTATGACATCTCCCGTCTGGTATCATTAAATGCCCGAAAGTGTCAACACAAGCAGTAAACATAACCGTAAATCCACTGATGTCAGCAGCCTGAGGTTTTTTACATCCAGCGCAGCACCCAGTTCAAACCACCATTTACAGTATGAGAGAGCGCCACTGCTTTACAATTACAAAAAGATGCAATGTGCAGTGAAGTATGTAGAGCTAACCCAATTTGTAACTCAATGTTGCAGAAAGCTGGAATTTAATTTATCGTGAGTGGAAGTGAGAGTATGAAAAAGTGATTCAATCAGAAAATTAATTTAATGTAAAAAAAAACATGCTTCTAAATCCAAAAGAACACTTTTTTTGTTTGTTGCACACACAGAGCAGAGTTGTTGTTCAAGTGCTGGAGAAAACACGGCATTTTCATGGTCACATTCGGGTGAAACATACACACATTCACATATCATCTGCTTCATGAAATCAATGTGAAGAGGAAATGACTATTCCTTATAAAGTATCAATAATCCCTCAAAGCAGAGACACCAAGGCTATCAATCTGTCTTTTCAATCACCAAGAGAGGTTGTCGGCTGTGTGAAGGATTTACAGCTCTAGCTTCATTCAAAAGACAAGATTCTGTTAAAGCCTGAAACAGGTGGCATTGTCAGAAATCATTACTTTGCTTTAAATCTGTGGCTTGTGGGATATTTCGAGCACAGTGATAGAGATGAGACTTACATGTGAGGGGCCCATTTGACGGGATGGAATGGTCGGGAGCAGAAATTATAATACGCGCACCCATTACTGACTGCAGCATTACAGAAAAGGAAAGAGAAAATGCCAGCTTGTTTACCCACCACACCACCTCGCCTGTCAAATCTACATAAATCTGAAACCAGTGAGCTCTGAAAATAAAGGCGATGTGCCATCTTGATAAAAATACATTTTCCGCCCACTCTGATAAAAACTGTAAAAACAATTATGTACAACAAATTATTCTAATCCTGGCTGACATGTTTTTAGTTTGTTTGATGTTTTTTTTTTTTTTTTTTTGTAATAGCTGACTTTCACTTCAGCATATTTCAAGAATAAGAAATCTTAAAATGAAAAACAATCTTCAGCAGCATTCAGCATGCATGTGTAGCTGTATAGCTTAGTTATCAAAGTACTTCTCATTGCAGCATCTCGTTTAGGGGCTGCTATAAACAATTGTAAGTTAGCTGATGTAGCAGACTCCTACAGAAATAAAGTCAGCAGAACTGGATTTAATTGTTTATTTTTTTAACAATTATGATTTATTCAAAGTGCAACTGTTCCTATTTTGTTCATGAAGATCACTGTATTTGTTGTGAGGGGGATTATTTAGCATATGAAAACAATTGTGCAATGTCATGCACAGCTCTCAAGGGGCTTTGAACAAATCTGAGAAAGATATTTGAAGCAGCTACAATCCCTATTTTATAATATCTATAACGTGAAAACAATGTGGCAGTGTGAAATGTGTTCTCTGTTGTGATGAACCTACAGATCTCTTTACTTTTCATAAGCTCTGTTGGAGCCTCAAGCCAGTTTCATGGCATCATTTTTTGACCTTGCTGTGCAAAAATAAAAATGTAAGCACTGAACACCAGGCAATCAAAACAAGCAACTAGTTGGTGAACATAGTGGTGAGCTAAAGGGGTAATATACTTGTATTACGAGTTGGTAGAGACCAAAGACAGAGCCTGAAAAAGTGAATATTGGACTGTGTGTTTGCTGGAAATATGCAGCTGTTTCCTCACAAGTATGTCATATGAAGATAAAACGTAACAATATATCAATGTTGTGTCCACAATGTATTTCAACTCCCTCAAAGTGAACAAAAAAAATGCAGATTCTGAAGTTCCCCATGTGTCTTGGCTTTGCGCTGCAGGCTTTGCATTTCATATTTGTGGATGTGGCATTTAAATTAAGTCGCTGTTAAGTGACTAAAAAAAAACAAAAGATATTGTGCATTATGAGAAGTGGAGCAACTCATATGAGGAATTGCTGCATTTTGACTATTTCTTTTTCTAACCTCTCTCCTGTGAGTGTCCCCCAGCTTTGTAGAAGTCCAATACTAAATCCTTGGAATATCCCGTTAATCTATACCCTCAAGGACGGGATTTGTCAGCCATGGCAGATTTCAGTCATACTGTGGCATATTGAATGCAAATACGTTACTTGGTTAGTGTACACAACTTGTTTGAACAAGCAATTCAGATATTTTTACCATGACCAGCACCCACCCGATCTAAAAGTGGATTCTCTATTTTCTTCCCAGCTAAAGACTACAAACAAAGCAACAAAAGCCTCTAAAATAGGACACATTTACTGGGCATGGTAATCGATACAATTACCTAACAAAGAACATGGTACGGTACGTGTGCAGCACACCACGCTCTACATACCCAACACTCACAGAAGGATCTAAAGAAGAAATAATCCAGGGACATTAAGCCCACCATCCCTCTACAAGTGGGATATGTTGAGTAATTCCAACCTACAAACTGGGGATTTACACTGAGATCCACAAACACATGTAACACACACATACAGCTGCACGGCCTACTGTAGTGTACACGTGCAGATGTGCATGCTTGAAGGCTTATATACACACACACACACACACAAACACACACTCAGGGTTTACTTTAATCTGTGGCTAGCTGCCTCTGGCACTAATGAAGTCATGCTGCTTCTCCATGATGAAAACACTGTAAGACATGACACAAGTGTACCTCACACACACAAAACATGCACATTCCGTACACACACTTCAAGGCAGAAATACACTGTATATGTAAAGCCTCATGCATCTCAAATCCTTGTCTGATCTGTGTGTATGTGTGCATTCTCATGTGCTCTATGTGCTCTGTGTGTGTGTGTGTCTCTGTGACGTCATGTCCAAGCCTTTTTATACGTGTATGCATAGAAGTGTGTGCCCTTGATTCCTGTGCTTGTGAGAGTAAACGTCCCGGAGGAGAGGTCTGGCAGAGCACACCGACAGCTAAATGTTATCCTCGTTCACTCCTCCATCAATCAGAGACAGAAAACAAAAACTGAGAAAAGCCTCTTCCCCTGACTACGTTATCACAATGTGGAGGAAGTGGGGGGAGGGAAGAGGGAGGAGTTCTGTCTTAATCCTTGACTCTGTGTGTGTGCATTTGTGGCTTTTTTGTGTGAATGCTCATTCAAAAGGATGTGTGTTTATGTGTGCATATGGTATTAAGCGTGTGACATTATACATCTGAGGAGTAAAGTGTGGCTCTTTTAAACACATACTCTCATGGATATAAACAGTGTATACGTTACCACATTATTTTTGCTCAGTGTGTGTAGGTATGCATGACAACCGTGTGGGTGCATGAATATTTGAATATGTGCAATGCCGATGTGTACTGTATGTGTGTGTCTCTGTATATGTGTGGTCAGGCTTGTTAATATTCTGCACAGTGTGCAGACAGCCTCCTGGCACAGCGACACCTGGTCATGCCTCAGAGCGTCAGGCCTCTGTGGGACACCTCTGAGAGGCCTTCCCGATGGCCTGACACGCACACACACACACACACACACACACACACACAAACCGATCTTTGTCTTTGGTCTGGCTTTATGGGTATTTTTCTTGCCTTTCTTCTAAATATTGGTTCATGTTTTCTTAGACAGAATAAAATGCATATATATATATATATATATATATATATATATATATATATATATAGAGAGAGAGAGAGAGAGAGAGAGAGAGAGAGA
>JBAJHX010000001.1:18329068-18348125 GCA_037176925.1 Amniataba percoides
ATATATATATATATATATATATATATATATATATATATATATATAGAGAGAGAGAGAGAGAGAGAGAGAGAGAGAGAGAGCGATAAAGAATAATTAGACGAGTCATCTATGATCCCTCTCTCTACACACACACACAACCATAGATTATAGATGACTCCTCTGATTATTCTTTTTCACTTAGTATAAAGCATGTTGAAGAATAATGTATTTCTGTTTCTGAAGGTCATGTCTGACTAAAACCAAAACAAAATCATAAGATGTTCAGTTTACTCTCATGCATGGCAAAGAAAGCAAATTGTCATTGTTGACAGGCTGGAGCCAAAAATTTTTTGGCAGTTTTGTTTGAAAAATCACTGAAATGATGAATTTTTCTTATTTATCAACACCGGGAGCATAATCTAACTTCCATTTTAAAGTGATGCTCCACTGAGAAGCTGTCCTTTTTGTATTAGATTTAATCATCCCCTGCAGACTTGGCAGGAGACAGTTTCTACCTTCATGAGGAACAATGACTGTGATCGAGTTAAATTCAAGTATTTCAATGGTGACAAGTTTACAAAGGTAGAGAAAAAATCATCACATCACGTTACACTGACTGTGGTTGCTTTAATCGACAGCCAAGAAACTATTTACTCAATTTTAAGCTCACAGAGGCCTTCAGTTTCTAGATTTGAGTGTCAGTTAAAGTGTATGGATCTCGTGTTTGCCACCAGATGTCACAATTTAATGGTTTGTCATTACCTGCAAAGTTCGATGGCTTGCTTCCTATGTGAAGGTACTGGACAGTGACTATTAAAAGCTCATGTTCGTGAGAAGGCAATGATCTTATACCACAGCATAATTGACAGCTACACCTCAGGAACAGTACTGTCAAACACTAATGCTAATTAATGATACAGTAATGTTACTCAGGCACATCAGTCTTGTCACTTGGAATAATCTAGTTAGAAGACAGAATCGGCCTTTAGCCAACTCAGTCTTTACCTTGGTGATAGTGGCAGATAACCTTAAAGTTAAAAACTTATCATACTCGTCAAGTTTGGTATTTGACGTCACTCTATTTCCCCAGGGCCTGTTAACTAAAGTGGAGACTTCATATTTACAAAAGACTATATAACTCATTTGTGCAACATTATAGAAATAATCTGAATTACGTTTTACAAGTGAATTTCCCCTTAAGTGTGAGCACATCTCTGCAGAGAAAGAACAATAGCATTACAGATGAAAGCATCCCCTCTGTCTTGACAACAGCACGTACCCCTCAGAAGTCATCTTCAGTTGGAGGAGCTTCACATTAAAAGCAAAGCAAGGGCATAATTAATATTCTCATCACCAAGAGGAAGTTTGCCAAGTTGCAGAGCATCAAAGAAGAATCAATCTGAGCCTCCTCTGTGCGTATGCAAGTTCCAGGGCTCAGCTCCAATATAATAAAATGGAGGAGGTATTTATCACCCAGGCCTTAACTGTATATTCTCTGCAGGAATAGTACCTCAACTGTTT
The DNA here is from genome assembly GCA_037176925.1 of Amniataba percoides. NCBI lineage: Eukaryota > Metazoa > Chordata > Actinopteri > Centrarchiformes > Terapontidae > Amniataba > Amniataba percoides. The sequence continues at coordinate 18,330,569 of JBAJHX010000001.1, forward strand.
CTTTTTTTAAACTCTCAAATATCACCTTCATTTCAGGCGTGAGCTTCCTGCAACAACAAATACAAAATAGCTGAGATGATACAGTCAAGACAAAAAACATTTCCTCTTTCGCACCTTTCACTAAACTTCATCCCTCCAACTTAAAAATGACTCAGAGAATTGCATTATGCATGCATTATGTACAGAGGCTATGTGTTTTTCATTAGTTTTTCCTCTGCTCATGAATACACAATGCGGGTGATAATATTGGAGGTGTTAATGTGAATATTCAAAGAAGACAGGAGTTGACATAATGGAAATCCATCCATCAAGAATTAATGATAATGAAGAGAAGTCAATAGGAAAAGTCAATACATTATACCTATTGATGCAGAATCCAACTCTGTTTCAGGAGTTAAATTGAGTTTTCCATTTAACAGATAGCATGTGTCTAATAATCCATGCTTAAGTGAATGTTATTGAATGGTACAAAAGCTATTTCATGTGCTAAAACAAGCATGAATTCAGAAATGAAAGATACTTGTATGAAAGTCTTGGATCAAAACAAAATCTCAGTCTCCTAGAAACGTTATGAGTGAAAGCACAGCAAAGAACGGGTGCATGCAGTGAAAATCCCCTTTATATTGAATCACAGCTGTCGCCATTGCAGAAGTCCTGGAACAAGAACTGTTGTGGATTTTGATTTGTTATTCTTCTCCAGCAACACACTTTGTTCTAACAAAGGCTGTACCTTGAATGTTCTAGACACGTAATACTTAAGAGCTAACGCAAAAGAAATATGACTTCAACTACTGAGAGTTGTGAAATAAACAGCTGGCCTTTCAATACATGGAAAGATTGACACTCATGTCTCCATTGTTTCTACAAACTTTAACCCTTCTTTCTTCCACTGCATTAATAAGCTATACTGTGCAGCTAACAATAAAGAAGCAGATGAGGATTTTACTCCTCGTGTTGTATACGGCAAGAATATGTGTGCATGCTATCTGTAAATTAAACTGTGGCTAATATAAATATTATTTAAAGTTGGATGTAGCAAATACTGTATTTCAAACACTTGTGATCATATGTTTGTTCATAAACTGTATATGAATCTAGGTATCTCTTCAGACAGCAAAATAAACCAATAAAGGGTATTAAGATTCATACTGTGGCTCCATGGTGTGGCAAATCACATTATGTACCAGAAACGTCACAGTTAGCTGAATTACGTTGTGCTTTCCCACCATGTGGGACGTCAGATATTGACATTAGAATACGAGACTGATCAACTAATAATCAGCCTACTCTGGCCCGACCTTACACCTCTTGTAAAAGTCTACCACATCTGGGTCAAAACAACCAATCAGAGGAGACAATCAAATCAAAGTTTGTCAGAGTGCGTGCGAGTGTTGTAACTTGACAGCCTTCTCGCAAAATCTGGTGATTTTCCAAACCCTCTACTAGCGACAAATCTACAGACTTTTTCTGGTGTTATTGGAGATTTTTTGGTGTTTTGGAGACTGTGACGTGAAACCACATATCACAAAGTTGATGTAATATGGATCGACACAAAGCATTTAAATCATGAAGTTATTTTAAGAAGGGATGGCCTATTTCAGTGGTAAAATAAAAATAAAAAAAACATCAATAGAGTCAACAGAATCAACAGAAAAAAAGTTCATTTGTAGCTCTAACAAATTTAGGGTCTTATTTTACACACTTTTTTTGTGTGTAAAAAAACACTGATGACATTATTCCTCTCTCCTACAGCATCCATTACAATTACATGCAAATAGCAAATTATGCAAATTATGTGAATTACCTGACTGAGCCAGAGATTAAATGACAATAAACACCAGAGCCTTTGAGAGGTAGAGAGAGCTGAAAGATTCACTCTGACAGAGAGTTAGACACATATCTGCTGGACAGGTTAGGATTTTTGTTTGATTTCCACACAGATAAGACAGATAAGGCTAACAAACTAATAGCAAACAGCGCTAACAAACATTGTGGGGGAGGGAGGGGCCTAGAGGTCATACTAGTTCAAACGTTCACCTTTAAGTACATTTTATCCCATTTTCTATGTGTAATCCAGGACTGAGCGGCAACATCTTGAAAATGTTATTCGCAACTGGGTGTCAGGAACCAACAATGCTATCTGCCAGGATGGATTCGCCAATCTAACTATTTACACCTGGGTGTTTCTAGCATGGACTGACGTACACATAATAGATACTTAATACTTTTCCTAAACCAAACAAAGTGCATGTATGTTACGAATGGACATCAAACAAGGCAGGGCAGGAAAAAATGCAGGACACTGGAGCAAGGTTTGGTCTTTCAAAAAGCAACAAAGTTCAAATCAAAACTTGATCCTCAGGTTGGAAAAAGACAATGACAAGACATAACAGAACCAGAACCCAGACATGACATTCATTCATTCATTCATTCATCTTCCAACCCGCTTTATCCTGCACTCAGGGTCATGGGGGGGCTGCAGCCTATCCCAGCTGTCTTAGGGCGAGAGGCGGGATACATCCTGGACTGGACACCAGTCAGTCGCAGGGCCACACTGAAAGACAGACAACCATTCACACTCACATTCACACCTAAGGGCAATTTATATTAGCCAATTAACCTAACCTGCAGGTTTTTGGATTGTGGGAGGAAGTTGGAGTACCTGGAGAGAACCCATACAGCCAGACATGACATTCAAACGATAATTAGGACATGACAGTACGACGAGAAAACCAACTAAACACACAGAGCACAAGACGACATGAACATGAAACACTAGACAGACATGACAGACATGGAAACTTAACATGACAAGACATAACAGAAACATGACAGACATGAAAACTTAAACATGACAAGACATAACAAAAGAAACATGACAGATACGAGAACTTAAACATGACAAGACATAAAAGAAACATGACGGAAATGGAAACCAGTCATGACAAGACATAACCTGACACAAAACCAAGAGCAAACAGGACACGGAACAAAACATGACAATGTGAAAACTAAAAATTTAGAAAATAACAAGTCTACTAAGTATAAAACCAATAAGTTAACATATACCTCACTTTAAAAATCCCAAGTAAAGGCCTTGAAAGAATTCCGCTCATTATACCACAGCACCTGTCTTCCTAAAGCAGAAAGGCCTGAAGACTAAGTCATTGAGTGGAAGTGGAACCACTAATGAGAGGCAGCCAGAGTTTACGTCTTTTTTGTGGAACAGAAGGGTTTCTTCCTCTCTGGCCTCCAGGATTAAAGATACAAACAAAACAGCTGCTGCTTTGCACAACTGTGGGAAAAGGCTTCTCACTGGCTTTAGAGCATTGAAACACCCGCTGTGACCACCAAGACATGATGGAGGTGATCCTGTGCTACTCCTGTGGCAGTCTGACACTCTGTAAGAGCCTACAGCAATGCTGAGAGCTTTGTGAGGAAAGACATTGGAAAAATTGTGCTTTAAGCTAAATATCAGCATGTTAATTACATCCATTATGCTGAAAGGCTCAACATGATGATGCTAAAATGCTGATGGTAAATGGGTGTAAAGTTCACTATGATCAATATATTAGTTAGCATGATTCAGCATTTACTAATTGTCACTGAACACAAAAGCAATCCATTTAACCAGACATGTGTATATGGTCTTTTAATGTTTAAATCAATCTTGCGTTGACCATCTTTGCTCCCCATCTAGAATGATAGATCACCTTCAAATGGCATCTTGCACCTGTTAATATTTATGTCATAACATTGATACTATTTAATGGTACTCTGGGAACTATAAGATCTTGCTACCTATTTTTATGTAGCCTTTAAGACCAGTGGTTGCAGAAGCGACAGCTAATGGACTTTTAAAAAAAAAGTACTTAGGAAAGTTTTTGGGAAACACAGGCCCATGTTGACTCCAATGACTGTCAGCGACATGAACCTCGGTCGTAAAATTACCCCATCCTCTGCTGGCAGATTGAACATTTTGTGAAAGCAAAATACTGAGGACATTTCCCTTTTCCTTTTACTTCTAAATAAATCATTTAGGTAACTTAAAATTGGTTAGGTTAGATTGGGGTTGTGGGCAGTTCACCAAAGAAAGACAATTTTATTTAAATAACTCCTTTAAACACCAGGGCAATCCAAAGTGCTTTAAACAAGACAGACAAGGTATTAAAGAAAGACACAAAGAGATATTTAAATTTGATTTTAAATAAAATAGAAGATAAAAACAAGTTACAACAGAATAAAACTAATAAACTTGAGGAAGACCTCATCCATAGCATAAACCTTCACAGTATCTGTGATTTGTTTGCCATATCTTTATTACTGTTGCCAGCTGGAAGCCTGCAAATTCCTGTATGTTATACTATCTCTTAGTGGCAGGAGGCGACAGGTAGACTGATACAGACAGGGTCACAGGCAGACAGGTAGGTAGACAGAAATGGTTGTATTCACACACTGAGATAGACGAGTGTCTCAAGAAAAGGGCTCTATCAATAGCAGGACAAAGTAGAGTAGACTTCCCATCTTTTCAGTCCTAAGGGAGTGGAGGACAGGGAGTGGATAAGAGTGGGAAGAGACAATAACTCTGTCTCAGCTGATCAATACACTCTCAGAGGATCGATCATCACTGTCCCCATCATCCACTAGATGAGCAACCTAACCCAAAGCCTATGATCGCAAGCCCTGACTCAAGAGAGGCCTCGGCCATGACCCCTGTAATGACTCATTTTAGACCAGATACTGCAGTTTCCAATGCACTCAAACATTTGGCTGAGGAGCCAGAGATACTTCCAGTGGGCAGATTTGGAAAGAAACACCAAGTACTGATAAACTTTGGCTGTTAAAGGTTGTATCCATTATGTTTTTTAATTAAACCACTTATTTATGTGGTGGAGTTACATTCAAAAACAGGGGAATTAGTAGAATACTGGATTTGATGTTTGACTATATGGATTCTGTTTTGTCGGTCTGTGGTGGTACCTTTATCTATTTCTCCATTAAGCAATTACTGTGAGCCATCAAGTCTGTTTGGCTAAGCTCTGGAGGATTTAAACTCGCTGGGATGCAAAATGGAGTGGAGACACTGAAGGAGTCACCTGATCTGCTGACACGTCAACAGCCCCAAAGTAATATCCATAATTAGCTTGTAGAAATGCTCTAAAAGCATTTTAATGAAATCAAAACATAATCCACAAATGGGTCTCCAATCAGCAAAGTAATAAAAGGAGCTACTGCATAATATCATACACACATAAACACATACATAAATAATCATTTATAAACATTACATATTATATTATACATTTATCTCACTCCCTCTTTGTCCCACTCTTATTAGTCCTAAAGCAGGTTTCTTGTATTTTAATGACAAATGTTTGGAATGAGTAGTGGATATTTACATTTCTTTAAGATGTTGACCCTAAAGGAAACCCATTATTGCCATTCCTATTATGTTATGTATGCTTTTTATTAGTTTCTGTGAAGATTCTCAGTGAACTCAATGACAAAAAGAGATTTACTGGGGCATTTTAACAAGAGGCCATAGTATCAACTGTTCTCAGTACCTTCAGTCTGCAGCAATAATTCCACACACATCATTGCTATGTATTGTTGGTGAGCTACAGGCTCATTATGTAAAATAAATGCTGTATATTCATGTTCCCCCATGATTTTCACATTAGAAATAAATCACATTGTCATCATTTTTATGCTGATGATACTAAGTTAGATGACTCCTCTTGTTTCAAGATTTCACTTTTTTTCACCATAGGTATAGTTGACCATTAAGTCCAAGTAGCCTCTGTCAGCTGTGGAGAGCAATGACTGTAAAAATATGACACCAGTTTCCTGGGGTACATTATTGTTCTGTCAGTCACTGCCTCCATTATTCCCCATTCTTTCCAAAAAAAATACACAGTATAATACGCCTTAGCACCTAGTTTAACAGTATTACCAAAACAAAAGCCAGCCTTATAAATGTAAACAAGCCACTGTGCATGTGTGGATGAATATGGATGGCATAGGCCAGCATGTGGGTTTCTATGTGGTTACCCAGGGTGATACTTTCTTTGTTTATCTTTGGTCGTATTCAGTGCAAAAGGTGTAAATTTATGTTTATTTTGAAAGCTGTGGGAAGCCTGTGAGTGGTGAGTAGAACCCATAGAGCCACAATATTCAACATGCCAGTTGATACGATTAGGAGACTTGCTTAAAATGTTGGAGATTACTCTCTTTTTGAAAATGAGAGGGAGCATGCATGCCAGCTTCCTACTCCTCTCTACACATTGCACACTAGCAAGCCTGCAAAGTGTTAAAATATACCAAAAAAAACCCTTTAATGCTAGAATATCCATAATGAGCATTGCTTAGATGCATGTCAATAAACCAATCAACTGATACAGCTACAGTTCAAAATACAGCTACATCTCAAAAATCAGTCACACCTCTTAAGGCCCTAGACCCTCTTGTACAGGGATGAGAGAGTCTAAAAGGTCAGAGGGTCAAACACTGGGGAAATCTAAGTTTTGAATTTGGGATTGTCAGAGCCTATTTCTACTCACTGGGCACATCTCCTCACATCAATCAACGTCCTTCTCCGCCTCTCTCCACCCTGGAGTAGGCTTTCCTTTGCCCTCAAACAGTCACACATAAACCACACAAACAAATATACACGTGCACACATACACACTCACACAAAAGGACCCTGAAGTGCGGCTTTCCCATTGCCCCTGCACACATGAAGTGGCATGTCAGCTCTGATTATCAGCACTGTTCACTGCTTGCTTCAGGAGCTTCTATTTTAGATCTGTTTTTTCCTCTTTGCAAGTGAGCACACAAACACAGGCTCTGCTTACACTTCAGTGTTATCTGCCAAAATCTGGTCTTGAAGATGTGATGCCATTAGAAATGCACCGCTGTGTCCCCACACTGGCTGTGCAGCTCCTGTGGCCATTTAGTTTTGTGTCCACATAATTTTTTGTTTTCCTCCCATGATTTTGAGATCACCTTAAATACTCAAGCAAAACTTACTTTTTATATGCTTCTGGACAGATAATTGCTAATTGTTTTGTGTCAAGATTGCACGTTTGACAGACTCTGAACAGCGAAATGCACTGCATCGTTGCGATCTGATAAAGGGACATGTTCGTTCTGCTTCACATCGGCTGCAGTGACGAGGCCCAGCAGCGAGGCAGGACCAGACTGAGAAACACAGGCTAGTGTGAAGACACAGCGAGAGATAAAACAGCATGTGGCAGGAGGAGTGTATAAATGTGAAAACAGTGACAAATGCACTTCATTTCTCTCCGGTGCATCCCATGTTGCAGATAGTTCTCTGAGACAGGTACATGTGACAGCGGAGAAACACAAAAACAGAGAAAGAGAGAGAGAAAGTCACACAGACAGGCTGGGTCCCAGAGGGAGAAAGAGGAAGATAAAGAGGGAGATATACAGAGAGAGAAAGGGAGAGAGAGAAAGGGGTGAGCGCTGTGTGATTCATGGGGACTTTCACTGCTTCAGAAAGGTGTCGCCTCCCATCACAGTTCAGAATCTGCGTGGGGTAGCACAGTAGCAGGTAATACTACCTCCTTCCCGCTTTATGTGGTCTTCCCTCTCTTTCACTCTCACCTGTCGTCTCTGCTCCTCTCAGAAATGCAGACACAAACACACAGAAATGGAATATTGAATTTTAAAGAGAGAGGTCCCCGAGCAAGACATCCTCAAAGATTGAGACCTGAAAGCATATCTGAGCGTTTCCCCATGCTGCACTTTCAAAGGGAGGGCCATGATCTGTCTCAGTGACACCGAAATAAACAGCACTTACCGTGTATAAACAAAGGCAGTGTCTGTAACAAATGCATTGAAAGTCAAGGATGGAGATTTGCCGCAAGGGAAAATCCAAAAGCAGAATTCAAGTTACTGTACAACACAGTAAAGGTGCATAACCAAAGGAAAAGCTGTTAGAGTTTTTTCCTGTTATTTTATACAGTACATTTCCTCACACTTCCTATATATACCTCAATAAATATGCTTGTAGGTTTACATAGGCTTGTATAGAAAACAAACGTCAGCACATCGGCATTCGTAACACATCACTACTGTGTATTGCACATTAGACATACGTGGTACGACAGTAACAGTACTTCACAGCTGGATGTGCTACAGATTATTTAGTACAGAGCTGTGTATTGCTCTGTCTATGTGCACTGTGGTCTCGGTTACAAACATCACAAGACAACAAGAGAGAGCTGCTGGACTTTCTGTCTCACCATTGTACTGAGAAAACTACCACAGTATTGTATAAATGTGTATATGTGAAACAATCAAGACTAAATAGCTTTCAGTTAGTTCAGCCACAAGATTACTGACCAGGACCAAATGCATCCTCCACATTCTCCCATGTTGGCCTCCTAACATTGGCTACCTGTCCAGTTTCTCATTAGAAATGCTCATGACATAGAAGCATACATTTTATAAATGATTTGGTACTTTACAGTCTCTTAGGTCATTTAAGCAAACGTTTTTAGTGCCCTAACTCTATCTATGCTGAAAAGTAAAATAACTTTCTAAAAATTCCTCTTAAAATAATTGTTTGAGCCTTGTTTTGTACATCTACCTGATTTTAAGTGGAGTACAGAAACACTATTATCAGGTGATAGCCATGTGTAAAATATACATATACATCCACGTCAAGGCAGTTATTATCTAAAACAAGAGGACATTAGAGAACTCTGTGTAAACCGTCCCCCATATTGTTGTTGTCCCACTTCAGGGTTTCCTTCAGCTATTCAATATCTTTCATGTAGCTGTTTGGAGCAGACCTACTTCCAAGATGCATGGCGAAGAAAAAAAAAGCAAGAGGAAGTCACCACTCTTGTTATGTACAGGTCACCTTTATTGTCAGACCAATGTGTTTCAGGGTCATCCCTGACTGAGCTTCTAGAGTTCTTAGAAACCAGAAGAATAAAAAGAGCCCGGAGGTTTTATACCACAGCTCAGAGGCACAAATCAAACGAGTCGTATCATTTAATAATAATATTTGTCTACATATCATGTCTACACTAGAGTGCGTTTATGGTGATAGCATCAACAAAGATTCATTGGTTCCATCTGGCAAGGCAAGACTTATGCACGATAAGGTGTGGATTTTGTATGTCCAGACCTTTTTTTCCACGTGTGAGGGGAAAAGAAAAGCAGTGTCTGATCTTTTCTTATCAGATAAAAGCCAGGTTGTAATCACGTTTTCAGACACGGTATTCTGTTTGACTGCGATAATCAGATCAAAGTGCCTACATACCTGTCAGCCTATAACTGTGGCGGTTGAAAGGTGAGGGGAATTTCACACACGCGTAAAAATAACTGCATGCCGCCCTCAGCGTTACTGAGGAACAGTAGAGAGGTCAGCCATATAACTGGGATGTGCTCATATAGTTATAGTTATGTTACCGTCTCCTCTGTCATGGTCCTCTCATCTCTGCTGACAACAATGTCAGGAGATGCCTGCGTCTCTTATAATAAAGTACGAGAAGCTTCCCAACCATAATCAGTTTGACTTTTTTTCTCCTTTTAGACATGTTAATGATAAAGATAAATGCGAATGATCATGACTGACACAATCTCTAAATTGCTGAGATGATCAGACACAATGTCAAGAAATAAGGCAGACCATGTCACAGAGTCACTGTGTATGACAGTAAATGTTCAGTTCAGGTTCAGACAAAAAATAAAGCACGGTCATTTGGAACCATGCAATTCAGTGATTCACTGAAAAACAGGCACATTTAACAAATAAAAAAAGTTCTTGTAACCGTTTCTGTTATATGCAGGCTTGCGTGGTTTATACTGATGACACAATGTCAACATAGGGACCATTTCTTCAGCAAAAAACAGTTCCAAAGAAAAGTGTCCACAGTCAGATCTGTGGATTATCCAGAGTAAGAGGGAAATAGCTTCTGAAGGAGATGTTGTGGTTGCATTTTTAAATGTCATTTTCCAATGCTCAGACCCACACAGATGACACTCCCTTCACATCTGCTTGCATCAGAGTGGAGGCAGAAATCTCAGGCAGATATCACAAAATCTGATCACATAATACCAAGCCTAAGAAGTAAAATCTAAAAAAATATACATTTTCTTGCAATATTCTGGGGTGACCTTTTAATATTATTTCACATTTTTCCATATCTATAACTCAGTATAACTCATGTATTACTCTTAAGTGCACACAGACACTTAACAGACACTCTCTCACTCTCTTTTTTTCCAATCTGCCATCATCTGTATGCTAATGCTGTTAGATCCTAAAACACTAAGTGACTGAGACAGATTGGGTCATGATTCACTTTGGGTGACAGGACAGTCTTGATAAACTTTCCTTCTCATTAAACATTTTAAATCATTCTGGACCAACCTTGTAAATTACAACAATTCATATTAGAGGCAGGTTTCTGAGAGAAAATGTTGCGCCTCATTTCCTTTCATGTCTTTGACTGAGGAGACACATTGTTAATAATACATCACAACCTGGGACAGAGAAACACTTCAATCAATCACAAGATAAAGTCTAGCTTCATTATCAGTGTTTCATTGATGCTGCTCTGAATAAGGAAGATTTGTGCCCTGTTAAGAGGCAGAGAGTAAACGTTTACATGGCAACATTACTTTATGTATTGTTAAGATACTTTTTGAATCATTCCCATTAAAATATCACAGAGTCTACAACTTCACCTTTACGCAGTGATTTTACATTTCATTACATGAACTTTATCTATGAGAGTTTTATCTTTTGGTGTGTTACTTGCAAGCAGAGACAGAGCTACTACTTTTTTTACACACAGCCCGGAAATGCAGTCAGCAGTGTTACATGTCCCCATCTACAAATGCTAATATCATAATTCCACGAATGGCACAGGAAAAGGAGTTGCTCACCTTGAATATGTGTGTTCAGGATATTACTGCTCCAGCTTTAATCACCTGCAGCTCCTAATCAAAACAGTGCACTTTGGAAAAGTCATGCACTGGCAAAACAGCACTTTAAAGTGCACAGACCATTTTCCCCCAAATTTCCTACCTTAGATTTAAGCAGGTAATAATCTGCAGAGTGTAACTGCTCATAACTTTATTCAGTGCTACTACCTCAGCATTATTTCTTTTTAATCATCCGGATGCTCCTTCAGCAGGATGTGTGGGCCTCAAAGTTGAAATGGTTTGACCATGTCTTTTTCCATCCACGTGCAAGATTCTTTTTGCTATTTTTTATTTCTTTAACACATCTTTAAATAAAGTGTTCAAGTGAATGGGCCTGTGCCAGATGCTCTGTGAGGCTACACTTTGGCATGGCGGTGCCTGGAGTAAATGTTAATATCTGCTTGCTCATACTGACAATTCAAACACACTGATGTTTGGCAGGTGTAATGTTTGCCATGTTCAACATCTTAGATGCTAAATAAGTAAACAAATTTCAATACATAATTTTTTAATGCAGGCCAATATTTCCTCTATCCGCAGTTGCTCATTATTAGTCAAAGAAAAAGCACTATCACGATGATGTCTGGGTCATAAGATAAAGTGCCCATTCTGTTTACAGCATAGGATTCTGATATTACGAACTCGATGTTTCGTTTGCTACACATTACTGAGAAGTAACCGTTGCATTCTGTAGTCACCTGCATCGACTCAATGTGAACTCTCAAATCAAGATGGTAGAGGCATCATGTGTGGCACCCAATTATCTTTCAAACCCCTGCAACCACTACATCAAAGTGAAGCTTAGTTTTTAATTTTATGTGTTTACTCTGTTTCAAAAAATCCATTTGAAACACTGAAAAAAAATGTTTTACCTTGTATATTAGTCAATATTTAGAGTCATGTTTTCAGTCTGGCTTGAATTTAATTTCATTTGCAACTTCAACAAGTTCACAAAAACAAATGTTTATTCAAGTTTTTCACAAATTTTGAAATGCTGGTAAATGCTAATATAACAAGTCATGTAGACACAATGTCTTTTAAAATTGAAATAGAACAAAATCAAAGAAAACAACTGTAGCCAAGACAACGTTACTCCACTGCTAACAGCACTGCCCTGGCTACCCATAGCTTTAAGTCTGTATTTTCAATTAATTTTACTTGTCCTTTGTTGTGTTTTCAATGATATGTTTTCCTCTTTTGGCTGACATTGTTTTGAATTGTGTTATGTAAAGTGCTTTTGGCTGCATCTTCCTTGTGAAAGGTGCTATACAAATGAGGTCATTAGCAGCTGTGACTGCTTTGTCACTCAAGTTAAAGCAACAGCAGGAAAGATTAAGGGAGAGTGTTTTTATTTTGAAAAATAAAGCCAGTCTATCTTCCAGGTCCCTTCCCCTCTCTTTTTGCACAAGCTCGTCTCCAAAGCCTCTAACCGCAAAAAAAAACTCAGTCTATTTCTTTTGTTCTAACTTCTTCATTGCTTCTTTTGCGTCAACTGGTGTTTTTCCCTCGATTGGTTATTAATCTGCCGTCACTTCCACTCTGTCTAAGAGCCCGCACAACTGATTAGAGGCTGTGCAGGTACAGGGAGTGAAGATCCAGCTTCTTTTTGACCCGGTGCTCTGGATTTGTGTGAAATAATGTTGGAGGCCGTAGGTGGAGCGAGAGGAGTCTGCCTTTTTTTTTTTCTTTACGGATAATGTGTCTCATGTTCTGCCAGAACACAGTGACAGTTTTAGCAAATATAATTTAAAGTCATTTTTATTTACTTATTTAGAGACATTCTTATGCAGACAGCACAGTTTTTAGGAACATGTAGACATCCCTCTCCATCTCAGTTATTTTCACAGACTGTATTCAGCACTCAGCAGGATTTTTCTACAGAATATGATGTTTGATGACCAAATACATCTGTGGGATTTACAGTCACAATTAGGACACCACTATGCGTGTACATGTAATAAATGAGGTAAGGTTAATTTTGAAACCAAAATGTAGATGGATTGTTAGATTACCACTGCACATTTAATGTGAAAAATGAAAGATAAATGCACCTGATAGAGCTCCTTCTTAAATGCAAATAAAGAACATGCAGAAGATTGCCACCATACCATTTTTTAGGATTTCAAACATTTAAAACTTATCAGAGCTGTATGCAACGGGAACAGCATGTGTTTTACATTCGACATGTGACATAAAACACCTGCTCGTTTCCTGCTGTGATAGAATTCATATCAGATTAGTACTGCAGTGGGATGTGTCTGATAAAATATTAGCCATGTTTCCCAGTAAGTACACTCACCCTTCCAGATGGCATTTTAACCAGGGCCAAATTACAGGAGGGAGAATATAATGGATGACACATTCCCCATCCTACCGCACATAAATCAATTACAGGGAGGCAGCTCGTCTGGACACACTGTTTACCTGTAGCCGATTTCAACATAGGAAGGAAAGCGGGTGAACTTGCAGGCTCTGGCTTTTTCACTGTGATCCTTTAAAAAGGAGTGAAGTCTTCTTTTCACCAACACACCTATGGCTCAGTCTTAACTCAGCAACAAACTCTCACACAGAAGGTGCATTAAGATTCTGTCAGGATAGAGATAAACACAAGCACAGATGTATCCAAAAGAGATAAGAATCTGACTCACATGGGAAAAGTTTCCAACTACTGTGGGGTGTTTACAAATCTGTGCTGAAATCCGATAACATCCCATCTAAATGCAATTTCTTTTGCATTTGCCGAGAAATTAGAGTGCCAGGTCCATGTCACTGCTCTAGCTGTGTGTTTGGGATTATATTATGTCACATTACATTATGTTAGATTAGATCAGATAAGATTAGATGAAACCTTAATTATCTTCATGACCTTAATGATCTCCACTGGGACATTCTATCACTGCAGCAAAGATTAAGATTCTGACTGTATGTACAGTGCGGGAGGAGCAGAACAAAAATAAGGTGTGTGTGTGTGGGTTTGTGTGTGTGTGTGTTTGGGAGGTCGCTGAATCTGCACTGTGTTCACACGCTTGACATTCATGTCAGACCGAGTAATACCTAACTCATGTTCAATGGTTAATCATTTGTGTGAAAATGTTGAGTGTGTCAACAAAGAAAAGGTTAACCTCCCCCTACAACTGCATATGAAGACAGAAACAGATGGATCGCTGCAGAGAGAGTGAGTGTGTGAAAATGAGCCTGTGCTAGTGTGACAGACAAAACAACTAGGACAGTGTGCGGTGCATTGGTCTTACAGCTTTTACAGGGCGTGAGTATGAGTGCACACACACATACACACACAGAGGGAGAAAACAAACACAAATAACCTGCGGCTACTCATTTATTCCTATTCCAACAGATTATGACAAGGCTGAAGTGAGCCTTTTAATCAGGGGAGCTCTTGTTGCTCAAAGGCAAACAGTAAACAGTCAGCTGAAAGAATATGGGTTTGTTTCAAATACATTACAGTGCTATATGACTCAGGTTGGCTGTGTACATGTACACACACTCAAAAAATTCTGCCAAGAAAGCTATATCATGATGCTGATTTGTAAACAGTCTAAATCCTTCCGCTCTCAGGTCTGACTGCAATGTGCATGCAATAAACAATTTTTCAAATGCTTGTTTTCTGAATGAAGCATGCTATGCTCCATCCACACTGAAAATACTGTCATGCCAATTCTGCATAAATATGCAGTAGCATGATAGAGCTAACTAGTTAGAGTTATATATACACCATTAGCGCTGTAGGAAAAAAGGCACGCAAAACCCTCACATAGTCCACAGGGTGTTGCTATAGACTATAAAGATGGATGACGTGTCTCCACTTGTTTCCACTGTAAACAGGAATAAAGAATAACAACAATTAATAAACAAGAAAGACAAAATTAATAAACAAGAGAGACAAGAAATGCGCAGGTGCTTCTGTGAATATTTCACTATGATTGACGGCTGTTAACCGTGACATTTCATCCCCTTTTAATTAAATCCAAACCAAAAAACATGCAGAACATTTGGACAAACATCAGTGTGATAAGAACTATTCCAGAAACTATCTTTAGGAAATTTCATTTGATGTGTCCTTTTATTGTTGGTCATATTAAAAATGGAGTTGGTTGGGTTTATGAGTTATACTGCAGCCAGATCGAGATATTTCGGCTTCATGTTTGGGAAGCTGTCCATCTATGTAAACAGAGAAAGTAGGAGAATGAATCCTTTTTTAAGTTACAATCTGTTGACACATTGGCAACAAAAGTGCTTGATACATGTTAATTGTTTTGCTTTTACTTAAATTCAATGCAATCCTGGGAGTTTCTCATTTGTCTTGTCCTTGTGATGTAATTTATTCACCTCCTACAGTCTGTGGTATTGACTGACCAATTAACCTTACCCTAGTTTCTGAGCACTGACCTTGTGGACTTGGCAGGTGCTTGTCAAACTGGCCCTGACTGATTTAAGATGCGCAGTCATGTGACAGTGTTAATGTAATTGGTTATAATGTTCAGAGCCTGACCATGTTTGGAAACGTTTTTTTTTTTTTTTTTTTTTTTTTTTTGGTTGTGGATAAGATGTTGATTTTTGGTCAATTTATGACGTCAGCCTGCCCCTTATAATTACGCTCATCTTTAAAAGACAGTAATTGAACTCTGCTTCTGAGTCTGACTATATGTTAGCGAGACGTTTGGCGCTCAGTTTGTTGAACAGTCTAACTTCATGATAACATGACGTGTTTCTGCACAGTCAGCTTGTTTACATGCTAACGCTGTTAGCACTGTTTAACCTGTTATTTCTGAAACCCAGATGGAGAGCCAGTACATTTACGACTTTATGTGTGTGTCTTTGCCCACTGTGTGACATTTCCGTCCGTATATGTTGTTACGAGAGAGGAGAGACTGACACCCTGATAAAAAGTGTGTTTTTTACAGTGATTTTTGTCTAAATGCATTATTATTAAAACAAATACACCACTTTACTGTTATACTGTGTTACTGAAATATCTTTAGATTCATTTTAAACACGATAATCTTTGTTTGGAAAAGTTCAAATCAAAGGGTCAACAGTGGACATGACTGTCTCAAAAATAATGTCAGAACAGATTAAAAATGCGCATAAACTTTGATTAGTGATGAAAATTCTTGATTCTTCAAAGTGCAATAACAAGCCTCTGTCAGACCTGAGGAGACAATGAAGAAATAAATATATGATCAGACAGTTTCATTTAGGAAAGAGGGCATCTTATAAAATTAAGCCAAATTAAAATACCTGAATATAATAATACTAAAGGTAACACAGAGTAAGAAAAATTAAATTGTTCATGAAAAATTAACGCTGTCATCTGGTCAACATAACACTGACCTGGATTCATAGAGGTGTGAATCTTCACTAGCCTCATGATTCAATTCAATTCACCTGCGTAAAATGATAAATAAACCTAAACTAAAAAAAGTTGGACCAAACATTTGTCAGCTTGCAATGTTTATCATCAGGAGGTTTACACACATTTGAAAAAGCTGCAGCAATGATTTTCACTGAATTATTTTAATATTTTACATCCTGAATAATAATAGCAACAAACCAAGAAAAGTAAATGTTTTCAACATGAAAAGTCATCGAAAGTAATATCTACTTTGAAAAATAACAAGTGCACCTGTATTTCTGAGTTTAGATGTTTGTTTGATAAGAAAAACTAAGCAGTAAATAATATTGTGGCAAACTTAGGTCTTGTTTCAAAAGAACAACAAAAAGACTAAGTGCTCACTTAATGACAACAACACTAACTTTTTTATATGCCCCTTTATTATTTACTGAACATAACTTTAGCAGTTACAGACTTAAAACACTGTTTCTGCTTACAGCAAAGCACCCTGTGAAAACTAAACACACACACTTCCCCAACACGCCACAATATTAACTATGAACATTTAGCTGTAAGAGCACGGACACACATTAAGATCAGGACCAACATCAAACCGATATGAATGTCTGGAAAGATATTTTTAACAATTTTCAGATAAAACAAAGCTAATCGTTAGCGCTTAGCATTAGCATCGGGAAGCTAATGTTAGCGCAGCTTCACCGTCACAGTAACATGAGATTCACAGCGGGCTGTTTCTGTAACGCGTCCTCTGTGTGCTGATTGGCTGCTTTGATTGGCTGGATTTTAAAAAATGGCTCTTAGTGTCGTGAAGACACATCTGCTTTTATTTTTTATTTACCCTCAAATACCATTGAACATTGAAAGAGATATATGCTGTATCATTAATTAAGAAGAGAGGAATAGATATGAGTCATAAACAAAGTTTTTATTTAAAAGAGTACTACATTCAGTGTGGATCTTAACATCTTGCAATTTCTGTTATTTATGGAAGAAATGGCCTATTTATAGTCACAAAAGGAGAGCAGAATTCATAAATCTCTGATGATTGCGCATTCAGATGTTCCTGGCCTATTGCATTTCTCAGGAATGTCTGTTGAAAAACACCTCTCAGCTTCAGCTGTTGTCATGACATTGTTAATCTTGTCCCTGGTGTCAGGCTTTGTACCTCAGTCTTTTAAAGTGGCTGTAATTAAACCTCTGCTGAAAAAACCTACACTT
>JBAJHX010000001.1:18353507-18366700 GCA_037176925.1 Amniataba percoides
GGGGCGTCACAGTGGGTCTGGAGGTCACACTGGGTTTGGGGGATACATTGAGTTTGGAGGTCACGCTGAGTTGGGGCATCACAGTGGATTTGGGGGGCACACTGGGTTTGGGGGATACATTGGTCTTGGAGGTCACACTGGGTCTGGGGGTCACTCTGGGTTTGGGTGTCACACTGACTTTGGGGGATACATTGAGTTGGGGCATCACAGTGGGTTTGGGGGGCACACTGGGTTGAGGCGTCACAGTGGGTTTGGGTGTCACACTGAGTTTGGGGGATACATTGGGTTTGGAGGTCACACTGGGTTTGGGAGATACATTGAGTGGGGGCATCAAAGTGGGTTTGGGGGGCACACTGGGTTGGGGCGTCACAGTGGGTCTGGAGGTCACACTGGGTTTGGGGGATACATTGAGTTTGGAGGTCACGCTGAGTTGGGGCGTCACACTGGGTCTGGGGGTCACACTGGGTTTGGGTGTCACACTGAGTTTGGGGGATACATTGAGTTTGGAGGTCACACTGGGTTGGGGCGTCACACTGGTTTTTGGGAGCACAGTGGGACTGGAGGTCACACTGGGTTTGGGGTATACATTGGGTTTGGGGGTCACAGTGGATCTGGGCATCACACTTGGTTTGGGGGGCACACTTGGTTCCAGGGTCACACTGGATTTGGGGGTCACATTTGGTTCGGGGGTCACACTGGGTGTGGGGGGTACACTTGGTTCAGGGGTCACACTGGGTCTGGGAGTCACACTGGGTTTAGGGGTCACACCCTTACCTAGGACAACAAGGTTTTGGGTGTCTTCTGGAATGGGGACACTGGGATGTTTGGGGGATTTTTGGGCTTCACCACACTGGCCTTTTACAACTGTCGAAGGTCGTCTAATTGTTGTGGGTAGTTGTTTGTCGGGTGTCTTCTTGTCCTCAGTGGTTCCTTTATTCTGCTGTTGAACAGGGAACCTTGCTGAGGATACTCTGCGGGTCTTCATGGTAACTTCCACAGGAGGTGGTGCAGGTTTCTCTTCCTCTTTGATAACAAGAGAAGGTGGTGTTACAGTCTCCATAGGTTCTCTTGCAGTACTGGGAGGGGATGTTGGTTTAGCATCAGCAAAAGAGGTCTTCTTTTCTTCTTGGCTTGGTCTGATCTTCTTGTTTGCTGCTTTCTGTGTTCCCAATTTCTTTGGCTGAAATCGTGGCGAAGTTGTGTTTTCAGTAGAGGACACCAAATCCGTACACAGCGACTTCAGAGCTGCCAGAATCTCCTCCTGAAATGAGACTTTAGCTGCAGACGTCTCAGGGATGGTAATCGGACTCTTGGTTCTCGTGTTCATTTGGAAGTTCTTCTCTGGAAAAGTTGATTTACAAAGACACAAATTTAGTACACCTTACATCTTTTCCAAAATATGTAAAATGACTGATAAAATTCATTGGTTTTTTATCATTATAGATGTTTTGCCCTTCTGCCCTTATTCAACTGCTTTTGTATCAGTGCTAAGATTAAACTAGGCCTGGAAACATCAGTAAAACACAATTGTTCGAACAACTGATTGCTTATCTCTAACAATGTGACAAACTTAAACCAAACATTTCTTGGCTGTTATGTTACAAAGGGTTTAACAGATTAGCTCAAGACATCACAGATAATTACTTTAAAAGAGCATATTTGACATATTTGAACAGTCACTTACCCCATTCCTCGTGATAGTGGTAAATAACAAGCTTGGGATCATCTTCAGGGTGAGCATTTTTGAAGCTGAACATCTCTGTCAAATACTTCAGTATAAACTCTGGGACATTGGTAGGTTGTGAGAGGAGTGTAGCTCTGGAAACACACTCCATTGCGCTCTTAAGTCCATAACAACACAAACTCTGGCTCTCCATCTTCACACGTGTTTAAAATGAGTCTATAAAGATATAAAGCTGGACTGTGGTCTAAACTGACTGTGCTCCTGTTCGTGAGCTTCAGTAGAATGTTTTTATGATGTCATAAAGGGTCCCCAAAACTTCTTTGGTCTGGATTCTATTCTGACTATTCTATTCTGGTCTGAATTTTCTTTTTTTGGAATGTTATTATTTTTCAAATCTTTCACTCTTAAATAGCTGAACTGATGTTTTATTAAGAGTTTGGGCTATCTATTGTGTCCTTTCCTATTTGTCTCATGGCGTTATGACATACATCACTGAAACATTATCACCTTAAAGAGCAACTTGGAGGTTAGAGACCACTATGAATCAATGCATGTAAAAATGATGTAGGAACTATATTTTGCTAAAAATACATGTAAATAAACACTACAATGACTTCTAGAGTAATTTTTGTAACACAATTTTACTTCCGCATCTGAAAAAGCTGAAAAGAGTCTGTTAAAATTGGTTTTTACTTGGTTCATTTTTTAATTGTACTTTCACTCTGTTCACCATAGATTTGTATTTTCCCACAAACTCATGTAAATTTTAGTTGTTTCCATTTCATCAGAACAGTGTGACCTTGATAAGCAGGAATCTGATGTTCACACAAACTCCTCGTTAATTTGCCAGTTGTTTTAGATACACACCTCAAGGACAACAGACACTCATGTTTCATACCACATTTCCATAAGTTCACGTTCACGTCAGAGATACCTGGCCAATGAGACTCGGTAGCACCTAAGTCCAACCTCTGTACGGGGCCGTACCCGCCCAAGAAGATAAATGTGAATCACACCCGGAAATCGAGGCCCATCTGACTGAAATCCTGCGAGAGCTCTGTCATTTTGGGCCTAGCGCTGTAATACTTTACCTGTGACCTGAATAAATTCTTTTTCTAATGACTGAAGATTGCTCTGGTTTGTTCTTGGGCTTCCAACTAAAGAATCAAGTCTAACAAGTCTGTGGTGACTTGAAGTATCCATCTCTCTTACTCTTGTCTGCTGGCACTGCAGCTGAAATTCAGGGCTGCCAAGAGAGCCTGCAGAAAATAGTTGGATGTGTAGTTCAGTTGTATGTGAATTAAACCTGAAGTAGAGACACAATTTAAAACATTGATTAAACCCCCATACACAGATTTTTATTGTATAGTGAGGCTACACTGTCACCCTGTGACTAAAAAGTGCTGTTAGCCATTGACAGGAGAAAATGTTCAAATACAATAAATACTTTTGTTTCCAGCTTATTAGGTACACCAAGCAACTGCAAATGCAGCCTAATACAACAGTTTTAGCCAATTTTATTCTTTTACTCTCATAATATTTACCTGCTGTGGTGAACCACTGTCTGTGGCTACATTTGTCCCTGATGTACCTGCAGTATCTCCGAAAACCTGACAACACAACAACATTAACTTTACACATGAAGATAAATTATAAATGTCTTAGCTGTACAAATAAAGTCATCAGTACATGTAACTAGACTCAAAGGATCTCATACTTACAACCTGATCTTACAGACTGCCCTCTCATATGCTAACGATGCTAATGCTAGCTAACTTTAACATTAGCCTCTGCTTAGCTGGGTGATAACTTACAACAAACAGCTGTTGCTTTTGATTTATCAAAACTATTGTTGTGAATAATTTGGAAGTTGTCAAACATTAGAAAACGTGACTTATGGTGAACAGTTGACGTTTTTCATAAGCTGAGTGTGTGATTGATCTGTGACTCCTGTAGGCAGCAGAACAGCAGCTGAGGACAGACTGACGGATGACAGACTGACGGAGCTGCTGTGTGTACGCAGCTGTCAGTCTCACATAGTCTGCGCTTCAAAATCCCAGCCTGAACTCCATCATGTCACTGGAAAAACAGTCCTCCGGTCGAAAATGAGCGCCACGAATGACCGTGTTTTTCATAAAAAATGCAGCAGTAAAATAAAGGCGGCTCAGACTCACTATCATCTACTACCGCGCGTTAACTTCAGGCAGAGCAGAGAGCAACGAGCTTTTTTCGCAGTGCTGCTGAAAATGACCACTTTTACCTATGATTTTGTACCTTTATGTTTAGTAAAACATGCTAAATTCAGCTAAACCTTTTATAATACGTATTTTCAAACAATATTGAGTATAAATCTAAAAAAATGTAATCTGCAAGTTGCTCTTTAAGTTTTTGCAACTGACAATTGCCTATTTACACATGTAGCAGTGTTAGCATCCATTTGGAGTCATGTTTGTGACCACCTAATAAATGTACAACTCCTCAGGGAAATATCTGGCTCTTTAGCTGCTTTACGCTTAACTGAATTGATCAGGCGGTGATAACCTTGTCTATTGTTTAATGCTCTTTCTATAGTGTACATAGTGTGATTTTAAGAGAACTGAAAAAAATGCAGGGGAAAACAACATTTTATAACCAGCTAAAGCAAAACAGTTAAGGTGCAGACTGAGAAAATATTATTGTCATAAATATGTCACTAATATTGTCATCCTGTGAACATAGTAATAAGTTCACACAGCCTACAAATAAGACAACATACAGCACAGTGTGTGGCCAAGGTTATGTTGATTCACATTATTAAAGTGTACGGAAAGAATGACTGTTTCATTTTTTTTTAATCGACCAGAAAAGAGAGAATGGAACAAAAAACAATATGAGGCTGACAATGGTTCTTCCAAATCCCTGCACTGCAAGTGAAGAAATATGGACTCAGCAGGTGCGAGTGTGATCAGATTGATTTGGAGAGACGTTTTCTCAGCCCAAAAGGCAGGGCTCTCCTATGCCGCTGCATGATCAGGCTGAGGATAAGGTCAAGAAACACAAACAGGCAGAGCCACTGGGCCCTGGTGGGGATCTGGAGGAGAGAGCATCAAGCTGTTTTGTCTTACATTTTCTATTTTAGATAGAAATATGCACTGCAATACAGGCAGCATTGAGGCATCTTTTTTTTCTCTAATCTGAGTAAGAAAGTCAAATTTAAATGAAAAAATAATGAATATTTCTATTTGCATCAGAGGACTCTGGATTTTGAAATATATTGCACGCATAGTTCAGAATGAAACCCCTTATTAGCCACCTGACTGAGATATGGTCACTCTTTGCATCATGATAGTCATTTGAATAATTGATGTAAATGAAGTGCATTGATTCAAAATGCGACCT
Organism: Amniataba percoides; assembly: GCA_037176925.1. Classification (NCBI taxonomy): domain Eukaryota; kingdom Metazoa; phylum Chordata; class Actinopteri; order Centrarchiformes; family Terapontidae; genus Amniataba; species Amniataba percoides. The sequence continues at coordinate 18,358,570 of JBAJHX010000001.1, forward strand.
GAACACCATCATCCTTTCCTGCACATTGTCATCGACTCATGTCATCACACAAATACATGAGATGCACACATGGTGCAGCAAGCACACACATAAATACGCGCGTAACAATACACGCACCAAACCGAGCAGTGTCACTAGGAGTGCATAAGACAGACCTGCCTCCAGAAAGGAAGAAGAGAGGAGTGTGTGAGCTGCAGTTCACAAAGGCAGCACCTGGAGCTGTGACATGTGCCCGGCCGAACAAGCACCTTGGCCTGGGAAAACGCCCTGGGCAGCATCGGGAAGAACAGAGCAGATAGGACAATAGTGCCCTCTGGTGGACTAAGAGGAAGGTGTTTCAGTTTAAGGAGTCACGCGAAGGAATCTGCAGTGGCCTTCTTTATATGATCTCTTGAGGATTCTGGTCACAGTCAGCATAAGAAATATTCAAGACCGGCTCTCGTGCCTTCAGAAGATGGATGTCATGTCATGTCATGCTATGATATCCCTGCAGCTACTTCAGGCTTTGCTTCACTTTTCCTCCAGAGTTTTACAAAAAGTCTGTTGTTTTTGGTTTTTTATGCTTTCTGTGAGTCATCTCACAGCCACGTTGTTTGCAGAGGCTTTGGTAGCTGGTTCAGCAGTTTGTTTCATGCCAGGTTTAAAAAAACATAAGCTTAAAAAAATAATGAATGATGCAAAAACGTATAAAGCAATTTAAAGTCATTTATTTTGTAAAAATGAATAAACAAGTCATAGATGTGGATGGCAGCAATGGTGTCACTAGATGTCATTTGCAGTATTATCATTTATATTATTCGATATGTGAATCGAGCTCCAGTGATGCTACAATTGTTTCAGTGTGCTGATTTGAATTTCATAACTTATTCATTAGTCTTGTATGTATTATCATATATATGAGATCAAAAATTGCTACAATTTACAGCAAGCACAGTCCTAAAGAGAAAGACCTTATTTCAGCATAATGAAGAAAACAGAGAGATGTGGATAATTTGCTTCACTAATTATCAGTAATGATCAGCTAATGATTGGAGTCTTAAGGTACAGGTCATATGTTTTTTACCTCCATCCTGTGTTTCACACCGCAACTACACCATCATCGATAGATCTGGTGTAATGCAGCTTCTTCTCATCTGAATGAATTGTTTTCCTCGTCCATCATGGTTCATTAGCAGGCCCTCTCTCTCCACCCCTGGAGCTCAGTGCTCGATTACAATGGTTCCTTCTGCCTACACATTCCTATAAAGGCAAAAACCTGTCCCCATTTTTAGCAAATAAACACAATCTGTGGCACCTTTTATATTCTACATTTACAATGATTGCAGAGCAGTTTGCTATGAGAGCAGCTCCTGCACACATAAATGCATCACATTCTTCACGATGGCCGTGCTGTTCCTCCACTCGAACCTTTAATCTTTAACTGGTTAAAGATGGACACCTTCATTTCAGCTGGTCCCTGCATCCTTTTATTTCAGGAAAGTTTAAGTCCTTGTAATCCATTTTAATTTCAAATAATGCAGGGAAAGGAAAAATGAAAGTAGTAACAAAACACTTGCAAGTACAAGCAGCAGCAGAAAGAAAATCTCTTTACGACAGTATTACTTTTGGTCATTATATCCAGTGGAGAGAGTGGCTGGCTCTGCGGTATAATAACCAGTGTTGCACTGTGTGATATGCATCAACAGCAAGTAAATGCTACTGCAGCAAGACCACCACTTCTAAAGCAAGCATTAAAATAAAACATAGCTTACAATAAAGCCAAATGTCCTTCTTCTTGTTTGCATTAGTACAGTAGGGTGGCTGCACGGTTAATGGCGCCATCCTTATGTGAACAGAGCCATGTACGCAGAGAGCTTATGACTGGGGTGGGAGGAGGTTCAATATCTTGAGCAGCTTACCGTGCACTTTGATCTTCCTGCTTGGGAGTGATAAGAAATTTGTCCCTTAAGGTATCCCCAGAGTATGCCATTGTTATTCATTATGGCACAAAGAAAGGAAAAATTTAAAATGAATTTATTCATCATGATAAGCTTTAATAATACATGAAATTCAGCCTCAAAATCTAAATCCCAACAGATAGCACAGCATTCACTGTTTTCTTCAGACACTAATCTCAAAGATTGTTACTGTTTGGTGGTTGTGTTGCCTTGCAACAACCTTAGGTGGCACTAATACACTGCTTATGAGTTCTCTAGTATTTATTTATTCTGGGATGCCTTGCTGAGCATGCTGCTCTCATAGAGTAACCCTGCTGCACATCCACATTGCTTTAACCTTTTTCATACTGACTTTCAGCATTGGAGTGCAGAGTGGCTTCACCTATTACACATACCAGTCATTTTCAAGTCAGAGGCCTTGGTATCCTCCACCATGGAGGTCATCCCCAGGTTGTTGTCTTTTTTCCTCAGTTATGGTTTTGCCCTGAACAATAATTTGCAACCTGCTCTGGCCCTGAAAAACTACAAACAACTAGAAATATCAAAGAGCATCTAGAGTTTTACAAGAAAACCTTCACTCACAGCAAATTCACTGATTAAGACTTATGTCAGTGTCGACTCAGGTCACAGATGCTTTGATATAAACGACTTTATGGTTTTGGGCTTCAGTATCTGCTTCTTAATAAGATGTACAGAAGCAGATAAATCGGCCCTGTGTAAGAGAAAAGTTAAAAGATAAACCATGGCTGCATGCGCTGCGGGCGTACAGTTGAATTTACATTCTAATCCCATACGCTGACATTTGCTCAAGAAATTAATCATGCATGCAGACAGCCATGCATATTCACAAAGAGACACCAGGAAGCCATTCCCGGGGAGTCCTCAACATACAGGCAGATGTACACTCAAATATAAGGCGGTCTCACAAGATAACACACAAGAAAATTATGCACGCACAAACTCACAGTCAATCACTCAAGTGCACTTTATGTCACCGCCTACAAGGCAGCGATGAAATGTTTAACATCGCTGTTTACCGTGTTACTAAATGTCATTACGACTACATTGTGATCATGTTCTTCAGGCCTTTTACACCCTACACATTACCATGAGGCAATATTGGGCATTTAATTTATGGTCACACATAATTATTTGGCTTCAGTTGATGAGATGATAATATGAATATCCCCCCTTAAACAGAATCTGCTTTGTTGTATTTTATTGGTATTTCCACCATTTTAGCATTCAGTCTTGTAAACATAAGAAGTAATAAAGAACAGTGCAACTGTAAAATAGCCAAACTTCACTGTGGTGCCTAATAACAAGAAGTGCAGTGAGCAGTTTGTGACATGGGACTTATTCACAAACAGCTCTCACCTATTTGTTACTGTAGTGCTCAAATGAAATTTATCAACCAAGAGCCCAGCCCCAAGGGATGAGGAATAAATGCATTTCAGGAATGTCATGTATGTAACCAACAACACCAAACATGAGGATGTGTTTAGAGTCCATAAATAGAGACAAATATGTAAATATGCAATTACCACAGTTGGATCTCAGCGAGGTAACAAGAGGGGTTATGTAAGGACTGACTTTAGATAAAAATGAGTTATTCAGCACATTTGACCTTGAGTTTGCCGCCATAAATTGTGAATCTTTTTTGTTTGTTTGTTTTTCTCATGTATAATGTCTCACAATAATACTTGAATATCCATTAGCATCAAAATGAATTAAATTTCAACTTTGAAAACGCAGCCTGGTGAGCTCCAGACCAGAAAGTGTTACCGGCACTTAGCTGTCCTACGGGAACTCCAATTGCACTGACCAGGCATTAATCAGATAGTTAAATGTTTCTAGTGCCGACTGTTTGAAACCCCCACTAGAATGAATGAACATGTGAATGAATCAAGCACCTCTGTCTGGAAAGAGAAAGACACCTTTCCCTGCAATGATTCCAGATTTCTAACTTGTACAATATAATATTATTGGAAATGGCCCTGTAGCATTATCACTGCTATCACTTAACCCAGCCGTGTCACATGGGCTTTAAATCAGATAAAACTGAGGTCAGGGTGAAAGCAGCTGTATTGTTGATATTCTATTTCAGTTTTCACACCACATGTATATATATTTGCACAAAAGGCCATATGAAAAGGGCATTTTGTCAAGCAAGAGTGCAACTTAGATGGGGAAAAAAAAAAAGAGGACTGGAGGGAGGCTGCCTCCAGCAGCACACTCCTGCTGAGGCTGGCATTTAATTAAGGGAGAGAGAGTGTGTTCTGCCCTTAGTGCTGGCATCAACCAAAAAGTCACTTTTCAAAGGGGGCTTGCTGTATAGCCGATAGGTGAGTCAGTGCATATTAGTTCAACTCATCTGCTTTAGTACTACTTAAAAGCTTTTCACTCCTGAGGTCGAGGAAGCAGGAAGAGGTGCGTGATAGTGTTGCAGGTCCATTGTTTTTGTCATCATTGTAACCTTTTTGGGGCATTTAAGCCTTTAACCGTTTCCTCTTCATTTATTCATTTAAACTGAATTCGGCACATCAACCACAATAAAAACATTCAGCATGCACATACAAACATATATGAATTATAAATTTGATTGTTTGGCACTATAACGTTTGTACAGATTCATAGTAATACCTTCATAAAACTGTGTTATTCTTTATAGCATAGTGCTATAAATGCTTAATAATAACTCAATATCAATGTCATCAGAAAGAGCAGATTATCTGTCTCCCCAATAAACCCAGTCAACTCATCTCTCTTTCTCGCTCTCCCTCTGCGTTATTGTTGTTGTAATTGTGCCGTTCAGCCACTAAGTGTAGCTGTAAGTCCACAGTAGAGTGCAACACCAGCAGGACGAAAGGCATGGACCCTGAAACGGAAAGCCACGGTTATTGTCAGAGATGCTTTTGGTCATACGTTATATTCACACATTTACACATCTGTGAAACCAAATCAATGAGTCTTACGTGGTCGCTAAGCAGCTCCGCCACATAAATGCCTTTCAGGGATGCAGTGCACCAAGCATCTCTGAGGGGGCACAGTTTCACTCAGACGTGCGCGCGTAGAATGTCAATACTGAACATATAGACAATACAACCAAATGTATTGGATTTGTCAGTTGGATTCTTAAATGCAGCTCTCCCGTGGAGAGAAATAACAGAGCCATCAAGGCACAATCTGCAACACTACATGAATATTTCTGAAGAAAGGCAGAATATGAAGAGCAAGAAAAACCCATGTTATAGAGATATTGAATAAAAGATATCTAAAGTAGTACGATTTTGCATCACACCAGTAAATGATTACTAAAGAGCACCTTAATGGCCTCTCTTACAGCATCCAGTTTCTCAGGCTCTCCCTCAGCTCTATTCAGCTGAAAGGAGATTTAAACCAGCAATTATAGGTGACTAGATAACTCCCTCAACATATAGAAAAAGCATCAGCAAATTGTGTCAAGTTGTGTCATGTAAAAAAAAAAAAAATGAAAAGCCTTATTCATATGGCTACATGATTCACAAGTGAAAGTACAGAGGTGTTAGATATACAATTGCAATTAAATTAAACTGTGTCTCCCACAGAGGGAGTGTTTTATTATTATTTATTATGTGTAACTTCATCATTATTATTGATGCATCAATAGATGTGCAGCATTTGATTGCTCGTCAAGGTGAAACTTGCATCATGACCACTCCAGATTCACGGTTGGGTTTTCTTGTGTTTTTTCCTCACAAATATTTTCACTTCTTTATATTGTATGCAGTATTATAATATATGTAATATATACAGTATAGTGTGGGCATTTAATGTCATTGCTCTAATTTCTTCCATTTTGTAGTTTCATTGACTTTCTTTATTAGTCTTTCTCTGTGCTGTAGCAATGTGAATTTTCCCCAGTAGGATCAATAAAGTTGGATCAAAAATGTAACAGTTTCAAATATTGTTACTGTAATAACACACCATATTTCATCAGCTGGTAATATGTTTTGTACGCGAAATCCTAATCCTAAAGTAATTACAACTACCTGAATACTGAACTACTACAGTGTGGGTTCAAGACATTTTCAGACACAAACAGTGTTTCCTCCGTTGTGTTTTGTATCTGTGCATCTACTTTGAGATAATAGACTGTTTCAGATGTACACAGTGTAAAAAGGAAAAATAATAAGTTGGCAGCCTTTTTAAGAGCAGCAAATTACTCAGACACAGGAAAAGACTGAGAAAGAGGACGAGGGGGAGGGAGGACGGAAACACTCTGTTTACTTTGCTTGATCGGACAGCCATATAGTCATTTAGTTGGTTCCTAATTGCTGAGTAATCGTCTGATTGTAGCCATTGGCTGCTTGCAATCTGTGTTAGCAAGCAAATACTTTAATCAGGTTTATATCAAACAGTAGCCTGTAAAAACATGACATTTACAACAGAGCGCTATAAAGCTGTGTAAGCCAATCAATAAGCACACATACACACACGTACACACACACACACACACACACAGACAAGCAAACAAGCACAATGCATGATTTAATGTCAGCTTCTCTGCATGGAGCCGATCCAAGCAGCTACGCAGCACACCCACTAACTCTTCTCTCTCTCACTCTCCATCTCTTCTTTCTCTGTCTCTTTGTCTCTCTTTTAATTTCTCTAAATGTGAGAAATATTTATAGTTAAATGCCAATGAGGTCAAAATGCCAGATTTATTTATAATGATAATGACTTGGCTTTTCAGAAAAACAAAAGCCAATCATTTAAAAAATAATTGACCTATTTACAATTGTAAAACTTGTTATTTTACTTGCAGTATTACATACGTGCATGAGGTAGTTGTAGAGTGTAAAATAACCTCAATTACACAGTATAACGTGTAACAAAGTTAGAATTCACAGTATGAAATATTTTACTTTTTTGCTTTGTAAATCATTGCAAGGGTGAAGTTAGGTTTTGTAGTAGAGAGCTAAAACTTTTGAAAGGTAGGTGCTGAATCAAAATAAATGTATATGCAAAGTAATAATCCTCACTTTTTTATTTACATGATGACATCTGTGTTTGTTGTACATATATATGAATATTATATTGTAATTATTAGATTAGAATTATCAGTATAATAAACAATCAGACCATTTCAGTCCTTTCTTAAAATCATTCATCCAAGTGAATCAAAGAGTGAATCAACTTTTTCGTAAGCTCTGATTCCACTAAATATGCCGCAGTGCAACATGTCCATCGGATTGTTTTTATGTTAGCTAATGCACAAATCCACTGGAGCCATTTTAGTTAGGCTCAACGGCATCTCAGTGGTCTTTGTGAGGGGAAGGAGGGGGGCTTCTGATTGAGCTTTCCTACCAGCTTTAAGCAGCCATTTGTGAGATCGTAAGCACTTGAAATGTCACCACCAGCCCCCTTTTCAACCCCAACACTTCTCCCACCATCAATTAGTGCTAAATACCCTGTTGTTGAGAATTTCTTTGGCTGTATTCATGCTCCACTTTAGTATACTCCAGATATACGCTGTTATATTATTGACTGACATGGCATCGAGGCTCCCTGGATTATCAATCAATCATGTGTTTCAGTCTGTTTGGCAAACAGCAGCTCCTTTCATGTCATTAACTTTCCCTGCTGGTTATTGGATCAGCAAACACACTGTAGTGTGCATATTCTGCTCGAGCACAATCATAAAATCATACACTTAGCCCTCTGCACCGATGAGTCAACCTATCAGGGAAAACACAGCATTGTAAAGTTCTGTGGGCCTAAATCAGTGCTTTATGGTGGTAAAACATTGGACGTATTGCTTTTCTGTCTGTTTCTCTGTGTCTTTATCTTTTGTCTGCCAACTGTGTCCTACAGCTGCATAATGGAGCGGTACTAGTCTATCTGTTTTCTCTCTTTGTTTCTTTCCTTCTCTGATCGCTTGCTTACTTTGCTCCATCCTCCCTTCTACTTTGTATCACACAAATATGCCTGAACCAGGTCAGTCTACACCTTTTCAGGTTTCCATGTCTGAAACAGACCAAGCATCGATTGTTTGGTGGTTTGGGTCTTAGGGTGGATTATATGAGATCTTGTTGGCCTATATCAAGAATTCACATGGGCTCTGTTTGTATTAACTTAATGAAAAAGACATTATTTTATTTTATTTTATTTTATTTTATTTTATTTTATTTTATTTTATTTTATTTTATTTT
>JBAJHX010000001.1:18366800-18391622 GCA_037176925.1 Amniataba percoides
TTAATGAAAAAGACATTATTTTATTTTATTTTATTTTATTTTATTTTATTTTATTTTATTTTATTTTATTTTATTTTATTTTTATTTATTTATTTTTTATTATTATTATTATTAACAGAACAAGTGATTTTACCACAATTAAGATATTAAGATAATATTTTGCGGTTGGGTCTTTACTGTAATTGTGATTTTGTCTTTGCAGAAGGTTGCAGTCTCATCCACACTGGTGCATATTAAATCCACACAGCAATACTGCGGCAACCTAAATCTGACGGAAAAAAAAAAAAATTGAAAATCACATATGCATGTTATTGCTTTTCTTGAGTATGTAGGAACAGGTAAGACGTGAAGGAGTTAGACTACAGTTTCCTTGACAGAGCGAAGTGTTAACCTTACTTGACTTGTGAGAAACAAATGTCACAAATAGTACAACCTGTTGTTTGCAGCTCTGGTGAATCAGTGCCATTACATTTTTCTCAGCAGGGAGGGCTTTTAAAGGACTCCTGTTAAGATGCTTTCAGCAAATGAAAGACATTTTTTGTAAATATCAAAAAGGGGAAATCTGCTTCTTTTACACATGACCAACCTCTTCAGAAATGAAAGCTTTGTCACGTTTAAACATAAATGACCTGTTACGGATAAAATTAAGTACAGCTCTGTTCATCTCATGTACTGACCATGACTCTGATATAAGTAGTGATACCAGTGAGCAATAATGCAGCCGTGCACCATCATAATTAAGACTGTTAAAAGACAAAAACACTGTGATGGAAGCACAAATGTTTTGTTAATGTTTTAATATGCTGCATGATAACTATTTGACTTGCTCACCCTTGATAAGTATTAGTATTCCTCATTTCATCAAAAACTAAATAAATGTTAGTTGGTCATAAATTGTGATTTTTTTTTTATATTGTGCACTTTTTCCCCCCTTTTTGTTTAAACTTCTGTGTTTTTCAGCGATGGACTCCAGAGTTCTAGCCAAGGAAGTACAGCGTTTGCCCCAGTTTGACTTTCTTGTCAGAGCTGTCTCTCCTTTAATTCAGGCAGCTTCGCTAAGACTGTGAATAAAGCAGAGGCGAGAAAATCCTCTGACACAGTAGATTGTAGATACATCTCCCATTGTAAAATAAATAAATAAATAAATAGATTAAAAAAAAAAAGAAAAGAAAACGCCTCCTGGTGTAAATGCTGCAATTTGCCTCTCAGCTGGTGGAGGCAGCTTTGACAACGGCTAAACAGCTCTGAGGCACAAAAACAATCAATACAGATTCTCTGCTCCATCCCGAGCCCACCTGCTCTCTGCTCCGAGTCCCACACAGGGAGGCAACCCCCACCTCCACCACCTCAATCACTGTACATGTGCACACACAAAAGGCACATACACTCTCACACACACACACTCACACACTCGTATGCAAACATGCACACAGCCTTCCTGTGTCACATACCAGAGTTTTTAACATTCCCATCATGAGCCTCGCACAGATGAAACGCCTCACCCGGTGAAGACTGTCATCATGTCTCACCCCGTCTATTGTTCATTAATGACACTCTGATTTCTCCACTTCCACATACACGGGGCTGACGCTTGAGTGTTTCAGCATGCAGGGTAGGTGGTCCCTCCATTTCCCAGCCCCACTTTCTCACACTGCTCCTGTTATTTGTGCGCCTAACTCCCGTTCGACACCCACTTGCCAGGATTACAGCACAGCTCGCCATCAGACGCCAGACACACGCAGATTCCTCCCTCACACTTAGGGTATACACTTTGACTCCTCTTTTTCATATTGCAGCGTTGTTGATGCACCCATGTTCATACTCGAGGTCCATTTGATGCATGTGTCAGGCGTGAGGTGGAGGTTTAACTGATTACATCAAACTCCAGTGTGGTAAAAGAGCACAAAGGTGTCAATCTGGGCCCTGTGATGGGAGATCAGTGAAACAGTAATGCAATGGTAGTGAGTTATTAAATGAATAAAGAGGCAGAGCTGCCGAAGAGTATTGATTTTTCACAGCTCCCTGAGGCTCCGAGGGCTTTCAAGGCAGGGAGAAGGACACACACACACACACACTCACACAAACACACACACACACACAGACATAGGCATGGACACATGTGTATGCACACATATACAGACACACATACAGACAGAGAGAGAAAGGTTTAAGAGTGAAAGGATAATGGCCCCAGCAGTTGCAGTCTCACTTAAAACACAGTTTGGGCTCTCAAGGTTTCCCACCGGTCACCGATCGCCTGATAAAAGGACTCATTCGGAACCAGCCGGGTTTTGTTCTCCTTCGCCCGCCTCAGCTGTAATGCATGCACTCAACGTTTTGCACAATGCTAGCCACAGTCACACACACATGCTTCGGTACATGCAGAGAAGCAATATCAGTGTTTGTAGCAGCTTCCATAGCCACCTGGGGCTCAGAGGGAGGGGAAAAAAGGAAAAATCAGTTAAAAACCTCTTAATCATAAAAAAGATGAAGTGTAATAGGTTTAACAAAAGCTCCAGTGTGATGAATGGCCTTATCTGATTAAGCTGAGCGATTTACCCTGAAGGTGAATGAATACCAGGAGTCTTCAGTCAGCATATCGAAATACTATTTTTGCTCTGGAAATTCTCAAAATACACATTATTTGTGTATTATCTAGGCTGAAGTGCTAATCGATGATTTGCCTAATCCTGCTCGTAATAAGACACAAGTACGCACGGCTACGTCTCAACTGCCTGAAGTTGGAGTGAGCGCTCTGCAGTCATTTTCTTTGACCACACTGGAAATGCAACAAACTGCGGCTCCTTTGTGTGTCATTTTGATGAATGCTGGGGGCATTTTCACAGAGTGCAAATGTGAGGAAGCCGAGATCCATCTTGATTTCGGGACTTCATCGAAGTCCATAAGGGGAGGGTCAACGTCCATCTGTTAGCTTGACGTGACACGGAGCCTGCACAAAAGGAAAGACAGAGCACTGGCCTCAGACTTGGACTGTGTACGTTTTTGAATATCTGTGTAGTTTCAGCAGCACACACACACACATACTACTGTCTCCCCTCCTCGCTGTTGTTGTTGTTTCCATACACTTGTACATATTCTTGTTACGGCGTAACAATCCAGCATCCACAGACATTCAAAGTGATTCAGCCCTTATAATGAGTCCTGAAGGGCCTTTTGATTGCAGGAACCTGAAAAAGATGCTTGCAATTGCTGGCGTCTTGTCTCTATTAGATGTTAGAGCTCTGTCTTATTGATAAAAACAATTTCTCAATAATGGCCCTAATGTATTTTCTCTCCTCTTTGCCAATCACAGCAGATGTGCACAGGTCTCTCAACAACTGCATCTTTGTATATTGTAAAATGTGTATTCACTGACGGATATTATGAGAATAAAATCCTGTTGAAACCTTGTAAAAGTAGAATTCTTACTCATTCTGCACTCATGGATCAATTCCAGCTTTTCGAACAGTGTAACAAGATAAACAATTACTTTTATTAAACCATTGTTAGACATATCTTGTGAGAATTTTAGGCTGGCAGAAGGGGGCTTTTGTTCGGCTTTGACGAAGAGGCTGAAACAGTGTTAACAGAAGACAAAGCAGTGTGACATGGTCCTGAGTTTACATTTAAACTCAAGAGAAAAACCCCAGATCAAGAGTACTCGAGGACTAGTAACATCTTGCGTTGAGGTGCAACTGAGAGTAAAACTTTTTTTTAATATATTTCAGCAGCACAGTGGAGGGAACTTCGACCATTCTCACTTCACGGCTGACAAACAGAAAATAACAACGTACAGAGACCTACGCAGACTCTATCATGGCTGGGTTCTGGCTTGATTTATTTAAACCTAGATTTCAGATGGAGTGCGCTTTACAGAGACGAAGAACATCCAGCCGGACAGATGCAAATCAAGATGGAGAGGATACAGGCTGAGCAAACAAAAGATGGAAAGACAAATAGATGGCGGACAGGACAGACAAAAATCCCACTTGCACTCGGCTGCGCTGTCTGAGCACATTCCCACCATTCAGACTGCAGGGAAATCAATAGTTTTCTACGCCACATACAGATGAATTTTTCCAGGGTGGACTTGTGTTCTGCTGAAAGATTCAACGTTTCTACATTTGGGAGGAGAATGGCCTGTTAAACCTTGAATGATGAATGACGGGCAACAATAGCGTTACGTGTTTCAGCCCTGGGTGCAGATGTTTGCTTATGTCTACTTTTATCTTTGGAACACCTGGTATTAGTTTCTAGTACACATTTCTCCATTAAGACATGCACCGTGCTGTGAAAACTCAAATACAACAGGATGATTCTCAAACAGACGCTCTCGAGGCCAATCTAAACTTTCACCAAATCAAGATGAGGCGCTTTGGCTTTCGTATGGCTCTATCTTTTAGTTTTCCTCGAAAGGCAATTATCCTGCTAAGAAATCATAATCAAACCTCTTTAATAATGAATTCATTGTTTCACTCAGTTTAACACTTCTGGTTCCAGGGGGGGTTGCTCTAATTCTCTGTCACATATGGTTGTAAATTATAAATCGCTGGCATCATTCGGAAAAAGATGTCAGTTTGAAGAAATTGCAATGTGATTGGACGCCTGATCAGTCACATACATGTTGGATGTCTCTGGCATAATTAGTTTCCCATTTTGCCTTTTAGTTTTACTTTTTAGTTTTTAGTTTTGTCATCTATATCAGTCGAAGTATCAAGTGGATTTGTAAATTATTAATTTAAATGGTTTAGTCTGACTCAAAGTGTCAATTTCAGCCGAGGGATCAGAGGACAGGACTCAAGCAGGTAAACAGGTTTCACTGTTTATCCTGATTTTCTTCCATTTAGAAAATGCATATATGTCCGATTCAGTCACAGTGACAAAAGGGCTCCCACCATAACACTGATGGACCTTAATTTTTCCAGATTTTAATCACAGTCCACAATCTTGAGCTTGTCAGGAGAGATTCCTCAATCCCGACTGGGCCAGCATCCGCTGCCAGCGTGTATTGCTTTGTTGTTCAGACAGTAATTACAGACAACGGAGCGAGTTGTATCCACAGGTGCTGTATATCTAACAACACAGAGGAATTAATGCAGTTAGCGTGGGCCGCTGTAGCACCGTCTCCTGCTGAGAGTGTAACCCAACAGGCCTTTAATGCAGAGTGGAGCTGTGAGGAGTGCCAGCCCACGGTGAGCTGATTCAATCCTCCCCTCCTGCCTGTTTTAACACAGGATCCTTTAATGCAGCCCTAACAACATTTGGGGAGTATTTTTAAACAAAATGAAATTGCCGAGGCGCCACCTCCGTCTGCCCCGGTGTGGCGTGGGATACAGTTCCCCTAGCCGAGCGCGCTCAGAGAGGAATTTAAACTCCTACTAATGAAGATGGGGGGAGTGCTGTTTCTCCACTATAGGATTACATTGTCATACAGCACTATAATGCAACAGAGTCCTATATGGCCGGTAGTCTCATGCAGCGCTGCACAAAGGCACCAGCTTGGGCGTGTCGAGATGATTCGTTCAAATCTGGATAAACAAACTGTGACATTTTCGACCAGCACTTCTTTTTTTGCCATGAAAGGTTTTCTACTTTTCTGAAATCCATTCAAGAATATGCCTCGAACACCGAATGCCCCCCCACAAGTCGTCAGGCGACCTCCGGACCCGTCTGTAGTCTGTTTCTGTGTTTGAGTTCCTGTGCACACACATCCGTCCTATATGTGTGTGCGCGTTAGTGCTTGCGTCTATATGTGTGCCGTCTCATGTCGTGGCAGCTGTAGGCTCTGAATGTTTGATGTGACCACTGGTGTGAAGAGAGGATCTGGACTCTCGAGGTCAAGAGGGTGTGCTTTGACATACTGGGGAGAGAGAGGCACGGGCGAGGGGGACTCCTTGATGTTTGTCCTGTCAATAGCTCTGCTCAGGGGAATATTCTGTCTGACTGTATGTGGGGCTTCCGTCTTACTGGGCTCCAGTTTGTCTGTGTGGCCTGCCAATATACGATGGCTCAGCCCCTAAACTGCTTGTGTTTGGCGTCTTGAGCAGTTCAATCGTTGGGGCGTGGAACCAGTGCAGCTAGAAGGAGGTCTTTCCTCACCAGCGCCACACATGTCAACATCTGGGGATTCAGGTGAATGGTAGACATCCTCGTGTATTAAACGATTGGTTGTCGTATGTTACAGCTTGCTGACGGAAAAACATAACAGAATTCTGGGCAGGTAGCCCAGTGAGGGCTGCATGTGCCATGTTTGTTTTAGCAGCATGGTGACAGTCTCTCCATAGGTTCCTCTGGGCGACACTGTCATCGGTAAGTTTCACAAATATCACCACCCAGTGTCATGATGACACAAACAGAAGGACAAGCTCACTCTTGTGGAAATCTCTGCACAAGTTATAATGTTTTTTCTTTTCCCTTTGTTGCAGATTTACCTTAATACACCCCCATCATTTAACACAGAGACAGAGGGCAACATTTGATACAAAAAAGTCCTGGATTTGAAACTGTGTTTTTATTCACTTTAGATAAGCTGGATGTGGAGGCTCGGCTTTGATTTCAACCAAAGTTGTGCCCATATTGACTAAAAGCAAGCAGGGGATGGATTTACACATGGTTTGAGGGTAGAGGGTGGGCTTGCAAAATTCCCTGTTATTGGATTCAGTTTTGAAAAAAAAAAGAGAAATACATATGCTGTATATAAATAAATAAAGGAATTGATCTAAAATGGTCAGCGGCCGGCTCACCCACAAAGAACTGGGCCAACCACTATATTTTAATGTGGTAAAAGACAGATTTCTTCAGAAATCTCAATATCAGTTTCCTCATGTGGTGCTAAAAGCAATTCTCTCAACACAGAGTCAAAGTATCATTCAATATTAGTAACATACCAACCACTTATCAATCACTCAATATTGTTAGTGGGAGGATCTCCAGGTGTGTTTTTGTGCACGGGTGGGGTGGGGGGTTGTGTGTGTGCGTGCCTTTGTGTAGAGATGAGAGAGAGATAGAGAGAGAGAGAAGGGAAGAGGTGTAGTAATCCATTAAACAGTCCCTCCATCTGCGGATTAGGTTAGGCCATCAGGAGATGGCTCCTTCACTCTGAGAGAGGGCCGAGGTGTGGGTCAAGCATTTAGTAATAAGCTCAAATGTCCTATAGTGACATGTTACCAAGGTTACCAGCCTGACCCTGTCCTAGCAACACCTCCTCCGGGTTCCTGCATCACACCACAGACGGTGTGACAGAGCACATACAGGTGACACTTGCACACACACACACAGATGCACACACACACGCACACATGTACAGGGATCGCTGCACATTTCTCCACTACTGTAACTCTATCTTTCTACATTTCCTCTCTCCATGCTTCCCTGATCCCTTCTTGGGCTTGTCCCGACAGGACCCTGTCCATGCTCTGGCGGGATGACATCACAGTTTAACGTGGCCTTTTTGACACTCAGCAAAATAAAAACCTTCAACTTAAGAGCACTACCAGAGGTCAGTTTAGGTGTCTGATATCAACTGAGGTGTAATTGCAGGGTCATCTCTCTTCTGGACGGTCAGAGGGATTCTAGCCTCGACCACTACCCTCTGCGACCAGCGTTCGCGGCGTTGAGGCCCCGCATAATGCTGATGCACCATTTGTCTGGGGCATGTTCTGGTCCACATGATGGATGACATGCGCTGATGCACAGGCTCTAAGTGATTGGGGAAGATTGAAGACACCCAATTCACTTACAGTAGCTTTGCTCTCCGTCCCATAACCAGGCAATCAGAGCGATGGGCACGTGTAAAATGTAGAAGTATGTGCTGGATATACGTACCAGACTTGCTGCGCCTTTACGCTGCATAACCTGCACTGTTATTGCTGCTGCACTCAT
Source organism: Amniataba percoides (assembly GCA_037176925.1). NCBI lineage: Eukaryota > Metazoa > Chordata > Actinopteri > Centrarchiformes > Terapontidae > Amniataba > Amniataba percoides. The sequence goes on from JBAJHX010000001.1 coordinate 18,374,682, forward strand.
TGTTGGGCTTTAGGTCTGCTATAGAATCAGATGGAAATGGAGGAATACACAAATTTGAAATCAATAAAATGATTATTCAACACCTGAGACTTGGCCTTATGAACCCATTCATATGTGTGATATGAGACCAGTGGTGGGAATGAGTGAATCAATGTCTGACATATTGACTACCAATAATAAGTCTTGTTTTGAGTGGTGATACTAATGTCAATATGATCGACAACATAAATATATAAATATATTTTAAAAAGATCACATTCTGGGCACGTTAACGCTTTTCTGGATATTTCTGGATTCTCTGTTGCTGATATGTGAATGCAGGCAGTGATCATCTCATGCAAGAAATCACATAGAAACATTAACCATTTCTTTCCTATTTAAAAGTGTCTTGTGTTTTGACAGGTATTTGGCTGAGATTAACCAAAAGAAATGTGTGATGATGACTTTAAACACATGAAAAATGATGTTATGTTCACAGATTTTAATAGGAAAAAGGAGGGTTGATATCTGTGATTGTGATTTGGTATTACATAGTATCGGAACCAGATTTTGTTGTATAGATCACCCCAATGAGCCGATGAACAATAAATTGGACTGGGATATTATTCAATGTGTAGGCAGATACACAGCAAGTCAAAAGGAATCAAGAGCATAAATGGGGAAAATGCTAAATAAAGTAGATTTTCACAGTACAGTACAAATAAAAACACTCATGTTCAGATATTTTTTTGTTAGACTATATATATTTTAAATACATATATTAAAAAAAACTCATGTCTGAAAATGAGCCCTAACAACACACCACTGTACTAATGACATATGTTTAATTTCAGTTATATTCTAAAATCACTAAAGGACCTAAATATGTTTTCTGCTCCTCAAATGTAAATGTTTGAAAATATACACACATTCTCTTCATGTCTACAAACAAAACAGACAATATTACACAATTTATATTTTATGTTTTAATGTTTGTCTGTGTTACTCTGATGTTCACTTCAGAGCAAATTTATGATAGAGAGAAGTTGTTTACATTTGGATCAGTGTACCTTCTGTGAGCTGTCTTTTTCTTTCTTCATGCTAAGACCCACCCTCGTCTACACTACAACGTTTCCTGTCTCTGATTCTTTAATGAGGAAACATATGCTGAGATGAGCACATCCTGAATCAAGTGCTACAAGATGGTATGCATCCTGCAATACAGCAACAAAAAGATGAGAAAGTATTGATCATCATGCTGCAGGTCCCATACTTTGAAGAGTGCAGGATAATCACAGATGTTTGGTTGTTTTTCTCTTTAGCCTCCTTTCACTGCGTTGGATGTGATAGTCCCTGAATGTGCTTGATGATTTTGTCATTGATTTCCTCCACAGTGCCTCTGCTGATTTCCTTTTGATGAGCCGTCGAGTAATTCCAGTTCGTGTGTGTCAGCTGAGGATGATGAGACTAACTACTCTTGAACATTTCTTGGAGAACTTCTTTTAATGGCCTAATCTTGCAAACTCTGTGTGTCTGTGTCATATCTTTAGATTTTTTAAGAAATGTTTTAAAAAGTTTCTCGCTAATGTGCTGAAAGTTTTTGGTAGCACAGTTCTGACACATACTTATTCTGCAGTTAATCGAACTGTTCTGTCTTTTTCATTTTGTGCCTGCTCTCCTAAGGCCTAGAGAGACACCATTGAGTGTTTTAATCCGTCCTTTAGAGTGTTGAATGTGAATGTCATTGAATGTCCTTCATGAATTTGCCATTGATTTTTCTTTTCCATAAAGCAGGTTTCCTCGGGCTATGTGACAACACCAGCTACAGGTAACTGGTTCAAACAGGGGGCAGTCAAATGAAAACTGCATTTTAATTTTTTGTCACATAATCCTTATAAAATGCACCAACCTTACCAGAAAGTCTTTTACAGGTGCATCAAGAAACCTATTATAATGATCCTTTTATCTATCAGCTAAATTACAAGGCTGCTTTAATCAGAAAAGTTTTAGGTCTTATATTTAAGATTTGATCTCTTAAGGGAAAATAAATGACTTTTTGTTGACCATTTTAAATATAAGTTACTTTTGACAATAGAATTCAGGCAGGAAGCGAACAAGGGAAAGAGGGATGAAGAAAAGTGAGAGATGGTGATGGTGAGATGGTGTGAGAGAGAGATGAGTATATTTTTAGCCGCATATCTGTCACACGTCTTTCTGCCTTTGATGGCTGGTGTCCATCAGGTCTCTGGAGCGTGGCGGCCTCAGCCTTGAAGCTACATGCGAGGAGATGCACCCACACACATGCTCACACAAACACATACACACACACCTACATAGACACTTCCTGTAGGTGAGGGACATTGCAAAAACAAGTGATGGAGAAGAAGCAGAGCGGAGGGGGAGCTGATAACAAGATGTTTAGTTCTGAAACAACACAGATTTTGTATTAATGTAAGATTATATGTAACATATAGGAATTAAGAATTAACACCACCAGCTAATGAAATGAGTTTTTATGGATTAAGCACTAAACAAACACCATCGCCTTCTCCTGGGAGACAGCCCACAGTGTCATGGCGTGATGGGTCTTCCTGTCTGTGGTCTTTAGGGTCCAGAGGTTTGTCAGGCGGCGCCTCCAGGGAGGAGAGTGAGAGTCTGGACACTGGAAAGGCATCCCCCCCTCTCCCCTCTCTGTCAGCCTGCTTCATTAGCCTCAGATGCACACACATACACACACACACACACAGGCAGACACATCCACATGTGCACCCTTACTGCACATACACAAATAAACAATTGGTCCTTGAAAGTGCTGCCTGTTGCATCTTAACCCTAAAGTGCACAGTCAGTGTAAAGATATGTTCAATAAATAATAATGCTTAACTTAAGGGAGAAACAAGTACCAAGTAATGTTTCAGTAAAATAAAAGCAAAGAAAAAAGAAAAGTCATTGAGAGTTATTAGCTGAAAGTTGACTGAATAATTGTCAAAGCCCACTAAGCCCTCATCTTTTTATACCGTCATTTAGGAAATAACTGCCTGACACTTGAAGTGTTTGAATGTGAATAAACTGAAGTGTATCACAGTATTCTGGCCTGAAACCATGAAATATGAATTAGTTTTTTCTCTGGTTTATTACAGGGTCATGGCAATATGTATGAGAGGTAAAATCTCTCATTAGCTGCACTAAATTCAAAGAGTACTGTAACAGGCTTGTAGGTTTTGAGTTAACAATTTGACTTGGACAATAAGAAGTCCATGGTTCTCCACTCTGTTGGACTTATCAACACATTACACATTTATTCAGCTGGAAATCTGCAAGATTGTGTGGTTACAGATCCGTGATGCTCGGCTCTCCTGTCCTGCTCTCTATTGGGAGCGGGCTGCACATTTGTACTAGAGAGCACAAAACATCTCCGTTATGATGGCGAATCATGCACAAGACGTGTTTGCAAAGGAGAATTAATAAAGGCCCTCAGGTATTTAATCTTGACGGCAATAGAAGTCGATCAACAATGTGAGGAGACCTTGAGCTGACAACGAACAATGGCAACGTGGAAAATAGGAAATGTAGAGATGAGCATGCAAAGCCTGAAAAGACTATGATCAAAATATGATAACAAAATAAAAAATTAGATACATAAATAAGCAAAGCAACAAACTAATGGTAAAGTGTGACCCAAATGTGAAGAGAATTACACAAAACTCATAAAGTGAAGAGGGAGAGGGAGGTTGTGGGGGGGGGCAGAAGTCAGTCTGTACGGTCTGCAGCTCGCCCCTCCATAGGACAGGAGGCCCGGTTGCCATGGTGATGCAGTATTTCTCCAGAATTGCACATATTGATTCGCAGAGGCGTCAACGGCCAAGCAGGAGTGAGAAGAAAATGTGTGTGTCTGTGAGTAGGGGGGGAGGGGAGGAGATGGGCTGTAGGGGAAGAGAGGGAGAGCGTAGGCTGGAGTAGAATCACCAGACAATGACTTGTCTTACTGCACACACCACACACACACCACACACACACACACACACACACACACACACACACACACGTTATGTGTACTTTCATGGGATGGCCCCTACACAGCTGTGTTCCTGTTTTTTTTTTTTAACATAATTTGTTCATGTTTTGTTTTGAAGTTGCTCTTCAAATGATGACATATAAGACTCAGCTGTCCCTGCAGGCTGCACACCTCGTATATATGTATATATATATATGTGTGTGTGTGTGTGTGAATTTGTTTGGTGAGTCTCTCCGAGCCGAGTGATGCACAGGGAACAGCTCGGAGAACCGCTTGTAGGCAAACACCAGTTAAAGCAAAAGATCCTGCCTGAAACAGAATCCACATATGTTATTCCTTGTATGCTCGACAATTCAATCAATATTTGAACACATGAAAAATTGTCTCCTAAACTGGAAACCACACACCAAAAAAAAGTGATGTAATCAAAAGACAAAGCCTGAAGCTGTTTCAGCGATAATTATCTGAGAATCATTTGGTGAACACCTGCGGGGAATGTCTCATTTTAACGTGAAAAATGTTTCTGTAAGACATTGCTTGAGCCTGAAATGATACTCGACACTGAAACTGTCTTTGAGTGTCATCACAGTGAACTAGGTCTCTCCAGTCTTTACAACCTGACATGGCCTCACTATCAATGCTGGGCTTTATTCAGCCATACAAAGTGCCCAGCATCAAGGAGAGTAGAAACATGAAGTGCATTTATCGAGTTTTGTGATATTGTGGAAAATGTTTATGTCTTGAACTTATTACTCCAGAACAAAAAGGTGTTTTTTTTTTTGGTTCATGGATATTAAAGCCCAGCAAATCTCATCATAAATTAAATAAAAAGATAGAAAGAACAAAACTGTGTTGGACACATACAGTAAACGGCCAAGACCTTATGATGACTGCAGTTACTTGAGCACCAAACCCAGCTGAAAACTAATACAGAGCGCAGTCACTCCGCCATGTTTGTGGTATTTAACAAAAACGAGGGCCATTAAGTTGGCGAGCAAGCAGAGATGAAGGGTGCAGGGAGACTGTTTGAAAAGCTGTGTGGATGCGAACGCTGAATTCCTTGAACGCTGTTTGAAAACTGTAATCCCAGCCGAAAGGTCAAAAGTCTCAGCAGGTTTTTTATTTGTGTCTTTGTGCTGCTGTTTTAAGCCCAGAACACGCTTTGTACTCCGTTCAAAGAGCAACATGAGGGGTCTGTGAGGAGATTAGTCTGAATGATGACGGCGGAGGCGGTGAAGTGCGTGGGCGTGTGAACGCGCGTGGACTCACATGCACGTGTGTGTGTGTTGTTGCTGTCGTATCAAAACCTCGTAACTGTAAAAGTAAACTTTTCAGGAGCTAACAAAAATAAAAGCCCTGGAACTTTTTTCCTACGACCTACGAACTGCAATAGATTAATTAGAAATGTCACTTTTTATTTAATGTCCCTTGTGCTTTTCCCAAGATGATAAAGATAGAAAACGTCTCTTCTTTCAGTCAGACGTTGTAACTAATGGCTTGGTATTTTTATATAAATATAATTTTCATATATAACATCCATCTTTCACTGCAGTGCTAATGGAGGATAGTTGGTACATAAGTGAGTGAAGGGAGCATCTATAGGGAATAACATGAAACACTCCTGGGAAACTGGTTTTCTGTCGAGACAACAAGAGGAGTCTACAGCTTGTGTGAGCATACAGAAAAATGATTGCACTCAGATATCACAAACATTGTCAAAGTCTTCACTATCTTCAAGATTTTTTTAGCAAATATCAAGAAATGTCTGATCTTAAACCAGAACCTGTATTAAAACTCCAGTACTTGAATGGCACATCACTCATCAGTAATAAAAATGTTCTCTTTTTTTGCGATGTAAAGAAACCTTTCTTTTCTTCCTCGATCCATGGCCTTCTAAATTTGCACCAAATGTCATTGAAATATAAAAGGGTTTTGAAAATATTCAGCCAACAATCTGGCTCGATTGAAAACATAACCTCGTTGGTTGAGCGAGGTAGTAAAAGAAGAAATGCTGAGGACACAAAGACACCCAGTGATATTGACTGAACAGAACGTTTCTTTCAAGAAATTAGTCAGAGAGCACTTATTTCTGTCACATCAACATGCGATGCTCTTTTGTGACAGTGTTATTACGCATTTTCACATGCATAGGATGTGTTTTATTGATGAGAAGCAGCATAAATCTTGACGCTTTCCTTCCTAAAATTTCCTATTTTGTTCTGCTTTCTGCTTCCTAATTTGAAAAAGTTTTCCAGGAGGTTTGTTTTTGGACAAAACTCTTCATATAGACTTTGCCTTTGTAACAGCCCTCCATCTGAATTTTTTGTGCTCCTGCAGAGACACATTACACATTACACAACAGTGTATGTGTCTGGCCATGAAGGCTGTTTCCTAGCAGACGTTTTTTATATTTCAGCACCGCAGTTTCCCGTGTCTCCATTTGTTTTCAGAATGGTTGGTCAGAGGGGAACAAGTCTCGCGGCTCTCATGATGTGAGCGTTATAAGTGGCGTCTAATACGTTTAACTAACCCACAAAAACAAAAGTGTCCGACCTCTTGTTTTCAGAGCTGGATTAGCATGCCGAATTAGTACAGTGAACAATAAACAAAAGCACACGTCGACACAGCACGTGGAAAAATGTTGCACAACACACCGAGCGCAGCGTTAGCCCAGAGGGCGTCTGGCCAGGGACGAGAGCTGAATTTAAGAGGCTCAATCACTTTCTCAAAAACAGAACTAATCCTCTATCTCTCCACAGCAAACACACACACACACACACACACACACACACAAAACACATCTTCCCGCTCTCACACTCTTTTGCCCTCTTTCCCACTCTACATTCAATGTGGCGCGCTCACAATTATGGGAGAGAGAGTGTATGTATGTATGCATGTGTGTGAGTGTGTGTGTGTGTGTGTGTGTGTGTGTGTGTGTGTGTGTGTGTGTGCCCATGTGTCAGTGTGTTTATTTGTCTTTGTCCGCATTGTGATTGTGATGGGGTGCTTGGAGACATTGTTAGCCCCTACAGAGGATTGCTGCCGTGTGTTTCAGCTCAAGGTCTCAGCCTCCGTCTCCGGCTGTGGTCTCAGCTCCTTCCAGCTGCTCCTGAAAGCTCCACTCTGCCTGAATGAGCTGCTAACCTTGGCACCAAATCAATATCAGCCAAACTCTTTGAAGAATCACAGATGGAACTGGCCTCACTGCTCTGTGCTCTCGGTGCTGTGCGATCAGCGTGTGTGTGTGTTTGTGTGTGTGTGTGTGTGTGTCTGTAATTGCTGCCAGCCTCCCTTTCCTGCTTGGCCTGCATCCAGAGAGTTGCACAGTGTGATGGTGGAGTATCTGCTCTCATTCATGATTGAGGGTGAGGTTTAGGGTTGGCTAAAGATCCCCCCCACCTCCACGCAGCCACCCCTTCCCTCATCCCTTCCCTCAACAAACACACACATGCATCCAAGCACATCATCATCACCACCTTTCACCAGATTTTTAATCATTAATTTAACGTGTTGGTCAGTTTCCTCATCCTGCGAGTAAGACATAAGGTGATGCTTTCTTCGTTCCTCACAGCCGTCTTTGTCCTTGGCCCAAACACACACTCACACATGCATGCTTCCTGTAATCCAGCCCGGTATCATCTGATCTGGGTGTTGCTGAAGCTGATCGATGGTTGTGTTGAAGTATCTCGGGGTATGATGGGATGCTGCATTCACACAGGCACAGAAACATATCAATAGCCTGGATGTTCGCACCCATCATCTCTGTTTCCAAATACAATTAAATAGCTTCTTTTACACAAATGCACTCTGCGCACAAGCAAACATTCATACAAACAGACACACACTAGGATAGATTTTACAACTGATGGACTGCGCAGATGTCAGCACTGGTGTTAAAAATGACACTTTGACGTACTAAAGTGCTTGGAAACAGCAAAAAGTATAATAAAGTAATAATAAAAAGTGAGGAAATCTGTCCAAATAATATTAACTTTCAAAGACATGTGCAATACAATAATTAGGGAAATTCACAAGGAGGTCAGATGATGCCGCAGACTGAAGGGAAGTGACTTGTTTAAGACGCCAAGTTTGGATACCGGCTGCTCAGCTGGAAAAATGATAATATGTAGACTGATGATTAAGTTTCCTCTGACATCCATCCACATACATGAATAAGACAGCAATGCTCTAATGCATAATGTAATATGCTGCCTCATGTATGTTGTTTAATGCTGAATAAATTGAATTCAGAGCACCAACCCAGTACCATAAAAACAACTTCCATCAGATCTAAGAAGTGAGGTTCAGATTTAAATCCATGTCTTGGCTTAGAAGTGTCCCCAGCTGTTTTATTACTTAAGTCACACTCACGCTATGTGGAGAGAAATAGAAAGTTTGAATTGAGTGTCACTGTGCTTCAAGTGCGGATAATCAGATTCATTTTGCCTTTACACATGGTCGGATCACACCTCATATGAACTGATTCATTTCAAGCAGCTTCAGTCATTCGCCAGATGAAACTTTAGGTCATAACTTTGAATATTTTCATTTGTCTGTTAAATCACTATCTATCGTCATAAGATCCAACACAATGGTGACTGAGCCTGTGGTCCACTGATGAAGGCCTGCAGTATTATGACCTCTTCTGGACAAAGCATCACCCACCTTTATGTCAAAAAGTAAATCACTAATGTGCAAAAAAAACAAGTCATCTGTTGCGTTAAGCAGCATTTAGTCTTCTGTGAGCACGGATGTTTAAATGAGGAGTGACTGGTTGCAGCTTTAAGTTGAGCGCTACACACAAACATGTTCAATCAGAGTCCCATAGAAACAGAAAAGAATAGAGGAGGCTTGAGCACTTTTCACTCATCAAAGCTGCCGAGGGCAAATCCGTCCGTCTCCTGACTGGAGTCTATTGATGGGAAGGACAGCCGCACAATAACAAATATATTCCTCTGATTGTATTCTGCCATCATTTTTCTTTGTCTCCTTCTTTCTGCTTCTTCTTCTCATTTCTTTCCCCTTCCTCCTGTCCTCATTATTTATCTTTAGTCTATTCTATTACCTTCCCCCCAGTTCTTATGCCTTCCTGCCTTCTCGTATTGATTTTCATTTATAGGTTTTCATCCTTTTCACTCCCATTTCTCTGCACTGATGGCACCTTGCAGCTTGCCTCTCACTCTGCCTCTTCCCTCACCTCTCTGCAAGTAAATGCCTTCCACATTCTCTTGCCATTGTTTTGATATAATACCAGACACTTCTGGACTTTGCAATACAGAGAGGCCAGGCTGTGACAAAGAGCAACGCACTGCGGGTGAAGAGGTCTCGGTAGCCTTGCGCTATTCAAAAGCCATAAAGGTCACTCACTTTCCTTATACATCAGAGAAAAGGAGTTGGTATGGATCCAGAAGGCTTTCAGTGAAAAGAGGATAGCAGTGGATATTAAAAGATTTATTATAGAGTATATTCACCGCAGTACAAGAACTCAATCTGCTTCATGGATGTTGATGTTACTCATATCAAGTGTCTGCTGTGAGTTGTGAGTCAGGAGTTGGATTGGCTCAATAAATATATTGTTGTGAGTCTCTGCACCTGCTCTGTAGATTCAGTAATCACAGAAAGGTGGTGTGGAGGTAAAAAAAAAAAAAAGCAAACAAATAAAGAAAATCAGAAGTGTCACAATCTTGCCAGGCTTGTGCCATTTATTGTCACACTAAGCACATTTTCAGACAATCATTGAGCTGAATACAAAACAAAAAAAGAAAATTCATATTTCATTTAGTTGCCTTGGATGTCACTTTTCTATTTTTTTTCCTCCCATCTTACTTACACTGATTGGATTCAACAAACTCTCCTAATCACACAAACTTATCGTCAATCCAACCTGATGACTCCTGACTGTTTGAGAGACGTCATCATGAACGTAATCCACACCAACAATGGGCAGCCTGTTCCACTAGTGCGGGAAAGTTTCATTCCCAATAGACGAGTAGGCCGAGAGTTAAAAAGACAAATTCCATGCCACAAAGCTTCAAGTTCTGTTGTCGTACGATCAGCAAAGGAGCATTACAAATTTAACAGTCAGGGGTTATATTAGGGGACTGAGATGAGAAACATTGCTGTTGTCAGTGTAGTTACATGCCAAAAAAAGAATCTTGTTAAAGCAAAGTGATCCATGACTTTTGTTTTAATGATTTGAAAATAAGAGGTGGTCTATGGGGTGTGACAGTCATGGAGATATATGACAGAACCAGCCACCATTAGACTACAGGTGATATTCCACTGTCAGATGTAACAGAGTGTGTTTACTTGGAGGGTGAGTCGTGTAAATGCACTGGGCCAGTTGTTGGATTGTGTCAACATTTAAGACAACATCCAAAGAAGACATTTATTCATTAGGAATCATAGTTAAGTGGTGTGAGTCTGAGAAAATATATGGATGTGAATCTCTTGTGTGTGGTTCTTGCATGAGATGTTAGATTTACGGCTTTGTAGTTTCATGTAGGCATGAAGGGAGATTAGTAGCATCCTCGCCTATAGACTACAGGAGCGTCCCATGTGTAATACCCCTGCTGAGAATACATCACCAGACCATAATCTACAAAGGCAACGCTGTTTAACTTGGATGGATAGCTTTCGGATCGTGTGCAAACTGGACTCCTTGTTTGTTTCGACTCTCCAGCCAACGAGGAAGCAGCAGAGTATCAACGGAGCAAAATGTCAACTAAGAGGACAGATAACGAGATGGCGTCGTCGGAAATGCGTGCCCTTATTCTCCACTCCTTGTGCAAACATGCTAATATCGATGCTGGTTATTAATTGACCAGACAAAGAGTTATCCATGGAAGCGGGCGGTTTCACGCTGATAAGGGCAGACACTGTCTCTGCCTCTCAAAGACCCTTGATAGAGAAAGGAGACAGACAAGAGAGACTGTCCAGGAATGAGCTGATGTTCACAATGTGTCTTTCAGACCTCACTGGGCATCTCTGTTGCAAAAAAAAAAAAAATCCATCTTTTATCTGCCAATAACCAATGATTTAGAAATATATGTAAGATCATGTAAAATGACTGATTCACAAAGAAATGTTTTACCTGCTGACTCATGCAGGATCAGGGTGAATTTAGTGAGTTTCGTGAGAATTGTGCACGTAGAGACTGGTGGATTGTGTCAGTGTCACACTTTCATTTACAAACACATGATCTCAGTTCTGATGAATGCGGCTTATCACACAAATATCACACTCATCACTTTCATTTTATGCTGGTCTAGTCTAGAGCCATGAGTAAAAAAAAAACAACAAGTAAGATACCAGTCTTTTATACAATTAGATGAAAAATACAGGCACTTTGTTTCTTGTTTTACTTTTGGTTGATAAACCAGACAAGGCTACCCTCATTCAGGCTATGTGTGTCATTATTGTCATGATAGAGGTCATCATAAAGCCGAGTGTCCTGGTGTGTAAAGGGAAGTAAATCACATGTGGTAAAAATGTTAAACCAGCAGCTCTTTTCAATCCTTTGAGGAAAGTGTCTCTGAAATGCTTCAGTGCTTCATACAGTTAAACTGGAAGCTGAGAAAAAGTCTATTTTGAGGCTTTTGTCTCAGATGGGTTTGCACTGGCAGTGATGTTCAACTACCAGGACACTGATTGATTTTGGTGACTGTGCTGGGACAAGGGGCAGGTTTTAACCTGACTGTGTGTGTGTGTGCCTTTACATGACAGTCTTGTGGTGGGTCATGTCCACATCAGTGAGCGCCCTGCCTTACCTATAGATGGGGTGGATGTGCTTCTGGGAAACAATTTGGCTGCTAATGGTATCTCAACTGATGGCTCTCCACCTGCTAAGTCAACGCCTTTGCTTTTAAAAGAACCACATGATTGTTAACTGGAGTTCCCAGATGCAGAGTCTGATCCTGCAGTTCAGAAGCAGGAATGTGATTTGGAAAGTCATTTGTTCTCTTTCTCTCTCCCAGTGAGCAGCAAGCAAGTGCCTCTTTAAGTGAACTGTCTGACCAAGTATAGGGTATATGCTGGGAAATTACATATAATTTATTTATCTATCTAAAACGTGTGTGTGTGTGTGTGTGTGTGTGTGTGTACATGTGCCCAACCTCAGGTCCACATCATCTTGCTGCCTATCCACTGTGTGTTGTCACAGCCAGGTCTGACCCTGACTTAGTTACTTTTTCTAAATGGATTACATAAATACACACGTGTAGATGCAACTAAACATTCAGCATAAACAAGCCTCTGCTTTTCACATACGTGGTTATTACCACAGCCAGATTTTTACAACTGTGAGACGTTCCCATGTAAGCAAACGCTAAAGCTTTGTCGTGTTATGCTCTATTTCCATTAACTGTACCAGCCTTTCACGTTAGCCATCGCAAGTACTGTGTGTCTTCAAGCTGACACACAGGTATTGATCAACCCATTATCTTCTTTTCACACAGGTTCAACTCCTACCAGCTGAACTACTCCGTGGTAGAAAAAGAAGCGCTGGCATTAATGTTGGCTTTGCGACACATCCATGTCTACCTTGACTCTGGGAGACCAGTTGTTGCATGTGCTGACCGGAGCCCACTCACTTTTTTTGAACTCCTTTCAGAATCCAAACAGGAGGCTCGTGAGGTGGGCTCTGTTTTTGCAGCCTTACGAGGGACAGATGCCCTTTCCCACACACCTTTGTAGCTCTTTCCAGCTTTATTAATGGTTACATCCTTTCCGGCCTGTTGTCTGCAGTCTTTTCTATCTTCTTAAACTACTTCTGGGCACCAAGGCAGCTGATGTGGGGGATGCTGGGTCTGGAGTGGGGATGAAGTTGTGTAAATGTGTGTGTGGACAGGTTGTACGTAGGGCAGGGTCTTCTATTTTTTTTAATAAATTTAGAGTGGTTTGTTTTGATTGTCATATAATTGATTACTGTAGTTTAAAAAATGCAATTTTGGTAGGAGCTCTGACTATGGGGGAGAGAGCAGGATTGGCCTTATCCCTCTGATTTTGTTCCAGGAAGTCACAGGACGGAGCTGGGAGCTTCCCAAAGCTGAATGTTTAGGATATTGCATCATCAAACCCGACCAAGAAACAGTTCCAGTGTCCAAAATCCTTTGAATCCTTGAGCCCTTTATTAAAATATGTTTAAGGACGTATACTTTTGTTATTTATTTCACCTTTTTAAGGCAGAAAATGGGCAATCCAGCTGCTGAATCTTCATTCATATTTGATCTGATTTGATTGACACTTTGTTTCAAGTCTCATACAGTGACACATTTCCGGCTCCTGGCCATGCCTATCTTCTGAAAAATGAACCGGAGCACAGGGATGGTATAGCGGACAGTGTAATGCACATTTATGTGTATGTGTCTTATCCTTCGAAATGTTTTGACATTGTAAATGCGCACCGCTGCTTCATTTATTCCACCAGAATAATACCACCATCACACTTTTCTTTTTTGACTTTTAATGACAGTTGGGAAACCAGCTTATAGGTGCATTACTCCCATCAGCTATATTGGAGTGTGAAGCAGTAGACACCACACTCACTAAACTTGTTTCACTTTTATTCATCGGATGCTTACTTGACTTGGCGTGGAAGAAACATCCATTGTCAGAGGTGCAGCACGTTATGCAGTGGTGTGTTTATTGTTTGTTTGTGATTGGTGCTTCGCATCCACATCACTCATATAGATATTTCATACACAACTTCCCTGATCACCGAAAAAAACTTTTTTTTTTGTATTTCACATATCTCATTTAAACAGGTTGGATTATTTAAAAACTATGTGCAGTCCTTTTCCTTTTTGACACACTTCTGAGCCAGGTTGTGAAACACACAAAGAATTTAAAGATCTGTGTGCCTCTTGGAGATTGTTTTATTCCAGTCTTTACCATGAGAAAAAGTAGAAGGTCAACTTTAATATATGACTGAGAGAATCTGTGTCCGCTCTGCTGAGATTTGGTATGAATATGATTACTTTCATACCGAGATCAGCCGCTGCACTCCCCTCTCTCTGTTTGCCCCACCGCAGAGTCCTCACCTCCAGTGCTACTTTGCTATTTTCCTCTTACTGATTGAAAAAATCTAAAAGTGTCCAGTAAAACGGGGGTCTTTGCCCCTGTAGCCTGGCATTACCAGGAGTCCTATTATCCTCAGTGATAGCTGTGAGACATGAACACGCGCGCGCACACACACACACACACACACACACACACATGAACAATGGCACATCGATCACACATCACTACATTCTGACATTGTGAAGACGCCCACACACACATACACACAGATACTCAAACACACTCATACACACGCACACATACACACATATACGGCCACAACAAAAACATTGATTTGCCCCCCTCCCTCTGCAGAAAAACACTGCCAATCTTCACCAGGCTGTAATTTTATGGCACAACAAAATGAAAGGGTAATTTTAGCAGGATAGTGGAGGAGAGGCACAATCGGAGATAAAGGGACAAAGTTTGGTGTCTGAAAGGCCGGTGATGATGATAGCAGCCGTGCAGGGAGAGAGAAAGGAGAAAAAGAAAGGCCGCTTGACAAGGCTGACAGCCTCACGCCTCGCTGCCCTGCTCAGCACAGAAAGACAGGTGCTAAAACACTGCAATTTAGATAGTTTACTGGCCATTGTCAAAACACTAGCGCAATCTGCCGAGGGTTTAACGGGTTTAAAGTCACTCAGTGGAGAACCCCACCACCTCCACCGCCTTCGACTCATTACTTTCCACTGCTTGCTTTAGTTCATTTTTTTTACATGGACCTGTGCTGAGTGTACAAAATATTAAGCCTGCTTATTCTGTCTTTCCAATGGACCGAAAGTTTGGGGTCATCTTTACATTTCATGAAAAAACGTCATATTGTATAGAATTTATATTTCTTTGTATATTTCTTTAATTGTTTATTTATCATTCCTGTAACTCTACAGCTTTACTTAATATGAATTAAAAGTGAGTGAAATTGCAATCATTTGATTATTCCTTTCATATATTTCTGTTAAATCCACTTGAGCCAGGATGCATCTACATTAGCAAAGAAGAAGGCGTTTTCACACAATAGAAAGTTTAATAGTTGGTGCGACAGCGAGATGATTTATTTAAAGTAAAAATGAATGTGTTTCTCCTGCCGTATCTTTTAACACCCACAGTTAGATTTAGATTTTTAACCAGCCACCAGATAAGCACAGACAGTTCATTATGCAAGTTTAAAGATGCTTTTTCTTCTGCTTCACATTATGGGCAATAAATGCAGTCTCTGAAAGCCACAGGATAAGATTATGTCAGGAATGGTACTGTAGTATAGCACAGAGTCCAAAAGGATTTTATTGTGATTAGTCACTGTTCCCTCTTCTTCCTCACTTTGTCCTTCTTCCTGTGCCAGATGGTATCAGTATATTGTGTAGCCCTGATGAAGAGAACCCATACCTTTTATTCAGTTTGAGGGAAGGCCAAGATAGATTGATATTGATAACTTCAAATGGAGGCTTTGGTCTGTGGTTTGCAGACTGGAAGATGTCCAACATTTTCCACTTTTCCTGCCCTCACAGACAGAAAGGGTTGCTGTCTCTGTATTGATGAATCCACTCTGCAAAGCCAAGAAGTCTCTGACAGTTAATCAGTTTTTCTTCTCTTTTGTCTTTTCTCTTGTATCATTCATTACACTCTCTCTGTTTGGCTGTTTTTCTCTGCTTACTGGACATTTTCCTCAAAAGCTTAGAAATCTGCATGCCTCAAAGCCATCAATGGAAATAAAAGGATGGACTTTTATGTGCACTTCACAAGAAAATGGGCTGATATTAGATAGACTGTAGGACTGTATGAATGTATCTGCAACCAAACACACATGCAAACTCCTCAGCTTAAAATGACACAATAAAATGTGAGTAAACACATCAAATAGTATTAATGTGAACTTCAAACACAATCAATATGAAAATATACATTTCACTGACTTTAGGTAATGTCACTTTGCAGATAAATACTGAAATGAAATTGAAAGAAAAATTGCATAAAAGATATAAATAAAAGGTTTAATGTTTTTGTTTGTTTCTAATGTCATGTCACTATTTTTGGCTAAAGTAGTGTACTTAACATGTTATTTTTAGGCTGCTTTTAGGTTAGCATGAGTTTATGGACTGTCCGTTGGCCAGCTATTTGGGTTCAGATGGAAACATCACATATCTGTTACATAGATCGCCATATTTGAAATTGACATTTGCATCCCTAAACAAAACAGGGTTTCAAATTTTTGGTTTTGAGTGAAATGCAGCAATAACCTCTGGATCTGGAGTTCCCTGTATCATCTGATCACCTGAACTTTCATCTCATGCCATCATCGGGTTAACACGCATCCTAATAACATCAAAAGTAAAGGCATTTCCATCAGGGCACCGCTGTCCCACCTCTGCAGCACCACAGGATGTTACTGCACTCACTGTGATGGGGGAATCCAGAATCTCATTATCAATCTGCTCTTTCAAAACAATTCACGAAACAGATTTTTTAGATTACCATGATTCATTTTTCAGGATAACATTAAAGAAAAGTTTTCATTTGAACTGATGTTGACTTTGAAAATCTTTGTTTGCCAATTCCTGGGTTGTACTTTCTTTTTTTTTTGTAATCATTTGTTAAGTTTCCTTTAACTTTAGTATCTTTCTCCTGGAGAAAGAAAAACAGAAGACAATGAACACAAGCAAGAGTAAAAAGAAAGAGTGGGATAGAGAGAGGAAAGTGTTTTCTGAGCAATGTTTAGAGTTCTATAGGAGTGGTGACTGAATATTGATGATACAGTTGGAAGAAAAGAGAACAAGTGCAATTGGAGAGGCCTCGAGGGAGCTGAGCTGACCAGAAGAAGGATAGATAGATAGATAGATAGATAGATAGATAGATAGATAGATAGATAGATAGATAGATAGATAGATAGATAG
>JBAJHX010000001.1:18410595-18425730 GCA_037176925.1 Amniataba percoides
ACACACACACACACACACACACACACACAGAGCAGTGATTCCCTCGGACTGCAGACGCAGGCAGAAACAGTCACTCTGATATTATTAGACATTGCACTTTAGAAAGCCAGATGATTCATGTTTTTATTTGAGAACCATAAAACAATAAAGTATGATTGCTGCTGCGCTTACTGCAGCTTCCTGCAGCAGGATTTGATGGAGGCCAGTAAATGACAGCTTTGATTTCTGCTCACACTTTACTCTTTGCCATGTGTGATTATCTGTATTCATCTGTAGAGAGGCAACACCAACAGATGTATTACACTAATGACCTGTGGTGAACATATCATACATACCAAGTCACACTTGGGAAATTGGAGGAAAAAAAACATGTATTTTTATGTATTTTTATTTGGCTGGATTTCAGTAAGACTGTAGGAACTGATGAAAATGAAAAACTGATCAAAGTATGAGCACAGAAGAAATATCCTGGATAAAGAAGGAAAATTTTGCCATTTGAAGTAAATCAAAGATTCTTTCTCCATTATGTTCACAAACCTGAGTTGGTCTTTTCCTCCAATTTGTTTGACATGGTTTTAGATTTTGACTGCAGGAAATTGTTGTTAAGGTAGTATTTAATTTTTTGTGACCCCAACAGTTTGAAAGCTGAAAAAACAATTGTTCGAAATGGTCTTCATGTGCTTCACATGAGTTCCTGTCAATCCATCAGGTACAGCTACTTCATGCAGGTGTGTGGCGGTGAGAAGGTACACAGGATTTGAGCCTTGTACTTTAAAATAAGCTCTCTTTTTTCATTCCTCACACAGCCTTCGTTGTCCTATTTTGTGTGCAACTGAGTGCAACACCATAGATTTAAGACAGAAGGTCTTGAAGTGTGCTCTGTCATCCCCACTGGTAAAATGCGTAATATCTCCTCGTGCTGTGTGACTTCAAGCTTCTTTACTCTTCTTTGAGCGTCAGCTACAAACGAGTTTGCTTTTAGACGAGGTCAGACGACATGTTGCACAATGCTTTTTCCCAGAATGCTCTACTTTAATCACCAACACATATATGGGAACATTTATTTCCACACAGAGAAGCCAGGTGTTCCAGGAAAATCCATCAGACTAAAGAGACCTCAAACTTCTCCTCCCTCTTGAGCTCAATGCAAAGACATTTGATTGTTGGGTGGCACTAGTGCACAGATACAATAGGCTGCTGGTTAGGCTATTTGATTATAATATTGTGCATCGCGCTCAGTTTGGTCTGAAAATAAATCCACTTGAGGAGTAAATTCACACACATCAACTAGTTTGGCTACTTAGTATTCACACTATGCTAACACGTTTTTACAATTTATTATACTATTGTTTATTATACTATTACATTATAAATCTCATTTACACACAAAAGTCCCTCATTCAGACTCATCAGTGGCAGTCTGAGCAGCTGCACATCTTCCTGAGTGCACTTCTGTTCAGGAGTGGCTTCTCCTTCACCACTCCACCTTCAAGGCCAGACGGGATGAGAGTGCTTCAGCCTCCTCCATCTCAGCACAGCAGCTCTGAAGCTCTGTCAGAGAGGCCATCGGCTGTTTTTGCTACTATTCTCAGTGAGGCTCTTCTCTCTCCAGCCAAACGCTTATACAGAGAGTCGAGATCTCAGAGCCTTTGAGGTTTCAAACTTCTTCCAGTTTCAAAAACAGGGGGCCACTGGGCTCTCATACCATGCCCCGAGTGTGTTCCTGAACCAAACTCCTCTATAGAGTCAACAGACAGTTCATGGATTGCTTTTTGCTCTAACACTTTCAGTGAGCTGTGAACTTTTTATGGACAGCTGTGCCTGTGAATTAAACTTTCTGCAGGTGGAATCATGATCTGGAAATGCAATTTCAACAAAACAGGATGTGTGAGGTATTTATTTATCACTTTTCTAAAATATGTCTTTCCATCACACGTTGTTTCAAGTAAAAAGATAAAGTAAACACAGAATACAACAGAAATGAGAAATGAGTGCAACAATATTTATATTTTAATTTGTGGCAAAAGCTAAGTCATTTTGTAAAACTGTTTTCTTCAGGCTTTGACTTTCTTCCACCAGCACACATTATTTACAGGCAGCTGGTGGCTGTCTGCCACACTTCAAGGTGTTTGTGTCACCGGCAAGCACGCCCACACACACACAGACACACACACACACACAAACATCACTCCCCCTGACACACACAAACGACAGCGTGTCCCTGTCCCCTTGACACACAACCCCTGGCCCCACCTTACTCTGTCCCCTTAGCTTGCCACTTCACCACTACCTCCCTCCTCCGTCTGCGTGTGTGTACATACATGTTTGTGTGCGCCTCTGTGTGTTTGTATTGGAGTGTATGTGTGCGCACACGGCTCCCTTTCCCACCTGAAATATGGCCGTGTCTGCCCGCTCTGTATATCTTGACTCGTCCCTTCAGCAGAAAACCTTGGTCGCCGCTGATGGAAGAAGCATCGCCACAAATAGCTCAGAGACGCAACGCTCTAACAGGTCACAGGCAAAATGAAAGAGGCATGCACTCAATGACATTTGTGGACTGCATTCATGCACTGTTGATCCATTACTCATGGAAGGAGGATGCTGTATCAAACCATAAAAGGTTATGCTTGTTACGGGAATGAAATAAAACTATATGAAATCTAATAACCAGTGAATAACCTGTATAGACGTTATATCTTTGAATGGTTCTTGTCTGTCTGGGATGTAGTCTAAGCCATGATGGGTCACAGTCACCTCTCTTTTATATCTTTACGACGACATATATTATGTTATATGGTAATAAAATTTTCTCAAAATTCAGTTTAAAACCAGTTCAGAGATAAAATAACCAGATGGAATGCAATGGTACATCCAAATGTATTAATAGGTCAGTAACAGATATGCAGTGATTCAGCGTCCTTTCTCCTGACACCAATTGTGAGAATATGAGAATATCTGGTGATTTCAGTGCTCTTTCATCCATCCATTTATTAACTATGCTGATTATCCTTAGAGATTTGTAGGTTGTGTGGAGGTGATGATGCAAGGTGGCACTGTGCGAGAGGCAGTGGACAGCCTGGACATGTACCAGTACTCTTTTTTAAAGTACATACACTGCGTGTGTGTTACATTTTGATTTAAGGGAACATTAAATCAGTGATTGCTGTACCACTAAAAACTAATTTTGCTGCCAGCTGTCACACAATAAATTTTGCTGATAGTGAAACCATTGTGGCCAGTAGCTGATCCACTTAATAAGGTAAAAACTGGGACCAATAAAAATCCAGCATTTTGGGTCAGTGCTTCCAGAGTAGTTTTATTGTTATAAATAGTATTTTTAAAAAGTTGAGGTGTCCATTGTCTGAACACTTTAAAAGATCACACATCCTCCTAAGTTTGTCAGCTGATTAACTGATTGATTGAGCACTTTTGTAAGTCTATCTTCACTTTTTGTGATAAATATTCAAAGATAATTACTCAATAATGGTGGTGGAACTACAGCACTAAAGTTATCGGGTTATGAAAAGGCTTTGGCTATTAGTTTCTAATAGTTATTTGTGAAGCCCTTCACCAGGTGTTTTTGCGTCATCAGATGGGTTTGCTCTGGCCGAACTCAAGTTTCTTCAGTTACAAACTGATGGTCTGTCTCAAACAAAGTACTCTCCTTGTGGCGGGGAGTCAAGCGGAGAGGACATGTAACTTAATGTTGGGTGAAACACTACTGCCTTTGTCCACAGGACCTCCAAGATCAGCACAAAATGGAAAGTTCCATAGAGCTGCTTAAAAGTACAATAAAAAAAGGGATCATTGCTTGTTTTGCAGTAAGTAAGTACTGATGGTTGCATAATATTACACAAAACATTAAAGTGAAACTAACTCAAACTCACCAATCCCCTGCAGGCTTAAAATGTTTGAAAAGTTTGTGTTTGAAAAGTTTTTACTGCTGGCAACAATTGTTTTTATCGGTTTCCGTGGGTGCTTGTTTTCCATCTCTGAAACTTGTGAGCTTAAATTCATTCAACATCAACCGCTGAGCCTTTCCAGCCTACAGAGGGCGAGTGATACTCCAGAGATTTGGGTGGATCTTGAACGTTCCCTCTGTGTGTCTGTGTCTCTTGCCAAGTACATGCTGGTAGAGGCTCCAGAAAAAGGACAGACAGTTGGACGACATTAAGTGATGTCAGTGTGATTTTAATATGTGCGTGATTATAGTGTGGAAATCAACATGTGCAGCTTAGACAGGTGCTGCCAGACTGTTACGGGATCTTTATTCTTTCAGGTGTGTCATGCCGTACTGCAGTGACGTATTTAAAAAAAACTGGCTCATCCTGTTTTTTTAAAGTGTAGCTGTGTTTCACCGCAGTGGGGGGATTGACTTTCTCTTCACTCCACGAATGCGCCCTTCTCTCATTAGTGCCACCACAGGCAGCTGGAGCTTTGTTCAAGAGCACTTGACAGGTCACTGAGTGTTAACATCTAATGAGAGCATTGCACAGTAATCTTCAATGTGTCACACAGGCTCTCCAGTCGCATGGTGATGACTGGCGGATGATTGTGGAGGATTATGTAGAAAATGGACCCACTCAGGTAAAGTCCCCTCCAATCTCTGGCTCTGTGCTCCGAGTGGCCCGCAGCCTTGTTGCCTGATGAAATCAATTATCAGTTTCCTCAATCAGACTGCGGTCTCAGCGGCGATGGCGAAAGACAAAAAAGCTCACGCCCGCGAAGACTCCAAACAAACAAAATCAAGGAACAATGAATTATTCCATTTGGAGCAGGAGAGTGACAGGCGGCTACGTGGGATGTGTTTAATGAAATGCGGGCGCTCACAACGCTCACACATACACACTGGGGCTGTCAAGATATCGAACCAGAGAGGCTTCAGCAGCCTCCCCTGGCTGCTTCAGAAACAGGATGCACCAATCAGCCTTGGGCGATTTATTTATGTGTGTTTGTGCATTCATTTGTGTCTGAGAGTTTGACGGCGTGCTTGCATGCATTTCTCACGTGCATGTGCATACACCTGTGTTCATCAGCTGGTGCGATGCATGTCATATTTTGGAGGAATAATTTTCACCATGTGGAGTAATCACTCTGTTTGCTTCTCTTTGTGCACATTAGGAGAATCTGCTCTTTCTAGCTTGTTCCCCTGTTGTTACACCTCAGTAGTGCTAGAGGGAGCTCTCCTCCGTTTCACCATCTGACAGGTGAAACGGACCCCCCTTTTTACCCACGGTGCCTCAGCCCCCCTCCCCTCAGCCCCCAGGCAGCCAGCGGGGCTACTGGGCCAAGGCCAGTCCAGCCCTTCAGCCACAGAGATGGGCTCGGATGCCCCAGGGGACCGGAGAGGGACTGGCAGGGGCCTGAGCTGTGGTCAGCCACAGGGTGGGACAAAGAGCGGGGATGCTGAATGCAATCTGACCCTGTCACTCACAGAGTGGAAACAGGGTTTGGAGAGAGGGTAGAAGTAAAGGAGGGAGAACACAGAGAGAGGAAGACGGGGGGCAGTCGGACAAAGATAGAGAGCAAGACGGAGGTCCTATCAGGGCTGAATGGATCCATCAATACAGTAAAAAGAAAGAAAAGAAAAAGATTCAGGCTGGGAATTATTTTGGGTCGGTACAAAAAAACCTTGCCACTTTGCAGATTGGGTGTTTAGTGTAAAAACCCAAGGTCTAAAGCACGGCTGCAGTCTGGGCGCTGAAAAGCCATTCTCTGAATTCTGTTCTTTAAATGGGGAGAAATATTGATCTGGCTCAGCTGGCCCTGTAGTGCTCTGTGTGTGTGTGCGTGTGTGTGTGTGTGTGTGAGGCTTTGTCTTTTAGGACCCAGTGGGGGTGGCGGTGGGGTGTTACCATGGATACGGCCTCACCCCCACCGCCACCACCACCACTACCCCCCACTATTGCAACACACGCACGAACACACGTATACATACGTGCACTGCTCCAACCAAGGCTGTAGGTGTAAAGTACACACAGACACACACACACACACACACACTTTTTTTAAGGCCTGTGGTCAAAAGATGTAGAAATTTCTAAAGGCGTTTCTAGACGTGTCACACTCCTGGACGTACAGATAAGGATAAGAAATTGACCCTAAGGCTACACGCACACACACACGCAATAAGGTCCAAGGAAACAGACAATCATGGTGAAAAAAAACTGCAGAACACTAATGTGCGACACAGACTCATCGCTCATCATTTCCTTTCAATTTACCCTCTTTGTCTCTTCCACCCTAACACACTCCTCCTTCTCACACACACACACACACACACATCATTTTGTGCTGTGTCCATGATATGCTGTACATTTCTTGTACCATTACCTATTTATGTGCACTTACACACACCCAGCACCATGTGCTTTAAGGCTGATATTTTCATAATTACAAATGTGAACTAGCATTGTCACCCTGACACACACACATACACACACATACACCTGTCTTGTGGGATTGAGACATGAGGGGAGGAGATCAGAGTGGTTTACTGCCAGGTAACTGATATAAATACCCCTCATTACAATGGTGACAGGGGTTTCTTCTCTCCTCTGGCAAAATAGCATCATTAGGGTCACACACACATACAAAGAGTGGTCACAACACACACAGACACACCTGAAGATAAACAAAGATGTACACACAGAGGGAACAAAAAAAAACAACTGACTGAGATGCAGGTATAGAAACATGGAAGAAATAGAAACATGATGCTGGAACACAGTGCAGACATGAGGTACCCACATCTCACAAACATGCAAACAGATAAATATGGAGCACATTGCTCCTTTTTCCTAAATGATGATGACGATGATGTTGATAATGATAGATCGTAGAGGGTTTCATAGGGTCGTTATAAGGCAGGAAGTCGCAGTGCTAGCCGACAGAGGGAGATCAATACGCCCAGGGTCAGTTACAATATTTAGGGTCACATGACTCCAGGACCAAAATAAATCAGGATGTGAAATATTGTTGGGGTGGATGCCGGGATGGGCCTTCGACGGAGATGAGTACGAGGGAGGAGAGGGAAGAAATGAGAGGAGGAGAAAGAGAAAGACAGGGAGCGTAAAGAAGTGAAAGACGAAAGAAAACAAACTGTATAATGTAAGATGGCTGAGCTGGACCTCGGCTGAAGTTTTTGCTTTGAGGATGTAAAAAGGTGTCATGAGCACATTTTGAAAGTCTGAAAGGATGTATTTATTATTAAAGGTACATGATACAATTTCAGCATCCGCATGCAAAATGCATGATTAAATTATTAAATGTTATCTGTGGCCACACATCCACAGCACATTTATTATTGATAAATGAAAATTTTAAAACATTTAATAACAATGTAAATCTGTAACCTAACCTAACACCTAACTGTGAATAAAATGATGGAATAATGCATTTAGTGATTGTTACATGTGTGGAGAAATATGAACAAAGCTATTTTGCAAAGTAAACTAATTCCTTCTCATTAGAAACAGTGCAGATGTAGTTTGCTCCAAGAAAACACTTTAATGGTGAGGCAGCTGGAATCACATTACATTTTGTAAACTCATTGTGCTCCCCTCGATTGCTCCTCCACCTTAACTTAGATTAGATAATATCTCACTTATTAATTTCTCAGATGAGGAGATTTGCCGTTTTGCTGAGTAATGCCTCTGCCATCCAAATGGACAGCGCACAACAGCAGAGGGGAGACAGATGAGCAACGAAACGGAGCAATTGTATTTCCTCTTTATAATAAAGCTTTTAAACTTTTAGCTGATTCAAACATCCCCGTCTTCTGTCTCGTTGCAGCAGGAAGAGCGGGTGAGGAGAGAGTGATAGATGGACCCGCAGATGAGCCGTTTGAGGGAAAAGCCAGAGAAGAGAAAGCTGCCGTTTAGCTCGTAACTGTTAAGACTGTTTACAGACGCTGTGCTTCCCATTTGTCGTTGACTGATTGCCGATTTACTGCCCCCACAGAATTATATTGGTTTCTCTTTGGTATGCAGCATCGAAGCTCCAAACAAAAAATGTATTAGCTTATAATAGACTCCTCTGAATCTCTTGTGTGTGTGTGTGTTCATGCACACGTTCGTACGCACATTCGTATGCAGGCGTGTGTTTCTGTTTGTGTATGTGTTTGTGTAATTGATTGGGGATTTCTGGGTCCATTCAAGAAGAGCTGACCTCTGACCTTCTTAACAAGCAGCAGCTCCGCCCCCCTCTGGCCCTGAGTCCCTCAATCTCACACTGTGTTAAAGGAAATTAGTCACACACTTAACCACGCACACCCTGCCCATTGTTAAGTGACTCCTAAAGTGTGTCAAAGAGGTTTCATGGTTGCCTTAAACAGCTCTCGCCTCCTTCCCAGGCAGCAGGCACGCTCAGGTTCAGCACACAAACCCTTTGAGGCACTAGAGCTGAGGTACTCAACCTTGGCCCGTGACCCTTAAAAACAAAATGGATGGCTCCTGGTGAACTCAGCACACACTGCAAACAGCGAATGGAGACGCGCATGTGATGGCTCCCATTTTTCTTTTTTTTTATTTCACACGATGGAAAACCCACAAAATTAGAAATGAAATTATACATAGATCTATTCTCGCTTGATTTAAATCAGGTCGCGACCACCCTTTAGGTGCCAAAGACAAAGATGAGAGCCATCTGATTAATGAATTAAAAAAGGCGCCTTTCATATTTCACTTTCATAAATCAGTTCAGTTTGATTTACTATATCTCGCCAGGATAATCGCTTCAGTATTGATACTGCTCTCCAGGGAAACCAAACTGTACCAAACAATTAAAGCAGCATTTTACACGTGGACTTCAGTCAGTTCATTCTGAGAAGTAAGTTAGAGATCTGTAAAAGCAGCAGATTTGTGTCTTTATATTTTCCTGCATGTCTTTCTCATCTCAAACTGAGCTTGAGAATTACATTTTTTCACAGTTTAAGTCATGAATTTAGTGGAGGGATGAGTTCAAGAGTTTATCTGATATCCATACACTAGTTTGTTTCTTTTCAGACATACTGAGCTGGTTCTAGTTACCATAATGCTGAAGGCTGCTTCAGTATTATACCTTATGAAAGCTTTTTGAAAACAAAAGGCAACTAAAGTGACAGATTGGAGCTGTGCAAAAGGAAATAAAAATGCTCCACCAAAACCTAATTAATTTAAATAAAACACTGAAATGCAGTTAAACTCATATTTTGATTCTTGAGTCTTTAAAGTGACCTAATTTATTCCAAAATAAAAGACTGGAGGATCATCTAGAAAAATGAAAAGAAAAAATAGAATATTGTATTTTTATGTATTTTCATGATGTTGTTGCTGACAAAAGCAACATTACAGGAAATGAGGGTGATGACATTGCTGCCAGACTCAAACAAAACACTGTGGTTCATGGTCAGTGTTTCAGCCCCTGAGCAACAAGGCCACCACAATAAGTGTAATTTTGGACAACCAATATTTTTCTCTTCTATTAAGGTTAAAAAAAAAAAGAGAAAGAGAGAGAGAAACACAATTTATTCTGCGAATTCACAGACATGCTGTATTTGTAAGAGTGACCCACATATGAGCTTAAATCAACACTCTCTGCCTCTGTGAGTGTTGTGTTGAGTGTGTGTGTGCGTACGCGTGTGTATTCTTGCGCGCGAGTGCATGTGTGTGCGTGTGTGCATGCACAAATGTATGAACGTGTGAGCTTCTGATAGCCACACACAGATGATCCCGGTGATTGAAAGTGTCTGCCGATTATTGATTTCCCGCAGAGAAGTTGCTAAAAGTCTCACAGCTAATCCTGGCGGGCTGAGCGCGCTGTAGATAATGACGTGTAATGAGCTAATGACTTGCTGAAATATTTAGTAGAGCCTCAATAAGGTTGCACTATTAGAGGTGGGAGAGGTCATTAGAGGACTGTCTGAGGGACGGCCCTTCGATTAGTAACACCCAGGGCCCTCGTCTCTGTCGGTCCTGGGAGCAGCACACACGCACACACACATACAGGTATATGCATGGTTAAAGGCATACGCACCTACTCAGATACACATGTAGATACACACCCTCATGGTCAAACACACACACACACAGGAAAAGGAGAACGGGTAGGAAAGCTTGGCTGTTAGTATTAGGAGTTGGACCATTGATCGGTCAGCTTTTAAGAGAGTGACCTTTTGCAGAGGGCTCCACTGGCCTTGATAAATCTGATCTGGGGGCCATCTGTGTCTGGGTGGGAGCAGCCTCTCCACGATGGGACCCCAGAGAGGAGAAGGGAGAAGAGGGGAGAGAGAAAAGCAATGCAGGAAAGGGCAGGAGCGGAGAGAAGAGGAGGAAAGAAAAGACAGGAAAGGATAGGAAGAGGCAGAATAGGAGAGGAAAGGTCAAAGGGAGAAGAAAATTGAGGAGACGAGAGGAGCGGAAAGGCCAAGAAAATATAGCAGATGGGAGGACAGAGGGGAAAAGGAAAATGAAAGAAAATGGAAACAGAGGAGTGGACTAGTTATTTGTTACAGACGGCTAACGAGCTGCCGGACAGTGATTGTTAGTTATACATGAGCAGAGAGTCTCTGACAGTCTGCACAGCCACCTTGCAGCTGATAAAAACTCTGTAGCAAGCCACCTAATAGCCTATCAATGCAAACAGCTTAATTGCACAATGACTATTGACAATAGCTATAAACATCTCAAGAGTTTGCCAGAGCGAGCTAATAGAGATCCGATCGTCTAAGTTGCCACTTTCTAATGCTTAAATTGCACTCTATCTGTTTCTAAATACAGAGAGTCAAATGCAGCAAGTGCAAATGAAGACGCCGTTTCTCTGTTCAACCCTCTCAAAGCCTTTCACACATGGATGTTGTTTTTTGCCAGTGTCATGTTTTTGAGGGATTTGGAAACTTGTTCATGATTTAGATTTTTAGAGGAATAATTCAAAGCTATTTAAATTGTGGGAGAAGTCAGTTGTTCCTTTGGGTAACTACTGATTGTGTTACAAAAGCGCTGTCACAAACACTGACGCACACTGGACCATAGAATAAAAAAACAAAACAAAAGGGCAATTATTAATGGGTCTGCAAATTTCCAGGAAAGTGAATATGTGATACTCTCCTCCCCCAGGAACTATTATTGAGGTGCTCTTGAGCAAGGCCAAAGCTCCCACCGAGGTCACGTCTCCAGTAATATTTCTGGGAATTAGGTGTTGCAGGGGGGAGGGGTACGCTAATATCAGCCATGATGAGTTTTTACAGACAAATTCTGGCATTATTTTAAGCTAAATGGTTTGTTTCAAACCATTTTAAAAATACAAATCTGCTACTACTCTCTCTACATAGAGAATTATCTAGCTTAAAAAATAATGGAAAAATGTTACTACATGAACCATTAACTGAATAAATAAATTATGATACATCATGAGCTTTGTTGATAGCTATTTATTATTTTCTGAGATGGGTGGAGCTCTGTGTCTAAACATCCAAGTCACAATCTTGCCCCTGCAGAGATTTAAAGGAATGGTTCCACGTCTCGGAAAATACATTTATTTGTGTTTTTCTAAGTGTTAGATGAGATGATCAACATCACTCTCATGTCTGCCCATTAAATATGAAGTGAGAGCCATGAGGTGGTTAGCTTAGCTTAGCATAAAGACTGGAAACAAGGGGAAACAGTTGGCCTGGCTTTGTCATAAGGTAACAAAATGTGTCTCACAGCACCTTTAAAGCTCCCTAATCAACATAATAAATTTAAGTGTAAAAACAATAATAATCTTGTGGGACTATTTCTTTTCAGTGATTTCCCAATATGTCTGATTAGACAAACGTGTAACATTGGAGGAGGATTTTGATTGGTTGCAGCCTATAGCACACATACATATTAGGAGCTGTTTATGTCTGTGATGTATGAGGCTATAGCAGAGAAAATATTTCATCAAGTAACCGAAAGTCATGAATTAATTTGTGTGTGAGTGTGTGTTACTGACCCGTGGGGGCAAGACATATTTGATCTCACTGTCTTTGTTGAATAACTCGAACAAATCGCCTGACCTGTGTGAAGTTAAGCAGCTATCTCCTTCTCATCCGCCTTGTCATTTGCGCATCAAAGTTAAGACAAAGTTAAGACGCACAACCACCCATCAAACCATAACCTCACCTGCTGCACTTAAACCATGTTGACTAATGACAAAAAACAGCATGTGCCTTACAAACTATCCGCTCCTACTGTACCTTCAAAACTTAACCTTAACACACACACTCAAACCCAAACACACACACACACATGCTCACACACACCATTACTCTTTCTTTCTCTCTATCTACTACGTTTAATTCCCTTTGGAAAAGACAGGTGCAAACGTTGATTGAGCCTGAGCCAGATTTAGCCCCAGCTCTCAGTGTGCGTCCAGCTGTACTCTCCAACCCACTGAGATCGATGTCCAGCCAGCCAGGCAGCCAGCAGGCAGGCAGCCAGGCAAGCAGCCAGTCAACCAGGCTGCACCCAGCGGGCAGAGGGGGCCTACGGCTTTCCCCCGGCCCCAGATACAGCCGCGCTTCACTGGGCTCATTGGGCAGACCACAGCAGGGCACCGCACAGTGCCAAGCCCCATCACTGCACCACTGATGCAGGATGTGCTGGAGGCAGGACGGGGAGGGGACCCCCAAAAGCCTGCTGGACCTCCGCCCCATTTTCCCCTCACAGCTCCTGCTAAAACCACCTTTTCCTCCACGCACTTCTTCCTGCATCCTTCTCAACACCTCCACCTCCGTTGAACCTTCACTACCCACCTCCCTCCTTCCCTTCCTCCTCCTCCTCCTCCTCCTCCTTTCCTTCCTTTCCTCTCCTCGCTCCATCCATCTTGGAGCTACTTTGATTCAGGTCTCTCTCTTTTCCATCCTCCATCCTCCCAGCCCCAGCCGTTCTCCAGCCAACCACAGTTTCCTATTGATTTATTGATTGCTGTCTGCCTGTGGGAGAGCGGCCGCAGTCTCCCTCTCTCCCTCTGCTCTCCCCTGCATGGATTTGTCTTCCCTTTCCCCTCCTTTCTTCTCCCTCTCTCTCCTCACCCTCTCCATCTCCCCATCGATGCAGTAGCTCTGAAACATGAATTAGAGAAAGCAGGGGAGTCCAATTTACCGGGAGAAATCAGATTCACCTTCTCCTGCGCTCGTTTCTTCTCTCTCTCCCTCGCTCTCTTTCACTTACACCTGTCTTTCTCCTCCATTTTCTGGGGTCTCTTCTGCGTTTTGCTTTTGTCAGCCCATCATGCCTGTTACATTTTTGCTCTGATACTGTTACAGATGAGCGTTAACGCTAAGACGTGCACCGCCAGAAGTGTTTGGAAATGCTCCATGTTGTGTTGAAGTCCTAATGAGGAATCTTTCAATTCAATTGTTTTCGAAGAGTGGAAGGAAAATCTATGTTAACACTCCAGCTTGGATAAATATCCACTGCATGGATTGCTGCAGGTTCTTGGCTTAAGCGAGGAGGTCAGATAGAAAATAAATACTGTTCAAACACCCTATTATCCCTTAAATTAAAGACAGTTGCATCCTCCAAAGTCATATTGACTTGACCAGATAGAGTCAGCGTTGTTTGCTCCTGTGCAATGCTTTTTTCCTTCTTCTTTTTTTTTTTTTTACAGTTACAGATGTACAAGTATCAATTCTTATAGCATATTTTCTCTTTTAAAGCTGGCAGTTTGTGCTGCATTGTAGAAATGTTGCAACTTCAATTATCAATCTCACCACAGCGCAGCATCCGTGTATTATATCAGCTCGTGTCTCAGGCTGAGGAGAGACACAGCCTCACACTGCACTGTCCCCTGGACCGCAGGTTAGTGCAGGTCACAGAGGAGAGCATCTGATTATCTGACCTCTCGGGTCAACTCGTGGCTCTCTGGGCTTGGAACAATAGGATCAGCTGTAATGGATGGACGGACAGAGTGACAGAGAGAAAGGCAGCAGCCGAGGGAGCTCTGGGCCCTCGATCTATCAAATTTACCCCGTAATGCCTGCTAAAGAGGGGAATATTTTGATGTCATTTATTAGATCCAACAAAGGGGAATAACTCACACACACCTTTACATACAGTAGATCTGAAGTGGAAAGTTGTATAGTGTACCATTTATATTAGAGTGAGGGTTAGTTCAGCCAAATGACCAAAACCAAACTAAACAAAACAAAAAAATATATTTTCCTTGGGTCTTACACATAGGTTTGCTTTTGTTCACTTGGGTTTTCCAAGATTTCTGCCTCTGCTTAAGTAAAATGGAGTTGATGGAATTTAATTTGTGATCTGTTTAATTTATTTTAAGATTTGGGTGAACCTGCTCTTTAAGCACCATATTACTTTCACTTCAACAACTCTATAAATCCACGAAAACATTGTGGTTTATACGTAAATACATAGATCATGTGATAAATACATATTTTGCATTTTCTGAATTCAAACACAAAACATAAAATAAGAAAATAAAATGCACAAAATTGTTACAGAATAAATTACACAACGACAACAACACAACATAATAATCACTTTCACCTGGACCAGATACAGGATGAAAAGGCCGGCTCATACATTGCTGAATCAATAATGTTGCACTCTTACAACGTGCCTTTCTTCTTTGTTAACAAACCAAACCTTTAGTATATTTTGCAGATTATATTTCATACATTTTCTGAAGTAGGACATCGGTTTACAGTGGAGTATCATTACATTGTGGTGCTGCTTCTTCCACTAAAATGAGGGATCTGAATACTTTTCCAGGGTTGTCTGTGCCTGCTCCAGCTGCCAAAGTCGGCTCATTGGAAATGATGTTTCTTGTGCAGGAAAAAGAATTCTATATCAGGACAGAATCCCAAATGGGGATGAGAGGGGCTGAGGAGGAGGGGCGGTATAGTCGGTGGCTGACAGCGGCTCTTCCAGAAAAGACTACAGCACAGGAACTGCCTCAGTGCGCGGCGCTCTTTGTATTGATAAAATCCATACTCCTGAGATGCATCTGTGTGCGACAGGGAGCGTGAGATTAGTTTCCTGACTGGAACTTAGTTAATTCCACAGAGGAGACAACACTCCACACCTGAGGCCCCTGGAAGACACAGGGCACCGCCAGGCAGACTGCAGGGGCAACCTATACACACACACACACACACACACACACACACAC
>JBAJHX010000001.1:18450705-18476552 GCA_037176925.1 Amniataba percoides
CACAGTCACACACACACACACTTTACAGAGGCCGCACTGTACGCACACACATCTGAGGGGAGGAGGTGTGCCAGTGTGAAGCTCGATGTATTAATCCTGCGAGTTTCAAGCTCTTCACCCAGTCACTGGTTCTTTACTTGACACAGACCTTACATCCGAAACTGTGATGTGAATCGTGGAGTAACATCCACATCCACTCCTACATATGAAACGCACAGATAAGACACAGCTGCTGGTCATTTTTACAGTATAGGGATTCACTCTAAATGATTCTTTTGTTTTTTTTCCCTTCAAAATTCATCGGTTTATTTAATTGGTGTCATTTGTGGGTGGCTGTGTTTTTAGGGTGTCCGTGGTGAGATGTTTTCATTTTATTTTTTAATTTGGCATGGTGCAGAATGAATCAGCTCCGGGTTAAGACTTGCTTTGTGTCTTTCATTGGTTCCCCCTGTGGGCCCGGCTCCGGCAGCGCTCGTCTGCCCCCTCCTGGCCTCTGCTCAGCCTCCATCTGGGAGGCTGCACCGGGAGCTTGAGAGGAAATAAGAGAAAATGAAACAGCAGCGAGATCAGATGAGAGGAGGTTTGATTTGTTGTCAGACGAATTCCCGCGATGCTTCTTCTTATTTTTTTTCCAATACTTGATGATATGTAGTTCATTTCGTCCAGAGCTCTGGGTTATTTTTGAGAGGCGTTGTTGTTGTTTTCAGCACCGTGGACAGCGCTCGTTGTTTCCTCAGGCTGGACGGCTTCCTGTCTGTCTGCTCAACACCTCCTACTCTGGTCCCAGGACCAGCGGGTGTCCGTGGACTCCTTCACAAATGCAGAATAGTTTGATCCAGCTGTTGTTTGAGGTTTGACAATATGAAGCAGTGGTTGGTGGTGTTTGGAAGAAAACTGAATCCAGCCAATCTGATAAGAGTGGGGTTCCTCTTATCAACTTTTATAGTAATTTATGAATCATTTCTAAATATTGCTTTGACACTTTCCACTGGCACAGCAACAGAGTACTTGCTGTGAACCTTAAATGTGCTCTACTTATCCCAGTGTGCATGCTTTTATTGTACTGGGATTGGTTTTTACTAATCCACACAAGGTAAACCACAGATGACACCTCTTGTTCTGTCAACTGATGTTTTTTTTCTTTTTCTTTTTTTGGGTTGTGGGGATGCCAAAGAGTGTTGAAAATGTTTGTTTCCAGTTTTATTTACTCATCAGTTACAGGACTGTCAAACATAAATTATGACGGTATTATTGGGGGATTGTGGAATCACCATTTTTTTACTTTTATTAGTCATATAAACAGTATAAATTGAAGTGCTGTGGTCTCAAAAGTAAAACTTCCACCCTTATCGTGATATATAAGCATCAGTGAAAAACATGTTTTAGACCAGCACTTGTGCTCCAAAACAAGTGTGGGTGCAAATGGACTGGGGAATATCAGATTTTGATTGTAACTTTCAATAATCTATTTCCCGGTTGAAATGAACACCAATAATAATTCATGGAGCACTCCTTGGATTTATTCAGGATATTTCTTTAAATCAAGGTCGAGACGTGATGGGGGGAATATTCTCATGTCAGTTTTTCTGTCATAATTCTTATTTTTACACAGGTTTATCCTGCCCCCTCTAACAAACACACTCTCTCTGTCTGTCCCTGAATTTTCAAACAGCATGTAAGCGTAAGGAGCAGGACCACGGCAGGAACGAGCGGGGGAACATGACCAAGAAGCCCCGGTTGGTGTTCACAGATGTGCAGCGGCGGACGCTCCACGCCATCTTCAAGGAGAACAAGCGTCCATCCAAAGAGCTGCAGATCACCATCGCCCAGCAGTTGGGCCTCGAACTGGCCACGGTCAGCAACTTCTTTATGAACGCACGCCGCCGGAGCCTAGATAAGTGGGTGGACGATGGCTCCGGTCACTCAGTCAACTCTGGCCCCAACGCCTGCACCAAAGCCTGAAGACAGGACTGAATTGACCAACTCATGGACTGACTCAACCTCGGTGGAAAAGCTTTAAAACTTAAGAGAAACAAAGAGAAACTTAAAAAGACCTTGAAGCAACATTTTGCCCTTAAACCTGTACTATATTGATATTTATAGTATCCAAAGATGAAAAAACAAACCAAAGACTTCTTGTTTGACCTGCTTTGAAATATTTGTTTCAGCAACACGTTTATGTGTAACATACTGCAAAAAGACTATAGTTTTACCCCGCCCCCTCACACACACACTCTCACTGTCACTGGTCTATAGCTTTACTACACCCCCCCCAAACACCTCCCCACCCAGTATCAATCTATCATTCGCCATCCTTATCTTTAATCTGATTGGTTGGTTTTAATGATGGGTCCCCAAATGGAGGTTTAATCAGCCTATTGGCAGTCTGATCTGCAGCTGTCCACACCCATGACAAACAGCCAGAATGTGGAGCTCCGGTGGGATTGGCCAATCAACTTTAAAGACAAAAAAAGAAAATCCTGCAGGAGCGACCGGATTGTTGTGCAACCTTGTTTGGACCGGTGGCGGTGGACTGCCTGTCTATCTGTCTGTCCAGCTGTCTGTCTCTCTATCAAGCATTCCAGACAGACGGGGAGATGCCCACGCGTAGACTGCTAACCCTAAACCAAACCAAAAACAACCAAACAAACCAAAAACCCTAACCTCAACCCAAATGGTAGTGCTTTCTTCCAACGTGCTGAAGCGTTGAATAATTTAAACAAGAGAAACCAAAGCCTTCTACACCCTGAAGCCTCTCATGCAGCTTACAACTAAAACCACTTAAGAACCTGCTATGAAGTAATTTGACCAAAGAGTATGTTTTGTAGTTGATAATCTTAAAAGTATTTTTACCTCATTTCCTCCCTTACCTCCTGAGACAGACTGTTAGTTAGGTGCCAGAAAGAAGGGGAACTTATGTCCACACAACATTGAGAGTCATGCTTATTAATACGTTCCCTGCAAATGGAAATATTATATGACACCCGCCCAGAAAATTAACTATTTGCCTTATATATGCCTTCTTGAATCAAGTTAAATGTTCCCGTTACAGTCTAGCAAATGTTCCTGTAAATGCTCATTCTGAGGATTAGATCATCGCAGACACATCCTTTCCTACAAGTCTGGGCTGCAGATGTAGCTTTATGTGTTCACATGCCAGCAGCGGGCAAACAAACACAAATCCATTCAGCGGCATGTTTTCTCTACAAAGGTGAAAATGAAAGATGTCGCCTCTCTTGCCCAGAAGGAGACAGCCTCTGATGGCTTTTTTTAGGTACAAACTGTGTCACCGCTCTAATAATAAGCATTCAGTGTCGCTCCGTCGTCCCTGTGCGCTTCAAAACGTATTTGATTTTATCTGCTCATCAAAGATGTTGGGTGAAGGGGATGATATCAATGATCAAATCACTTTCAGGCACTTACACAGCAATGTCAGCTCGTCACCTGAATACGAAAGCACTCCACCCCGCCTGTTGCCAATTCCCAGCACCCTCCCTCCCTCCCTCCCAGCCATCCACCCCTCGTCCATCTCGCCTCCGCTCTCCTGGTAAGCTATGCATTTCAGCACTAGGGAGGAAAGCACTACACAGGGCCGGCCCAGGGCAGGGCATCATTAAATATATTGAGCTGGCCCCTTGCCGTCATCCTCCTCGTGGCCGGGGTTAGCAGCTCTACATTCATCAGAACAAGCGCTGAAGGAGAGACGAGAGGGATCTGCTTCTTCACCTCTGAGAGAAAAAAAAAACAAGAAAAAAAGACAACAAGAAACCAAAAAAAATGTGTCGAGACCTGCTGATGTTTTATAGTGTGAACCAAAGATGCTACCTCACTCAAGTTCCATACGTGATTTCTATCACTTTGATGATACCAAAGATAACCAAAGATTTTTTCTCATTGCACGGCCTCTGTGAGTGGTGTTAAAAGATGTTGTATGTCTCCCCCACCCCCTCTCCCCCATCTCTCCTCTCTCTGTGTGTCTCTCTCTCTCTATCTTCCCGTTTCTTCCTCCTCCTTCCTTCTCCACTTTCTCCCCCTCCCACCTGCACTCAGCCCATGCACCCCTGCTATGCGTGCTCTTGCTTCATCTGTGCTCTGATTACAGCTCCATAGATAGTCATGCTGATGTAGCTATAGGCAGATACGCTGATCCAGCCATGGATACACACAAGGGGGTACAGCAGGCCTGCTAGCAAATACGATCGGCCTTTCTTTGTGCTTGTTAGCAGCACCAAAATGTTATATCATTTCTGCAGCTTTCATGGCAGGAGAGATGGATTAAAACCTATAAACTAACTTTGTAACAACATGAAAAATGATGTCCATTTCATGATTCACTTCCAAATAATCTCTGTGAATCTGATGGCAATGCCCCACCCGAGTGTCTTCTTTTGCAGTTTTATTTCCACTTCGCCGTGCCTCTAAGTGTGTATCAATGGGCTGATGATATTGATCCGCCAAGCAGGTCAGACATCTTTACATGACAATAGGCAGACAAGCTGACCTAGCCATGGGCAGAATTGTTGACTCAACTATAGGCAGACATGTTCCTGAAAGTAGAAGCAGACGTGTTGCAATCTTTCTAAAACTCCCAGGACGAGTGCCTTGCTTGAACCAAAGTGTTAAACCGCTGTTGACCTCTCACCTTTGACTCTGTGAATACCTCAGCCTGTAGAAGGGCCACTACTGAAGAAACAAGAAAAAAGGTTGTTTTTTGTTTTGATTTGTTTTATTTTGTTTTTTTGTTTAAATCACACCGTGGTGCTTTCGCCAGCGCAACCATGCAATGAAAACATACCAAAGGAATTTCTGTTGTCCACTTCTACAGATTAAACCAAAGGTCTTTGTTTCTCTTCTCTCCTGCCCCCCTCTCTTACCCCTCCATCCCCCCCTTCCCCTAACCTCCCATGTCTCTCTCCGCTGTGTGTAGGAAGGTCCAGCACTCTGGCCGTGCATGTCCTTACCAATGTCTCTGAATACCTCATAGTAATAATTCCTTTGAGTTCTGCATTGAGACGTCTATCTGTGAGTAAGGCAGAACTCCACTCGTGTGGTAACTGTTATTGTTACTTCAAAAAGCTGTATGATTATCTATTTTGAAGTTGTTTGTTTTTTTCTGGCAGAAGTGCTCTGTTTCAAGTCACGGAGGACGAGTTTCAGGGTTGATGTATGAAACTTAAGGGATGGAGGGAGAAGCGTATTTTTTATCAGACATTGGGTTATGCCAATATTATGATGGTAGACTATTGCTTTTACAGGGTAAAACCAACTGCTGTGATATTGTGTTCATATTTTCCCTTTTCTCTACTTCTGTGTTGTGATTTTAATTTAATTGCATTTTTGTAATGGTTAACCACTGCTTTAATTTATGCATTTGTAGAAACTCTAGATTTGTATATAGTAGGTTTTTGAAAAAAACAAACAAAAAAGACAGTTTTATGTTACAGCCTTATTTCCCACGCTTAGATATAACAAAGGAGTAGTTTGTATTCTTCTTCAGCTAAATCCTAGCCGGCATTTCAATGTGTGTTTTAAACACTGCCAGAAACCCAGACAGTTGATTTGCCAATGCAGACAAAGTTATACAGGAGCTACTTTGTTGAACAGCTGGCAAAAAGCAGTGTGTACGTATGTGTGTGTTTTTTCTATTCTTTTGACTTTTTAAAAACAAGTTATTTTATGGGTATTACTGCACATCCAAAGATTTTTAAAACAAACCAAAAATTGGAAAAAAAATATGTATAATGTTGAAAAGCACTGGCATTTGTGAGGTAGACTTGTTGAGTTTTGATTTGCCATTCGCACGGGTATAGAATGTAGAAGGCGTAGGGCTGTGTAGACAAGCTTACTCTACCATGTGGGGAATCTCCTGTTCAATGTACAATCTGAAGCATTTGAAACGAGGGCTGCAAGTCCCGCTCACTTTGCTGTCTCATGCACAGAGTGAGGTGGAGTGGAGGCTGGGCAGCCGGTCTGCCAGGGGCTGTGCCGCGGAGCTGGGTCTGTTTTTATTGCCGTGGCACTGCCGCCTCACTCCATCTAGTATCTGTTCTTTTGGTACGTACTCGTGTAATGACAATGAGCAAAGTCTAATAAAACTGCAAAGAACCTTACCAAGGAATCAGTGTGTGAGTGTGTATGGGGGACGATCACCTGGATTGCTCATTTGTTTTTCTGTGTGTGGATGTGTGTGTGCTACTCGAATGTCAAGTGTGTGCTCATTTCCATGCATTTCTTCACTGTGTGCTCGTTCACTGTTAAAATCTCTATGTATGAATGAGTGTGGCTGATTTGTGCACATCGCAACAGTAAGTCCGGCTCCCTCCGGTTGTCAGCGGCCTTACTGTTAGCACTGCTTCCTCTGTCATGCAGACAGCACAGTATCTCCGTGGACTGAAGGTCATCACTAAAACGTCTGCGACAGATCACATCAGCATGGTATGCAGTCATTATGTCACAGAATGAGGAATGCTTTTCAGCAAAATAGGTGCTGTATTAACAAGGGAATATATGGTGCCCCCATTTTCACATTTTCTTTTATTTATTTTGTCCATAAGGAGTTCCCATATGATGAGTAACTTGGCTACAAGTCTCATAACAATACTGCAGCGCCTAAGACAATCATCTGGATCTCTAACGCTGGGGAACTAGTTTCTCACCCGCAGAGGGGTGTCCTCCAGCTATTCATATACAAAGATGCTTGAAGGGTTTTGATAAACAAGCATATTTGTTGTCATAGACATTTAGGAATAGATTACAGTAGTACTTCATCTTGCACTCGCATTTCAAATTGAAATCTCATTGCTTTTGTCAGCCTTGTGCTCTTGTCAACCTTGATCTCTTTCTTTTGGCCTCCTTCTCAACTCACAATGCTTCTTCAGTTTTCTGTGTGCGTGTGTGTGTGTGTGCACGAACGAGTGCCTGCGTGTGTGTGTGCGCGCGCGTGCATGCGTGCCAGAGAGGCAATGCTGTTGGTGTTACTCTCAGATGTATAACTCCATGTCTCATGACTTGATTTGTCATTGCTGTTTCCCAGGCTTTGCTACTGCTTTCTCAGTGCCGTGCAATATCATCTGTTGTGATTGCTAAGCAAATGAAAAAAAAAAAAGAAAGAAAATTGAGAAGCAAGTGATGATGTCATCCAGCTTTTTTCAGTGTTCAAATGTTTCAACATTTCTGTAGTCACAAAAAGTAGAAAATAAACAGTTGGTATTTCCAGCTTCTGAATTCTGGCTCTTGTTATTTATTATTATTTTGTGTGTGTGCTTTGTCTTTTTTCCCTCAGACAGGCAAATTGAATCAATAAAACATCAAATCAGATAAGGAAGTAAAGGACAAGACAAGCAGGCATATGAGTCTGTCTCAGAAAGGAACCT
Source organism: Amniataba percoides (assembly GCA_037176925.1). Taxonomy (NCBI): domain Eukaryota; kingdom Metazoa; phylum Chordata; class Actinopteri; order Centrarchiformes; family Terapontidae; genus Amniataba; species Amniataba percoides. Next base: position 18,458,079 of record JBAJHX010000001.1, read on the forward strand.
GCATGACAAGTAGCTTCAGAAGATCAGTGTGTAGTTTGTGTCAGACATGTCGTCAGGGTCAGAGAGTCTTCAGAAATATATGCACTTCTGTTCCTGTAAAAAATCTGAATAAACAAATTTCCATTACATACTTAAATAAATACTGTATATCTATAGAGTTTGAAGTCTTTAGCTGTTAAGAAGAAAGCCATCATTTAAAACACGTATGTCTTGTAACGGTTAAATTCTTTTCTCTTCTCTTTTCTTTAAAAGGTGTGGGTCAGACATCAGCCGCATCGCTCATTTTGGAATGAAACTCTGCAGTGAACTACAGCCCCACAACAAAGATGGATTTGCTCAAAATGTATCTCAAGCCACAAAAGTATTGCAAAATTTACAGAGCAATAAAATAACTTTTTCTTGACTTAGCCACTTCGTTATACACTGCTGCATTATCTGCGATCCATTAACAGCGCAATGAATGCACACATAGTATGGACAACACCACTCTGACAGTGTTGGAGTAGGTTAACCACTTTTGTTGAAGATCTGATGTTGTTGAAATGGGTCTTTTCGAAGACCAGAAATGCGACATGAGTGAAGTCATCTGGGTCATCATTTCAACATCAACATATTCAACCATCAGTCGATGATTGAACTCAGCAACACAACAAAAAAAATTGATAAGAAAACATTTCTTTCATTCCGTTTCATCCGGCTGTGGTGCTAAACCCCACAAATCCGTTAGTAATCAATCACCCAAACATGATGTGTTCACCCTCACTAGAGTGACTCAAGACCTGAAGGCTCTTGCATGTACACGAGTCACTGATCCTCATTAAACTGGGCCTATGGTTGTACAAGAACTTTCTCAAAATCAGAGAAGCCAAACTGGAACTATGCCTGCAAATCCTTTTCCTCTCAGATGCAATGGTCCCTGAGGAACAACGTAAACTACTGTGTGTGTGAAGACAATTTGCTTAGAGAATACAGGCTGAAGAAAAATGTACATTATAGGAGATTAGAAAAATGTGTCTGTGAAAGGTATTCTGCCCATGTACGTACTTCAGCCATCCTACTTATTTGTTACTCTAAAGTTAAATGATGCTCATGAGCTTTTGTTGCCTGCTACAGATCAATAAACTATGCGGTGTGTATTTGTGAACTTATGTGTGTGTGTGTGTGTGTGTATGTATAGCCTCTCAGGCTCTTTAAAGGGGTGGAAGCATACTGAACAAAGGCACGGCAGCGCTTCACATTTATGAAGGATGACCTCTTATTTATGAATGTACCTGCTTTGTATGAGGGCTGAGGAGTCGGGGACGGCAAGCCAAAGAAATCTCAACACCTGGCAACATGTCCGCAATGTTTCCCCTCGGGCACACGCTTACTTGTCTTTCAGTCCCAGCAGCTGTAGCCCTTTCTCTGCCCTCTTCATTCCCTCATCCACCTTATTCCTTTTTACAATAGATAGATAGAGTTAACAATTCATACCAGGGTTTTCTTACTATTTGGTGCATTACTTATATCCTGCCACTAGATGGAGCTATGACATGCATTTTTTTTCCAAACACAAGAACTTCTTTGTTCTAGTGTTTACCAACATTCACCGCCATTCTCGAAGGGAAAATTCACACTAAAACAATATTATTTATACTTACAGCCTCTCCATATTGGAAGTCAGAGCATTAACACTTGAGAAGATGATTGATTCACCTACACTGAGCACTGGCCACTAAAGGCTCGAACATTCAATCTTCCAGCTGTGAATAATCTCTTTAAAATCAGTAAGGGTATTGTTAAGGCTCTCTAGGAGTTGCTAGAGCAGCTCCAGGATTTATCTCTAAGTGACATCATTGCACTCACTGCAGCCCTGATAGTGTTGCAGGCATTTGCAGCTCATTGCAAACCACAACTGTAAGCTTCCCCTTCACATTTTTAAAAATAACACATCTCTTTGTTCCAGGCTGGGCTGCCATTGGCCGCTCGCAGAACTACAATTTAACAGAAAAATAAAAATGACAGTGCGAGCACACGTCCTACTCAAAAGTGTCTGATCTCCACGGAGGCATTAAACACAAAGCATGTTGTTTTTTAACAAAGTGGAGTGAAAGTCAGTGACACCTTATTGCTTCAGCCTCAGGGTTTGCAAGGTATCTCACCCACAGAGGCCTGCATACATTGCACCATATACCTCTGCTTATCATTCTGAAACAGTGAATTTCTCATTTTACACTTCATCACAACAAATGTCAAGTCAGTTTAAGCATGCAATTCCCATTTAACCGTGTAGCTAATATTACTGGTGTGTCATGTTGGTTTGCTGTCAGTGTTGTTAACTGTTCAGAAACACACCCTGGCATTTCGGAGCCCTTTTACAAACCTGAACAATGGCTCTGACTCACTGTTGCTAAGATTTAACCTTGATAGGAAACCACACAGTTTGTCGTGTGAGTTGGTTTTCATAAGCAGGATCACAGACTGGCCAATAAGGCTTCAGTTGACTCCTTACAAAAAGCGTAGGAACCGCAGTGTTAAAGGGCATTTGTTGGGGTTTTTTTTTCACTTAAACATTATTTTGATGTAAATCAGTGACATAGTAGACTAACTGTAAACTTTGCTCCCTGGCCAGATAAATGCCCATTATCAGCTAGTACATGTTTGCATTGTTATTGTGGACTTTATGACCCTTTGCTCTTTGGGCCACTTGTCTCTGCTATCAGAAACACAGGACATGTCAGTAGATTTGTAATTCAGCAGGTTAACAGAAAATGATCTGGCAAGTGCTAACTCTGAAAAAAAAAGACTATATTCTTTTCACATCTATCAGACATCTATCCAAAAGTCATTTTTAACCATACTCACATTTTCTATCTGTGTGCGCAAACAACAATAACACACAAAGTGCAACTGCAGCTGACAAACAGATTTGTGAAGAGGATTCTTTGTCTTCATTTTGGCCTTTGCCTTTGTTCCAAGAGGTTTTAGCAGAGAATAGATTAAAACAAAGAGCTCTCCCCCTGCCCTTTGTCAGTTTCACCAAAATGACAATGAGCTTTGACGGTACTCTTTCCATCTGACTTCAAATGTAAAATTTACTTTCCACTCCACTTTACTTTTGTTATTATAAAAAAATAGATTTTTTAGCACTTTAGGTCAAAGGGCACTCCTCATCACAGTGACTGGCCAAAGTTGGATGTGGACAGATAGTGAATATTTAGGGTCTTCATTCTCATGTCATGCTGTAAAAGTATGCTTTGACAAGTTTGAAAATGACTTGAATAAAATGCAACACCAGATCTCAATCCAGTCTCACGTGTAAGACAACACCAAGACCATCTTTATCTTCAAATCTATTTTGAGATGCCTGTGACTGTATCTGCTGATCAGCTGAATGTCATCTTCTTATGTCATGTCTGTTCAGGTCTCTCAAAAGCTATAGTGAACTCAGTGAGATCATGATGATTAAACGAAGGTCGTATCCATAAATGAGTGAACAGGAATGGCGCTCATCTCTTTAACAGAGCTCCACAGATTTGTTCTCCTCATGGTGTCTGACTCCACACTGAGACTCTATGTTGGTTCTTCCTTTAATTTGTCACTCATCTGTGCGTTTAATGTTGCTCAATGTTGACCTGCAATGGTTAATTTCTCTTATTCAGTAACTTTGTAAGCCTTTTCTGTTTAACATTAGTCTATTGTGATTGAAAATGACAAGATATGATGATTTGCTGGAGCACCCCCCTTTGTTTAACGACATAACAAAGAACAAACAGGGCAGCATGGGCAGTCTGTCCAAAAACACCCCTTCATTTCAGAAGTCACAGGGGATGAAGAGTCTTTTTTACAACAAGAGTAATCACCATCATGTGGAACTTAACAGTGTCTTACGCAGACTTTAAAGCGCACACACCAACATCACATCAAATGTCACACACTGATCTTTGGCTGCACTCGCGAGCCAGAACAAAATGTTCACGGCGGAAAAAAACGAACCCTCACGTGCGCACGTGAGCGCGCACCGATCTCCCCCGACCAATCAGCGCGCGCGCAGAGTATATCCCCGTCCCACGTGTTGTTTCCCCTCTCACATCACCAACGGCGCACGACGAGCTGGCGTCACGTTTAACGCCCGTTTTCACCGGACACGGCGCGACTATCTCCCCTTTCAGCGAGATTTATTTACTTATTTATTTATTTACATTTTTTTTTATTGTTGGTACCACTTCGGCCTGAAGTTGGCGGTTGCTATGGCTGCGGGTTCACGCGAGGCTGTTGCCGAGGGGGAAGTGACGCGCGCGGCTGTTGTTGGGACACGTGACCGTGGCTGCGCTGATCTGTTTTGACAAGCGGCGGAGGGGGGAGGAGGAGGAGGGGAGAGAGAGAGAGAGAGAGAGAGAGAGAGAGAGAGGCGGACTGAGAGCATCACGACCACACCGGGAGGGGGGACTCGCTGCTGCTTTCATCCGCATTTCAGCTGAGCATCGGCGGCGAACACTCTGCGTCCGAACAGCAGCGGCGGACAGACAGACAGACAGACCGACAGACAGGCGGCGGGCCTCCGGCGGGGAGTCGTTACCGAGCGGAGCGGCCGTTTGTTGACGGTTTGAAAAGTTTCTTCTCCGTACAGGTGGGGGGGCTCCACCGGGAAGTAGATGGCGACGGCCCGGGAGCAGCGGACGGGCGGAAAGTGGCCCGTGCCCGCCTGATATCACCGGTTAACGTGAGGGAGGGGGGCGAACCGTTGATAATATATCAAGTTAAAAAAAATTAAAATAAAACGGGGCCGCGACCGTGTAGCAACCGAGCCGAGTCGAGCCGAGCTGAGCTGTCTGCTCCTCTGTGAAGGAGGGGGGTCATTCAGGCAGGTCGTCGTCGTGCAAACAAGCAAAACAAGAGCCCGTAAAGTTTAGTTAGCTGGCCGCTCCGGAGCTAACGCTGCTGAGTTAGCACCTCCTCCTCCTCCTCCTCCTCCGCTCTGTCCTGCCGGAGCCGTGTCGTTACCGGAGATGAGGCGCAGAAATGCATCGCGACGTGACCGCGGCTCAGGTGGAGGAATCTGAGAGAGGAGCGAGCAGCAGCCTGCGTGTCAGACAGGTCGACCCGTGAGGAAGGAGTCCGTGTGTCCGTCTGTCTTTGTGTCAGTCAGTGTGGACGGTGTACAGTGGTGCGATGGGAGCGTACAGTAGCATGCTAACAAAGCGATGCTTTGTTGTCGGATAGGGGGCAGCTGGCACCGACACACGGGCTCCACAGCTGATTTTATTGTCGCTTAGCTCATACACGGTCACAGAGGTGGGGAGGTGGAGGTGGGGGTGTTCAGGCAGCGCCGTCTTGTTGCTGTCAAGGCTGTGTGTGTGTGATCCAAGAGGAGGAGGAAGAAGAAGAAGAGGAGGAAGAAGAAGAAGAAGGAAAGACCTGAAGAGACCCTGAAGGCAACCTGATGACACTGGACAACATGAAGCCCGAGAGAGGTATGTACAGCACCTCAAACACATGTAAAGGTGTGTGTATATATATATATGTGTGTGTGTGTGTGTGTGTGTCGGGGGTCTTGGTGGTCTGGCTGTCTGTCCGTGTGTGTGCAGGTTAGTGGACCGATTGCAACCCCCCCTCCCTCCCCTAGAGAGGAGATTCAGGCCATGGACTTATGTAACAGCTGGTCATCCTGGTTATGTGAAATTAACTAAGCCTGACCAGAGTCAGTGAGGTCATGTACATTTGGTGCCCTAGTTTAAGATGTTATCAGCGATGTCAGCTGTTTGTGTATATTTTTCTTTTTTGCACCAACATATAATAACCTGCAACACCCCCCCCTCCTCCTCCTCCTCCCATGCCAAGAGCTGTTCCCTCCTCCAGTAGCTCTTGTTTTGACAGTCTCTTGCACAGGGCTGCTGCAAAATGTACTTGACACCCACCCTGTTGTGGAAATGAGGCTCCTGCCGTATGCTCTGCAACCTGTTTACATGTCGCTGTATCTGCAGCAAGAGGTAAAACAGGGACAGAGGGGACACCCTTGTTTGTTTTGGTGTGATTATGCTAATTCTGTTAGAGCATTAATTTGTAAAGAATTTTAAAAAAGGGGCGGGGGGGGTGTATCTTGGACACCTTAATCTCTGCCCTGCCAACAATGAACTCTTAGGTGTTGTGTACGATCCTATTTATTGTATAAGATGATTGATCTTGTGATTGATAGCACACAGCCGCTTGTGATCCGGGGTCTCTGGCGACCTGATCTGTTGTCAACAACACAATGGCTCTGTACTTGGGAAGCAATGAAGGGCCACTGTTCTCAGTCGTGATGAGATTAGCTGCAGTCAATCAGGGATAGCCTCTTTGTGTTTTTATGGTTATGAAACTGCAGTTCAGATCCGAGTGGGATCCTCCTCACAGCACAACATGCTGGTAATGGGACTCCACAACAAACAGTAAACATGTGCCCTATATGGGCTTGGACTTTTAACCCTCGCCTTGCCTGGCCTTGACTGCAGGATCCTAAGCCTTTATATAGAAGCACTGACCCAGACATCTGTGTGATGTGGCTGGCCAGAGTAAAGGGCACAGTGAGTGGCACTGTACCGTGTAATTATAGCCTAATAATAATAAGCACAGCACTCTGGGTCAACTGAACAAATAGCAACACTGCTGCTCCTGTATGTTGTCAAATTGGTTGGGTGTGATATTGATATGATTTACAGCCAGATACTGTGTGTGTGTGCATATGTCCTGTACTAGTAAGAAAAGACTGCTCAGTGTTGGCCTGTGGGGGCATTACCACAGCAAGTCTGTTCGTCACCTTTCATGGATTGTGGCCACGTCAGGTCGGCTCGCTTGCTCTCATGTTCTCGTTGTGAAAGCTCGTGTCAGTAGATGCCTCTCCATAGCAGCAGCTCCCTCTTTGACTGGCAGACACCGTGGGGCTGCTCTCATTTGGAACATGCTGTACTGTTTCCATGGTGGAGATACCAGGTTGCTTACAGCCCAGAGATGCCCCCTCTCTTCTTTAGCCACCCTTCTCGCTCTGGTCTCGGAGGAAAAAGGGGACTGCAGTGGACAGGAAAGCTGTTTGCTCTATGGCCATGACCACAGTGAGGACAAGGTCGGGTGTTGGATTTAAGGTTTGTAGAGGTGCCAGCTGTTTTAAGTCTGAAGGGGAGAGCAGAACAAGTCCAGACATGTGTAGCTTACACTAAACTACACTAGTCTTGCAACAGGTCTCACTGGTGGTGACCTCCCACCCTCATCCACCCTCCGATCAGGTGGGTGTGAAAAGTCAAGCCAAGGCTTTGGGTGTACGATGAGGTGATAGGATCAGGCTGTACTCTGCCATAAATTGGCTCTCACTCCACATTTAACACCTCGAGAAGGGACTTTGGCAATTGCTGATGCTGAAATCCAACGCATCCATTGGGTGTCTGTGCCAGTTTTGATCTTAGTAGAAAGGTCTCATATAAGGAAAAATGATGAGGTATTTTAAAAATGCAATATAATGTTTGTGTATGATTGTCTCACATATGCTTAAGAGATTATGCCTAGTTACAGCCAGTGTTACTTTATGCTAAGAAGAACGATCCTAAATAGTTCAACATTGTAAGATATACATATTAAAAGATTAAAAAATAAAAAGAGGAGCTCAAGTGCCAGGTGTCAGAATTGCTGTCCAAATAAAAAAAAAAAGCAGTTTCTGTCTAGGCCTAGACCTTAGCTTCTGAATAAAAACAAATAATTTGCACTTCGGATGAGCAAAACTTTCTTCATGTCGGTGCAGCATCTCTTTGTGGAGCTTTGTGAACGATGCCTTTGTTAAAAAGGGAGAAGAGTAGCACTTATGTTATGCTCAGGGGCCTAACCAGAGTCATCTGACCCCCTTGTTTTTCTTGAGTTGAGCTGTGAGTCAGGATGCTTTGTGTGTGTGTGTGTGTGTGTGTATGTGTGGCACAGAGTATGTAACAGATTGCTTTTGGCCCTAATAAGAGCTGTACTGTTGAACCATGTGGCTCAACTGACAGCTTTTACAGGTCCCATAAAGAGACGCTGCGGAAAACTCAGGACCTGTTTAAACCAGTCAGGGTGGGGGGGTGGTTGTCATATCAGGTTTCAGCTGAAGTCTGGTTAAGCTGGGTTTTATTTTTATCCATAAAGACATAATTTGTGTCTAAATGTGTTGTCTCTGCGTGTGGGACTAAGTTTAATTCAGGAACCACAGTGGAAGTGTTGACACTGTGAAAAAAGGCAGATTTTTCTCAGCTCTCCATAGCCAAGTCACTGAAGGGATATTATCTATATAAAAATACTTTACATTAAATGTGAAGTGATGTCATGTGGTGAGGTAAAGGGAAGAGCAAAGAATGGCGACTGAATGCTTGCTTTAACCATGGCTCTTATCCCTCTCCAGACGCACATTAAACAATGTACACAGATGACCTCAGAGCGAGTCATGTCGGAGAGACTCAGTCAGCTGGCAGGCCTCGGCAGCGCTCTGCTCTCGCTCCCTGTAATGACATTTGTTGTGTTTGTTTGGTGGTGCTTCCTGTTTGGAGCCATTAGTACTTTAAGGAGGACTTGAACGCACCGCTCGCTCTCTGCCCTGTGCTCAGCCAGATTATAGCTGCCCTGAGATGTCCCAGCCATATGCCAGCGGATCAGACGATACACTCTCACTGACGAGAGACCCAGATAACACAGAGTGACATACACTGCTGTCCTGTACAACACCTGTCTGGTCCTTTTGTTGTCTTTGCCTCCTCCTCAGCAGTGATTTACCCCAGAGCAGGAGGCATACGTAACAGGTGCTGTCTTCTGTTTTTCTCCTCTCACACAGTTGGAGTCCATCTGTATATATGTTTTGAACCTGTCTTGCCTGACTAATTTATTTTCTGGGTCTTAAGATTTTTAGCCACATAAATATCATAACTTTATCTTTCCTTCCTATTTATTTAAAAGATCCAGCCGCTTTTCTTTTTTATGCATACCCAGTCTTACAGTATATTACATTCTACGAGCTGGTTTAAGTCAACATAAGTGTTTCACCATGTTGCCTTTTCAATGCAGCAGCACTGCTATTTGCTGACCCAGCTGGGCTGAACATGGATATTGGACTCCCCATTGTACAGTGAGATTCAGAGCTGCCTTTCACAATGAATACCAATACTGGGTAGGCATTCAGCTGTGAGTTACTGTCCCGGCCCCCGGAGTAATCAGCCTAAATCAATGCTGTTGTGACAGCTTTGACTGTAAGTAGCCTAGCCTTGCCTAGCCACGCCACGGGATTGGGCACCCAGTCCTCCCAGTATGACAAAGCTCTTACGTAATGCAAAGGCATTTTATTTAGCACACCGACCCTTTTTCAGGACACATACCCAGCTGTTCTGTTACCCTATGTAGATATAAACACATATATAAAGGCTTAGTGCTTAAAGTCACACACACTGACATAAAACATAAAACACACACTGACATAAAACAGGTGTATATATATATATATGTGTATATATATATACACACACACACATATATGGTACAGTACAGTTACGCCCATGAAGGCTTGATGTTAACAAGTTATATGGAAGCACAAAAATACCCCTGGCTGAAGCTGGAGTCAGCAGCATGGGTCGTATTTCTGCTGCCAGGGTGCCACTGAGCCAGTGATGTCATTGCTTTCGTGTTCGTCACATCCTCCCGCCCCCATGGCTCTTCACAGCCAACCAGCAGCCGACTCTGCAGGAACAGGAAGAGCCATCTGGACCTGGTGGTTTTCTCCTGGTAGGGGTGGTGGGGTCGATGTATTTGACTCTCTCTCTCTCTCTCTCTCTCTCTCTCTCTCTCTCTCTCTCTCTCTCTCCTTATTTCTGTTTATTTCTGTTTACCTTTGGCATGCTTTCATCTGTGTCTCTTCTTCTTCCTGGTGTCAGTGGGTCTTGGATAATGCAGTAGCTATAAAGTTAGCAGTAAGTTTCAGAACTTTGCATGTAAACTTTTAGATCAGTGTTTTATTAACAGGATAAGCAAAATATGCAAACATGTTTTTATGCAAGCAAAGATGCCAGAACTTGTAGTGTAGAGCCTTTATCTCCATGAGCGATTAATTCCTGGTGTCCTCAGTGCCTCCACTCCAGTAATCCCTGTAAGTAGATCTTACGTGTGGAACTAGCATATCTTTCTCAGACGCACATACAAAAAAAAAAGAACTCACTCCTTGTTTCTTGTGTTTCTTTGTCATGCTTTTACTCTCTGTTATTTTTGTTATTTTGTTATTTTTAACAAAATGACAGCTTCTTGGCACTCTCTTCAGTGTTTACACAGGAGTATGTCAGGGGCTATTTGTTATTATTGTTATTCTGCTAGATTTGATAGGAGGGAAGACCAAATAAACGAAATGTTCTCCCTCTTTGACCTTGTAGTGAATTCACTGTCCCACTCCTCGCTCCACTGGTCTTCTTTTATCCATCTTCCTCTCACCTCCCCTCTTTTCCTGTCCTGTCCTCTGAGTCACATCACAGAGACTTCAGCTCCTCTAACACCTCAGCACTTAACACCTCCACCACCGTGATGTGCTGATGGTATCTAGACAAAAAGCATATTGACAGAAATAGAGCTAGGTAGATTTACTATAAACACAAAAATGAAATAGGTGATAGTAGGTTCTGACAGATTTATCTGTACACTTGCATTGATTGCTCCATAAAGACATTCAGCAGATATATTGCTGTTGGTGTGCATTTGTCACAAAACACTGAATGAAGAAAAGTGAGGCCGGCTCTCACACACCTCAACATTGTTTTCTGAGATGTAACTATAAACTGGAGAGTTTATAGTCATCCGCCTCACTAAGGACATAGGCGTCAGTTTTTACAATAGTGATAGTCCACATCATGTCTGAGAAATGTGCAGGTGTCACTGTCATTTCAGTAACACTGAGTCATCTTTATACCTCTTAAATGCATCTTAATTGTGTGTATTTTTGTCTCCCCAAAGAAATATATTAGTTGTAAATACAAAAATTCTGTCTTTACCAGTCATGTGAAGAATGTCCCTCCTTTTATAAAAAAAAAAAATGTTCTAACTTGAGTCAGGCAGTCAAAGCATTAAAAACACTACAAGCTCTCATTTTTCAGAGCTCAACAGAAAGCAGACTTCCTTTTGAATTCATGAGGAAATAAAAGAAACTAGTGCTTCGTCAGATATCACTGGTTTGCCGCAACTGGTTAATGATTCTATTGACAGACTGTCTAGAGTGACTCTGAAGAGGCAAGAATCCTCTTCAGCTTTTAAGGTCTGTTACCAGACACCACACCGTGTTACACAAGTCAGCACTTTAATCCTACACCCAACCAACACACAACACACACACACGTCTCCTCTGTTTCTGTGTTCCTGTGCTGAAAAAGAAACAAATAAATCATTAAAATGTACTCAATGCAGAGAGAACAAAAAGTCATTTGGGTTCAAGAGTCAAAGAAATGTTTATTACCTAAATCTGTGCATTCATACAATTTAATTAATGTAGAGAAATTTAGTCAACCACCTAATATGCATAGATTGATCAATCTCTAATGTGAACGATTCTCAGAGAATCAGAGGATCTTGGTTACATGCTACCAGTCTCTGTTAACAGTGAGTTCCTGCGGGGCTCATTGTGGAGGTGTTAAGCACATGGTTTATTAACAACAGCATGAGGTTAAGTTAATTTGAGACTCATCTCTCCCCTTTCCTTTTCTCCATTGTCTCATCCCGCTTTGAGGCCGACAGCCGGTCACTATATTGAGCAAGACGATTCCCCCATGACCTCCAGCACTGCTTTATCCTCACAGCAAACCAGCTGACAGTCAGTCTGCCCCGTTGAACTGGGTGAATGTTCATCTTCCACTTTGCTCAGCTGCTTTTTAGCTTTTTTTTTTTTTTGTGGTATGTGGTAACATGCTGTTGTTGAAAGTGTGAGCCAAGGAGCGGACTTCTAGTTTCACAAGCTCTAAATGGTAAATACATCAAGTACAGTTCAGTGATGGAAGCCGACAAGCACCTAAGAGAAGAGAAGATGAACAGTACAGTACATTCAGTACAGCTTTACTAAGAAGGTAAGCTTTTTTTTTCCATTCCCAGCCACGTCAAGCATTTGGCCCTGTGTTTCCTTGTCCAAAGCGGCTAATTCCAGTCAAAAAACCACCTTGATCTGTCTGTGCCACAAGTGACACACTTTTCACGAAGGCCTTGGAGCTGCGCTGCTCGGGTTACTCAATTTGGACTCCCCTTTCTAGAAATTGGCATCGGCAGCAGAGAGGAGGTCAAAGGCCCGTGCATTCATGTCAGACGGGGTGGTTCTGGTTACTGAAAGGGGCTGGTTTGTCCTACTGCCCCAGTGTCCTGTAGCTACCAGTAGTCAGCTCGCTGAAATTTATACTGCTGTAGTAGATTTAGGGTCTGGTGTAGCTGTCAGAGAAGATCTGAATTGCCCAAAGAATCCCAATCTATGCATGCAATCGAATAAAATAGTCAGTTTGGAGGAAACAGTAATCATCTTTAACATTTTCACAATAAATCTTGATTTTGTTGTGGCCACATTGTGCACAACTGTTGGCCTCACTGGGGCTTACTAATTCCCACTTTGCCCACCTTGTCCAGTACTGCGGTGCACTCTTACATAACACATATTAGTTAGACAATGAGTGTGCAAAGGACCATTCTTCCCTGAGTAACAAGGTCTTAGGGGGGCCCACACTATGTGCAAGTAAGGTCATAAAGGGCACGGCAAACCTGAGGTCGCTGCATCTTAAGATAAGCTTTCTGGCATTTCAGGAAAGATGAGAGGGAGGTTATGAGACCCAGATGTGATGAATTGTTATGAGTAAATGTTCCTAGCACATAGTACACACTTTAGTCCTGTTTTTAGCCACAAGTATGCTTGCGTCATTGTTTCAGTGTTTCTGCATCCTTTATTATTCATGATTCCATTTTTTTATTCAGGAAAGTTTACAGCATATATAATTTTTCATTGACTCTGCTTGGCATTTGTTCAGCCTAATGCATTTACACCTGGAAGCTGCCCAGTGCAGCCGGTCTTAGCCACTCATTTGAGTAATATGGGGCTAAAGTACCCCACTCAAGGACTTCAGTTGCTATGGCTGTCGAAGATAAAGAGGATTGTGCTGCATCTCATTCCTAACCTGGAGCGTCCCAGCAATGAATTTCCATCTCTGCGGTCAGTGGCTGGCAGAGAGTGAGAGTCTTTCATATGATTCAAAGGTGTTTTTTTTTTTTTTTTTTTTTTATTTACCAGTCCCGTCTGGTTAAAGGTGTGCCACTCACTGAAATCAAGTGGCACAGTTTGTGGTTTGCACTGAAATCCTGCAGACTCTTGGCACTCCTCGACTGTGGTTACCTAACCGTGATAGGCTGCCATTGTTACTGCTGCTTTCATCATACAGCGCTGACCTAATACTGTAGGAGAGCTGAACAGCAAATGGGGATTTGTTTGCATGAACTCCCCACAAAAGTTTTCCACAGTGAGTGGGTGGGTTTAAACAAAATTTTCTTCCAAATGCTAGATATACATCTTTATTTGAAAACATTTGATCAGTAGAACAAATGAACAAAAAATGTACAGGAATTTGCTTTGATTGACCAGAAAGGTGTGAGAAGACCAACCAGTTCAAAGGAGTAGTGATTGATGGACGATACTATATAGACGTCGTCTGAAATTGGGTGCTGTTTTCCCCCCTCAGCTGAGATGACTTCTGTCTGTTAAGTGCTTTACGCCTCACGATGAAAAGTTTGTGTCCCAGAGGCTCGTTTACCATGCAACCTCACCAGTATGCGAGTCGCTTGGCCTCCAAACAACAGCTCTGTTCATGGCTGACAATACTGGGTGTGAGAGAGAGGGCAAGGTGGCGTGTCAGTCTGGGTCGAGTGTGTCTGTTTGTGTTTGTTTGCTGAGAATAATAGCAGCTGAGTTCACAAAACAGAAGAGGGGTTCTCCTCAGCTGGAACTGTACTAACGCCTCTCAGCCAATCAGAGCTTGTTGCTATGTGTGCCGTGAATCTGCCCCTTTGTGTTGCAGAGTGGGAGAGAGGGACACACTCAAAGTCGGGAGTTTTGAAGAAACAGTTCATTTAATCAAGTGGGAGGAACTTGGAAAAATTTTGAGAAAGACAGATGATTAGACTTGAACTTAATATTGGAAACACTGGTTGTAGGAAAACTTTCTGGTACTAAGTAGCAGTTGACAGACAAAGTCCAAAGTTTGTTGTTGAGATTTGCTGACAGCTAACTTAAGAATAATTTAAAACATCAGGGTCACCCAGTCTGTTAGCAGGCATTTAAACTAACACAACAAACCTAATCTCGGTCAGCTCCTCCTCAAGAGCCGTCCTTACCGTTCTTTACAGTACTCTGGCAAAAACATGCCAGTTTCTTGGCAGGCTTCACCATCGCTTCCAGTGTTTTTTAATGTTGTAACACAAGGCAGACAAAAACAGGAAAGGTGAGCTGCCAGTGACGCGTGATTCATGTTATAAAACACAATGGAAGCACAGCTGACTCTGTTATTACCACTGAAATTTAGCAGCAATCTTCTGCTGCTCTGCCACAGAGAGGGAGAACAAAAGATAGACAGACATGCTGGGAATAACATACACACCTACACACAGAGTGAGCATGAACATATAAACAGCTTAACATACGCAACAGACGGCCTCCATGTACGGCACAAGGACAGGGTATATAGTGGGAGCACAACAGAGATACTCCAACGCAAAACAACCGTATGCTGCGTACAGCCCGTGTACATCTCACCCACACACACACACACACAGGCAGAGCACAACAGGAGCATTAATTGTTTCAAACACTTTCCTGCAAGCTGCATTCAAGCACATACAGAGACACATATTGGTGCAGCTCATTCCTTCCCTCTTCAATCACCGTGACGGGATAGTTTAACGCAAGGTCTCTGTTGCCGTGGTAACACTTGTCTTTTTTTCACTCCCTCTTTCGTCCCTGGTCAACACTTGTGATCATTGATCACCGTTCTCCAGTAGTCCCAGGTCAGTCAGCCTGGAGAGAAATGACAGAGGACATCCATCCCCTTTTTCCCTTACTGCAACGCCTCCTTTTACGTTGGGACTTAAAAGGGGAAAGTTACGCTGCTGAGTGTTGCCACAGGGCAGCTCACTTCATTGTGTCTTAAATCCTATTGCAGTTTCTGCTGTCACAGGAAATTTGGTAAGACTCAGACTTTCAACACCCTCATAGCCAAATTGTGTAAGTGGATGTTTAGTCTGAATTTACCAATGTTGTCTGTATGTTTGCTTAATATTATTCATAAATTTCTGTCACATATTACTCTGATATTGAATGATTAGAACTCTAAAGCAGTAGTGTTTCTCAGTCAGCTGTGTATTCAGTGTAGCTGGTTAGTTGCTAGAGGGTTCAGATATACAGAGCAATTCTCATTCATAAAGTTTTTAAAATCCTGAATCCTGAAATAACTGAGGTCTTTTGATGAAATATAATCGTGAGTTTCAGATATGAGCTGTGCCTGATTAACATTAATTCAGTTGTCCACACCAATGGGCATCATGTCCCTGTCCTCATAGTTTCAACATGGGAGTACACAGCATGCTTGAAGTCATAACACAACCATTGCTAGACAGCTGACTATAGAAATAGACACCACAAAACTTTTCATTGGTCAAAAATGGTGGCCAACCATTATGAGGAACAAAACGATGAGACAATAGCAGAGTTATGAGATATGAGTAACATCGGCTTGCCTCTGAGCTGCTGGAACTTACACTTACAAAGTTGTAAACACCATTGTTTGTCTGGAAGATGAGCTGGTAAAGCACTGGAATAATTTAACTTAGCATGAAATCTGAACTAAACAAATAATACGCCTGCAGTCTAAACTGAGCATATAGTGACAATCCACATGGAACCACCAACATGACTTGATTTAAGTTCTTAATAAGTGCAAAATATTATGCTAACAAGCAAAACTGAAGTCAGAATCTCTTAAAACTGTGTTGCATAAGCAGAACAAGTGCAGTTATGTCAGTGAATGTCATGGAGTCGACTGCACTGTGTGTACCAGATTGTGTTACATGATACTGCATGCTTATACTCGTTCATGTAAACACAGAGTTCATGAATACACACAGTACATACTGAGGGTGAGACTGCTCGCTCTGATGTGGCCTGTAAGGTTTGTGGTGTCACATATTTAAGGACACGCAGCATGAGTGATGCGCACAGAAAAATGGTACATTTTTAAAAGAAAAACATAAGGAGGCAGTTGTAATGTTTTATACATATAGGGACGGGAGACGCAGTTTAGTTGGTCTCACAGACCAGCTGGTCTCCAAATATAGTCGGTCAGACTGCAGAGCTGGCCATGTAACAGCAAAGACGGCATCGCAAACAATTCCCATGGTGGTGAAATGCAGTTGCCAGAGCTGCTGACACTTCGAATCTGCCACCTGCTTTGCTACCAGTGGATTTGAATATTTTGAAGCTGGCTTTGTGCTCTCTTGAGATAGCTATAGCTACCACTACGTGACATCAGGCAGCCTTCCAAAGCCCAGCCCGGCAGAGGAGCCCCTTTTAAAATTTTAAATCATCTGTGAGTTGCCTGTGCTGTACTTTAAAGACTAAATCATAACGAAGCTGATACTTGGCCTCCAAGCTACATTATGTAGAAATCAAAGAAGTACAGTTTGGCCGATGCGTCAGCATTTTTCAAGCAAGTAACACGGCTGTTTCAACTTTTCTCACTGTCTTGCAATTATTTTTATCTCCCCGTAGTGTGTGTCTTCAGGCCTTCGCGGCATTATCCCTATTTAACATGGGTGTTGCTGGCAGACACCATCACCAAGTCATCAAATAGTTGATTGTAGAAACCTACACTTTGAAATCAGAGAGCGAGAGATAAACAGAAAATGAGAGCTACCAAGTTGTGTCTATATTTATCTCACCGGGGGCTGTAGTGAGGAGATTTAGCATGGAAGAACTGACAGTGTAATCTCCTATTCTGCCTCTTTATGTTTATCGTAAAAGTGCAGCTGTGTGTACGTACATGTATGAGTGTGTGTGTGTGTGTGTGTGTGTGTGTGTGTGTGTGTTTGGGCTGCATAATATATGCCAAAGTGAGAATCTGACATTTTTCAATCCCTGTAGAGTTAGTTACCATTCGAAAATACAGATATTGCCTCTGTGATCTTCCTTAGCTACTGGAGAATATAATGTAATGCTACATTACTATGCAGCCTTATCTGGTGAATCAGCGTGATCACATTGTATTTTGTTGTTACTTTTTGGATACCTATTGGCCGTCTGGTACTCCAGCTATGGCAAAACAGTATGAACATGCATACATTGAAGGGCTTTCGACTCTTTTCTTCTGGCAAAACCTACATACCAGAATATGACCCTTTTTTTCAGCACAGGCACAACAGAGCTGCTGTTAAATTTAGATTTGTTTCTGTTTATGCTCTCTCTACCTACGCACAGTTCAGGAGACGTGACACAGTCTTGTCATTTGTTGAGCAACTTGGGGAGAAATTAGAAGTGCTTTGTTTTATGCAGCTGAGATTCCTGCTTATGCAAATAGCTCTGAATGGTTGAAGGATTTCGCAGAGATATAAATTAACATTGCAAATCCAATATCACGCAGCCCTGTTGCATATGAAAGCATAACTACACATGCTTGTACTTGTGTGATTCAAGGTCAGCACATTACAACAAAACAATTTTTTCCTCTTTTTTTCTTTTCTTTTTTTTGCATTTATGTTTCATGCATTTTAATGCGCTCATTGAGAAGTGCAGGTGCAGAAAAAAAGCTTTTACTTTGAGTTGCTTCCTGTCGAGAACATCCGGTGCTGCACCTGATCAGAATGAAGAAAGGATGAACCTCCACTGTTTGTCTCCATTCAGAAGGACCCAGATAATATTGTGTGTTAAGCTGACACACCTCGGTGAGCTGCTGCACCGAGGCTCAGGAAATGCCATTAACCCACAGCTTCCCGGCAGGCTGGTTATCTGGAGTCTGCAGGTCCTGGAAAAAATTTCAGATGCCTTAAATCATATCATTTCAAGCCTTCAAAAGATTTTAAAGACCAAAAGAGCATTTCAAGTCTCAGACGTTTTAAAAATCCTCTGGTGTCCTCGCTGCGTCGTTTTTCATTAAGGAAATGGACCAGTTATAGAGACCTTTGCTCTCTTGCTTTTATTATTTATTCATCTTGAGAAAATTGACTCAGCCCCTCTGGAGCTTTGAGGGGCTTTAGCGTGTTGCTCAGGGAAACAGTAGCTTTAGGCAGTTTCCCTTCACAGCCATTATACAGGAACATAACAGGTACACATAGACTAGTTTGGGCAATCTTTAATACTTTGGTTTTATTATACATTTAAGATAGAGGTAAATAAAAGTTTACACCCAGTAAACACCCAGATTCTGTAGCCGTTGAGCAGCTTAATCTCTGTTTAACAAAAAAAGTCTTAAT
>JBAJHX010000001.1:18480157-18495637 GCA_037176925.1 Amniataba percoides
ACACACACGCAGCAGTAGCTCGTAGCTCACACTTCTGCAGAGCCAGCTGAGTTGGACAAGCCAGCTGAGTGGGACAAGCCAGCCTGGCTCTGGTGGAAGGAGGACAGGCAGTGTATGTGTGTATTTGTACCTTTAGCTGTATGAGAACCGCCCTGGACATCCTCAAAATCATTTAAAGCACAAACACATCCACACAATTGTGACCTGTTCTTATGTAAATGAAAGCAGAGGGAGGGTTGGGGACTGTGGGGCAGACGGCTTCTCGACGTCCGTGTTTTTGCTTGTGCGCCGTGAAAACAGAAAGCTGTGAATCTCAGAGCTGCTGAGCATCAGCTGACCTCCTGCGGGATTCTGGGAGTTTTCTCTGGAGGAGTATAAGAGATAGAGAGTGAAGACAGGCTTGTCAACCTCCTACTAAAAATACCCCTCACTTTTAGATCTCAGCTTCAGTCGAAACACAAACAGAGCAGGATTTTGTTAATTTTGTTGTGGAAGGAGACAGACTACGCTTTAGCAGGTGACTGACCAACACAAACAGCCCCCGTCTTGTCCCTTGTAAAAACCGCAGCGAGTGTGGTTATTTTGAATAATAGTGCACAGCAGAGAGGCTCAGCGTGAGCTATAATTTGACCGTGACAGCCAGCTGAGTTTTTCTTATCAGTAGTCTTTCTGCTTCTACATATTTGGCCAGAGTTTATTCAGAGCAGACTGTCCTTGTCCTGGATGGTGAAAGGTTGATTCAGCCTTGTGTCCTGCCTGAACCTGGTCATCCTGCCAGCTGCACCCAACCCCACGCTGGCAGAAACTGGTGGAGCAGTGGGTGGTGCAGCAACTCTTATTGTATCTTATTGTAATTATCATATTGTTCTTCACTGTCCTCCTGTTCAGGTTTTGTTAGAAGATGCTTTGTCAATGAGTGCGAATGACGTCACCGACAGTATTGCCTATACTTGAATGTGTGTGTGTGTGTGTGTACTGTATTAGAGAGAGCAAACTGTGTGTGGCTTCACCCCTCAGCTCAGCTGACATGGAAGGTCTAAATATATTCCTTTGAAGCAGCCAAACTGGAAAAGTTGTGTCATCCGCCGCCTTCCCCCACACCCCTTCTCTAAACAAGATTTTTCAGCCACATCCACTTAAGGAAAAATCTAAACAAAGACATTCAGGCATTCATGTGTTTATCATGTCAATGCAGGTGGCTCTCTCATTGATTCTTGTTGCCACCAGCATCAGTCACAGGACGGGCAAATCAGTAGTTTATATGCCACTTCTCCAACTGGTTCATCGTTTTCCAATGTGGATTGGTTTGAAAAGACACACCGACCCTCCTGTTTCTCTGCCTCGTCTAGATGCAACAGAGGAGTTTTTTGAGTACGATGCGGAGGAGTTCCTGGTGTTTCTGACCCTGCTCATCACAGAGGGACGGACTCCAGAATATTCTGTGAAGGGCAGAACCGAGGGGCTGCACTGTCCACCGGCCCAGTCGGCCATGCCGCCTCTTCACAAGCACGAATGCAGCGATAAGCTGCCCCAGGTAACACACAAGCACGCGCAGCTGTGACCGCAGCCTGTTAAGTCTTTTCCTTAACTGCAAGCAGAAAGAGGTCTCTGCTCATTTTAGTTGTGATGTTGTTGCGACACATTGAACATGCTGTTTAATAGTGATATTGGTGATAATTGTACGTTTTCTGTAGTTTTGCCAACACAGCCACAGCTTAGCACCCAAATATTAGAAACTGTACACCAATAAGTTGAATCAAATTTCTTACTTAGTAAATTGTAAACTCCATTACCTGTAATGTGAACTCTGAAAAGCATTTTTACAGTAAAAGATGGAAACTTTTTTAGTACAGAAATGTGGTCAAAATAAAATCACAAAGAAATTTGCTCTAATTGAGGGTCTCTCTGGGTCCCATCTGCTTTGCCCCCAAATTTCAAGGTTCCACTGTTGACATTCACTAATGAACACTAACCCTCCACCTTTTGTCTCGCGCGCGCGTGTGTGTGCGCACGTGTGTGTCCAGTGTCGGCAGGCGAGGCGAACCCGTTCGGAGGTGATCCTGCTTTGGAGGAACAGCATCCCCATCATGATTGAGGTCATGCTCCTGCCAGACTGTTGCTATGGTGACGAGTGCCCCCCAAGTGACCCTATCAGCGACCCGGTCATCAAACAAGATGCTCTGCTGTTGGAGAGATGGACCCTGCAGCCAGTTCCAAGACAGTAAGTCACACACACACACACACACACACACAGGTCTTACTATTTAAACAAGCTAGAAAAGTACAACAAAAGAAATAAAAGCAGAGTTTAAGAAAGGCCTTAATGTGTACAATATATAGAGTGACTGTGGCATGTGCTGGTGTGTGTATAAGTTCAGAGGTTATACAGGTTTTACCAGCAGGCCTTTTGCACATGGACATTTGCTAAAATGATCTTTGGTCAACAAAAACTCACCAACAATTCTGTGAAATAGAAATAAAGTGTAAAGACATCGATAGGTGTCATGCGGTGTTAGATAAATTACTCGCTTTAATGGTAATTCATAGACCTTGTGTCCTGATGGTAAATTTTCTATAGTAACACACCCTTGGCTAAATGGCTGTACCCAGAGAAAATGTTTGTAAGTTCAAGTTTTAGTGTTCTACAGTGTACAGTATATTACTGTAGAGATGCAATGAGTTTCATCTTCCATTAGGCCAAGAGAAATTCTAAAGCAAAATCTAAAAAAAGCAGAATGCTAAAAATATAGTATCCCATACAATAATAAAACTAAAGGGGGAAAAAAATCCAGATAATTGGTTTGGCACTCAGAGGGTTAATTAGCCTGACAAATTGTCCCACTTTCCTACTGGCATATGTGAGAACACAGGGAACACTGTGTTTGAAAAAAACACACACATCCTTGAACTGTTTTCTCATTAACCTGACATACTAGCACATTTCCGCCTCTTCCTGAATGTGTTTTTTAATAGAAGCGGCGATCGCTTCATTGAGGAGAAGACCCTGCTGTTGGCTGTTCGCTCCTACGTCTTCTTCTCCCAGCTCAGCGCCTGGCTCAGCGCCTCCCATGGCATCGTCCCCAGAAACATCCTGTACAGGTCAGACACGGCACTCACTCAGGACTTTGACACTGGTGGGCTGAAAGCTTTTCAGCGAGGCAGTTGCACCAGATTATTAAAGCTACAGGAAACTAAATATATATATATATATATATATATATATATATATATATATATTTGCTGTTCTCAAATTTATATAAGGTGTAAATCCTGTTGTCGTGTTTCTCTGCCGTTTTTGAAAATTGAATCGGAGGAAGTAAAACTGAATCCCTGCAGGCTCTGACAATTCCTGGATATTTTGAGAGCTAACAGTGACTCTTTCTGTCAAACAGGATCAGTGCTGCTGATGAGGAGCTGGTGTGGCAGTTCTCACAGACGCCTTCAGAGCACATTTTCCCCGTCCCCAATGTGTCCCAGAGTGTTGCACTGCAGGTCCGTGTCCAGTCGCTCCCCCGCCAACCCACCTACCCTGCCCTGGCCTGCAGCATTCACACCGGCCTGCCTCCACTCTACAGCAAGACCCCCAGCCTCAACCCAAACCTCAACAGCCATGGTGGCCTGCCCACCCACAAAAAGAGCCAGGACCCCAGCAAAGACAGCCTCGTCCACAGCTCCAACATGTACAGCAAGAGCTCCAACTCCATGTCTGGCCTTCTCCTCAACGGATTACCCGTTCCCAACCTTCCCATCAACAACATCCCCATTAACAGCCTCCCTCACACTGCTGTGCCGCCTCCCTACAGCAAGAAGAGCCAGGAGCCCGCCGAAGACCACACGTATCAGAATGGGGAGTTGCCTCAGGTCACCGTCCCCCAACGCCAGGGCTCCCCGCTGTTCCACAGGCCCTCTCACTCCCCCACGCCCTCCCGCTCCCACTCCCCTTCTCCACTACCCGCTAGTAAAGCGGGGAAGTGGCTGTACTCTGCTTTCAATGGTACATC
This sequence comes from Amniataba percoides, assembly GCA_037176925.1. Classification (NCBI taxonomy): domain Eukaryota; kingdom Metazoa; phylum Chordata; class Actinopteri; order Centrarchiformes; family Terapontidae; genus Amniataba; species Amniataba percoides. The sequence goes on from JBAJHX010000001.1 coordinate 18,484,159, forward strand.
TGACCCCGCGCAAGTTGAGGACTATGGGTCTGGCAACAGCAGTGAGAGGTCAAAGGGGCCCATCCCAGAGCCACTGAGAGCTTTTAAAAATTTCTCCTTGGCAGAGCCGCCCCGCTGCCCCTCGCCGAGGCCCGCTGCCACTGAGACAAACCCCCTGATTGGCTCGCTGCTGCAGGAGAGACAGGAAGTTATAGCCCGCATCGCACAGAGGCTCAACTTCTGCGACCCCACAGCACCGCCACTCCCTCCCGGCCTTTTTGCTTCTGATAACCCTCCCAAAGCCATGTGGGGCAGTAACCATGATGACATAACTGCCAGCAAGACCAAAGAGCCAGAGGTCCCGCCCTATGAGTCTGTGGGACGTGTGTGGCAAGGCCCCTTCAACACGCCCGTGACTGACACGTCTTTCGGCAAACGAGAGAGCTCTTCCCCTAAACCGGCGGCCTGCAGGAAGCTGAAAATGACTGAGATGAGAGACGGAGAGGAGATAAGGAATGGGGAGAGGGAGCGGGAGAAAGAGAAGGAGAAAGACAGGGAGAGGGGGAGAGACAGCTCCCTGATCGCCCAGGCAGTACAAGACATTACGAGACTCATCCAGGAGAGACTGTCTGTCCCCTCTCTGTCCCCCAGGCACAGCAGGAGTGGCAGCCCCCTGCACCACACACACACAACAACGGTCACACACACAGTCCGCACATACTCACACACCACGCACATCCCACAAGCCTCACACACTGCCACCAACGGCTACGCCAACGGCCACATACCCAGCCACGAACCTCACAGAGGCAGCACGCACACGGCTGCCACGCACGCGCACATTTGCACAGATAAGCCCCGAGTCGATCCGGGGACTGAATGCCATTCTCCCCGGGCCCAAAACGGTGCTCACTTTACACTTGAAGAACCCTCGTTCAAAAACCAGTCGCACACCCAGGCTGGCCAGCGTTTACGAACTCCCCCGCCGGAGAAACTCAAAGTCAGGACACCCAGCAGCCATGAGACCCCCCCTGCCTCCCCCGTCCTCGACAACAGCCCAAGGAATGCCCAGATGTTTAGTTGGACTTGCAATGATGCCAGCCCAGCCATGAACTGTAACACAAGCCACAACCACAGCAAGCCTCAGATTCAGCCTCAGACTCAGACTCAGTCCCAGGCGCAGACCTGTGTGTCAGCCCAGGCCTCTGTCCTGCAGGATGAGAACCAGGCGCCCTCCGAGTCTGGATGCTCCTCCAGTCCAGATATGACTCCCCCTCCGACTGTCCTGGTAAGGACCGCCTCATTTTGTCCTTATTCTTTTAAGTGATGGCCCATTTAGTAATCTGCAGTTATCATGCCCCTCCCTGCTAAGAGGATTGTTTGTTTTTTACTCAAAAGAAGTTCCTCAACATTTGTTCAGTGCACTTTCCTTTCTGTACAGTGAATATGAAGCTACAGCAAGCAGCCTGTTAGCTTAGTTTAGCTCAAACACAGTACCCCCACCTAAAAACATACTGATAAACATGAAATATCTTGCTTATTCAATCTTAACAAAATCTTACATGTATAAACGAGTTATGTTTTCATAAGGAGGTATGTGAGGAATAATTTTTTTGACAGGGAGCATTGATTTCTTGGAGTCACATTTCTAATTTTTTTGTAGACTTTGTGCTAAGCTGAACTACAGAGACAATGAGAGTGACATTGATCTTCTAACTCTGCAATTAAAAAAATACAAAAAAACCTATGATTATTGGAAATGAAATATTTAATTAAACAAATGATTAATTCCATTAAAATGTTGTCAAGAAACTTAAATCGCATATCTCCAACTGTAATAAGCCCCTCATTTGTAAACACTGCTCAATTTAAATGAGTGTTTTGTCTGGAGCGGGTGACACTGGAGTAGTAATCAAGACTGCACATTATCTATGAGAGCACCATTTGATAAATATAGATGATTTCTGTTTACTTGGAAGTGGCCTTAATCTCTCCATCTCTGTGCTCCAGCGAGCTCACAGCCCCTCCCCCCTGCGTCCCTGCAACAGCTGGAAGAAACAGAATCGCCACTCATTAGACGCCACGGCAACCAAGGCCTTCCACCCCTGTACGGGCCTGCCTCTGCTCTCCAGCCCTGTAAGAAACACACACACTCAATTCCACAGTGAAACTCGCAGTCAGTCTCCACTTTGTGCATTTGTTAAGATAACACTTTCACATGAAGGCTCACAGGCACACTCAAACACTTACTGACTCAGTCACCGTCGGCGTGCATGCAGTTGTGTTTGTCATAACACCACACTCACAGCCCTTTATTTCAAGCCATCTGAGGCATTACTCACCGTGCTTTCACCAGTGTAAGAAATGGAGCCCGTGAATGTTTTAATGTCATAAAGAGACTTTGAAATATCTGGCAGGTGTTTTTACCGTCGCTGGGCTGTTGAGTTGTTGGCCAAGGTTAATGTACACACACAAAAACACACACAGTAGGGTAAGACACGTGACTCATGTGTGCCTCATCAGCCACAATGAACTGTTTTTGCGAGTTTGTCAGATTACCAAACAGCTAGATCATCAGCTTCCTGTCTTGTGAACAGTCTCACTTACACATATAGTAAAAATGTAAAAGGAGTACACAACCACAGTCTCAGCCTGCATGTTTTCACACACACACACACCCTTTTGCACATTGCACAAAATACAGTCATGACTTAATGTTTTGAAATCAGTTTATCTTTATGATGTTTTTTTTGCCTCTTGGATCTTTTACAGTGATATGATGGGAATATTTTAAATTAGAGGCTTATATTGTATTTTTCCTGACATTGAAAACTGTTATATAATTATGAATGATTGATTTTCAGAATATAAACAGATGTCTTGTCCTCCAAGCTCGAACCAGGGGTACTGTGACCGTCACCGTGTGTTAATCATGTCGCGTGTGTCTCCGGCAGGTTCCTCAGAGGAAAAATCAAACAGGCTACTTTGACCTGGACACCTCTCTGGCTGGCTGTAAGGGTTTGCCTTGGGCCTCTGGGAAAAGGTACACATTTCCTCACCTGGGATCTTTGCTACCATAGTTACCAGAGTCTGTCCTGGTTTGTCCATGAGGACAAGGTCAGGACAAGGTCAGGATACTTAGACAAGTTTAATACAGCCTTAGTTAAAGGACAAGTTTTTTTTGTTCTACAGTTGCCTCCCACATCATCTGTTTATTATAGTACCATCTGGATCAAGTTACTCATATTTTGCATCATCAAATGTACTCGTTTTTCTCACTTTGTAACATTTCAGCTGTTACTATGTAGAAGTGCCAACAAGACAAACTGATTTTGATGGGGGTTTTTTTATCGTGTTTAAAGTTTTTATTATTAAAGTTATTTTTACTGTACCACCAGCGTTTATCTAGATAACCAGCATCAGGGATCTATTTTAGAGAGATGGTTTGCTACAGCTGCCATATTTAAACCCCAACATGCTGACAAAGCTTTTGGTCAGCAACAGGTTTTAGAAGTATTGTCTGTGTGTTGTGAGGTCACACAATAAGAGTGCTGTTCTGAGTGTTAAGGTTAGTGTTCTGCTGACAAATCCTCTCACGCTGCCACCTGCTGAAGCTCTGCTGTACTGTCAGTGCATCTAGAATCGCACGCATTCTGCTCAAAATGGCAGACAGAACTGAACTGGCTTTATATACACAGAGCTTCACAGCACTGCCTACACACAGCAGACGTGGGCGGCAGCTCAGTGCTGCCTTTGATAGAGCAGATGTTTCAGGAGCTTGGCCTTCAAGGTGGAAAGTTCATTTTAGCCAGCAGACAAGCTCTGATCGCTGTGACTGGGGAAAGTCATGCTTCCATGTATGATTTTTATTTTTTATGCTCGAGGATTTGCTTGACTAAAAACATATATGTGACTAAAGATTTGTAGGCGTGACCAGTGGACACAAATGAAATTAGGACGTCAGAGTAACAAACATTTCATATTTGTTTACACACAAATAAAATCCAGTCTGAGCTCACCTTTTCTCACCTTTGATCCAGGTCTGTTCAGACATACCAGGAATTCCTGTCATGTAAAGATGCTTTTTTACACATCATATGGTAAAAACAAGTTGATCAAGTGTGTGTGTGTGTGTGTGTGTGTGTGTGTATGTGTTCGTATTAACCCCTGCAGGGTGTGTCCAAAGAGAGAGGGGTATGCAGACGAGTCACAGCAGCTGTTCAGTGCCAGCGCCCCACCTGCCAGTCTCAGTCTGCTGGGAAACTTTGAGGTATAACACACGAATGCACTCACAACCATCCATCATTTTTTGAGAATAGCATGCCTTCACTCCTGCCATTTTTCATCCTGGAGTAATTCAAATCAAACAGAGTGTTCACAAGGGGAATTGAGTCCCTGCCACATGTCTTTAAGGCGCTAAATCTGGACCAGCCATCAACCAGCAGATTGGACATTCTGGATTTTTCCTTTTTCAATAGATAATAACTTTGCTGAAAACTTCAGTTACTGTCATGGATGAAAAAGTAAATGATGTGTCATGTGTGAGAAAAATAGACGATTAAAACATTTCGTTTTGTATTGTCCAGGAGTGTGTGCTGAACTACCGCCTGGAGCCTTTAGGGTTAGTGGAAGGTTTCACAGCAGAGGTTGGAGCCAGCGGGTCCTTCTGCCCCAGTCACCTGACCTTACCTGTGGAAGTGTCATTCTACAGCGTCTCCGATGACAACGCTCCCTCACCGTATATGGTGAGATCAGTTTTTTTCCAGTTAGTCAATCAATAATTAAATTATTTTTCACAGGCTGCATAACTGAGCTGTTAGCCGAAAGCTGTACCTTCAGCTGTCCTCTTATGGGTGTGAGAGCTTGTGTGTGTGTGTATGTGTGTCTCTGTTACCTTTGTATGCCTGTTTGTGACACAGCAGTTGTGTTTTCTTACAGGGTGTTATAAACCTGGAGTCCCTGGGGAGAAGGGGCTATCGTGTACCTCCATCAGGAACCATTCAAGTGGTGAGGAAACTTTCGGGGTTGTTTGTTTGTTTGTTTTTTTCCCACCAATGTAAAACTGTTCAGAAAATACTAATTTCCATAAAATGATCTGTACCATGTTGTAAACATGGCTGAGAACAAAGGGAGACTTACACTAAGGTTAGGAAAAGGAAAGGGAGACCCCTGCTGGCTGTAGAGGAAAAATCATCACGTACATGCAGTACTTCAATATTTAGCTGCATATACTTCTGTTTTGAATGTGTTCTCTAGACATTTCAGTTAGTTTGTTAGGAAGATATGAACAGCATGGTGTTCATTTTGTGTGTCTTTCATAACATGTGAAGATCTGTGTCTGATTAGTTCAAGTAGAAACTAAATCTGAATCCTCCTGTGCTCTTTGGTTCTATCGTTCAGACCTTATTCAACCCCAACAAGACAGTGGTAAAGATGTTTGTTGTGATGTACGACCTACGAGCCATGCCAGCTGGACACCAGACCTTCCTACGCCAGAGGACCTTTTCTGTTCCCGTCCGCCGTGACACAAACAATCAGACCAGCAGGAAGCCCCTCGGCCATGGACGTACCTTGCGCTACCTCGTCCATCTGAGGTGAGTTGGCTGTCGCTTGGTCGCTAGTGCAGACTAAAAGCTGTAATTTATCCAGGAGCTGTGACGATTCTCCTCCCTCATTCATCCTCTCGGTCCTCTGTCTCCCTCTCTAATCCCAAACAGGTTCCAGAGTTCAAAGTCTGGGAAGATCTACCTCCATAGGGACATCCGTCTGCTGTTTTCCAGGAAGTCCATGGAGGTGGACAGCGGTGCTGCCTATGAGCTTCAGTCCTTCACAGAGTCCCCCATCGACCCGCCGTTCTCTCCCCGATGCTGAGGCCTGGCTCCCTCCCTCCTCCCTCGGCAGGTCGCGACTGAAGCTTCAGTCATGCCTCGTTGCCAGCGACAAACTCTTCTTCAGCCCACAGCTGGTTGAAAAGGCTCTAAAAGAGAAGTGTTTAAAGGACAGCAGTCAACAAGACTCATCTGGCCTGTGCCCAAAATCTTAAGTTTCATTCCCTCTGTCAACCAGAACTGACAAGAAGGGAGGCGGCTAAGAGCCTGGGAGACTCGTCAGCAATGAAACCTTGTTGTTATGACCTCGGGTCAGTGAGGTTGGGTCAGAGGTTACAGTTATAGAGAATGTTTCAGGCCTTACCAGATATGATAGGTAATTCTTATTCCTGCTGTTGTGTGTAACCCCTCCAGCGTCTGGCAGGAGTGTAGAGACCAGTGATTGTCTCCAGAAGCAGTGACACACTTCAGTTATTTTTGTCAGAGTTAAGGCAACTTTACTCTGTTTACTCAAATTAAAATGTTAATTGGACCTCTACTTGACAAAATGAATAAGTGATCAATCTCCGCTAATTTCCGCATTACAATACGAGGCCCCTTTTTAATGTTGAGATGTTTAGTTTTAAATCCTTGAAGATTAGATTGATTGAACTGAAAGTTGACTCAGCTTTGACCCTATGATTCCCGAGCTCGGAGCAGAGGGAGCGCGCATGGAGGAGGAGGCAAGCGGCAGACTGTGGTGCAACACCATCCCTTCATCCAAAAAAAAAAAACACCACCACATACCATGGACCACTAAAGAAGTCGAACAAGCAATCAAGCGAGATTCAACTGAATGCATCACAGCAGAACGTCAGAAGTGCACTGTGGAATTTTTTCTCTCATTATAACTGGAAATGAAACAGAAAATAGTAATATTCTAATACTTTTGTACTGTTACAGAACCACTTTATTGGAAGTGTTGCAATAGAAAGAGTAACCTTAGTTTAGTGTTTACACATTCACCTTCAGTTTACTTAACCATCAGTTTATTTAATATTTAAATTAATATTTCAGTTACTACTTGTGACGTCTGTCATGCTAAGATGATGTAGTGCAAACTGTATATCATAGTATGTATTTTTGACATTAATATTCAAATCTGAAAAAAAATATATCTATATATCTTCTAAAGCAATCTTGAAGCTGCTCTGAGTCTTTGTGTTATTTCCTGTTCTACCACTGCTTCTGTCTTCATGCAGTTCCACCGGGCAGGGGGGAGTGAAGGAAACAAAACATCTAGAAATAAAATATCCATATTGTCACTCCTCTTCTCTGAATATAATAAAGTTATCTCCACTCAAATCAGAGAAGAGGGAAAGAGAATATTATTTCCACACTCTTGATGATTTGGGTGTGACGGCTCATTTTTTGCTGCAGTCTTCAGTTAAAACATTTGACTAATAGTCAGCAACAGCATTTTGATATAAAACACTTCTGTGAACACCTATTTGAGAGACATTACTGACGTCCAGGTCTTCGTTTTGTGGATGTATAGCGAAGTGTGTTCTTCACAACACAAAAACAAACAAATGTGCATTGTTAATTATTAATTAATTAATTTAATCATTACAAGAAATAAATGAATGTACAGTCTTAAGTAAGTCTTTGAATTACAAAAGGAATGGAATGTTGAACACAATTACCATTAAGTCTTCTTGATATAATGTGGCTGCATAAAAAGTCTTTGAGGCTTTCCCATATTTTGAAATGGTGAACAAAATTGACCTGAAATGACATATTCAATTTTAAAATAGTCTTACAATTCAAGTAAAAATATTTTACATTTTGCCCTAAATGCACAGTAAAAAAAAAAGAAAAAACATAGCTGTGTGTGTGTGTCAAAACAACACTATGCTAAGGGACCAAAATGGTGAAATAGCTCACATTAGGATGTATGAATATTATGTGGCACAACACTGACATGATCGCCTATTCACACTCTTGACTACAGGCTGTAACACCTGGAACAACCTTGCACAGCACTGACAGTACCAGGCACAGTAACAACACTGCAAATATGTGATTATTTAACATGGCGGCCACCAGTGCTCTTAAATCTATTTGCAGAGCCTCGATACATTTGAATGATCATTTAGTTTTTGCACGATGACCCTGAAGTCGTGTCTGCAGCTAAATTCACCTGCAATGAGCACAATGAGATCTCTGCAACAAAACCACACCGCGCGGAGAATAAACATCAGAATATGAGAAAAGTGAATTTTAAACGGTGTTAATCATCCGTCAGCATGCTCCACATCTGAGGATTACCAGGCTGAACCTGGATTTGTGTGACAGCACATGCGTCCAACAGCTGATCGGCGAGTTACGCAATTTAAATCCGATCTCGGCTCTGTGTGTGTGTCTGCGCGCGCGCGTGACGCGGCGGGAGCGCGCTTGGTGTCTCCGCATGTGACGTAGTATCGGTCGCGCGGGGCTCGTGTGTGAGAGAGCGGAGAGATTTTAGGGGGATCAGTTGAGCTGGTGAGCGGCCTCTTGTCGGAGATCAGGAGAACATAAAACAACATGTCGGGGGATAACGAAGAGACGCAGACGGCCGAGGAGACTCCGGTGGACGAGAAGGTAACCGAGCAACGGAGCCGCGGCCGTTGACTTTGTTGCAGCTAACGGTGGCTACAGCTGTTAGCTTAGCCGCTTCGCCCCGCGCTCTGCATTGTTGACATGTCAGACAGAGGCAGACTCGGAGCGCTGGTTATAATATTTTACCCACCAAACCGCGTAAAGGTGCTGCGTTAAAGGTCAGCTGGCCTGTCGTTCAACCCGCCGCCGAGGCAAATTTTTCGGATGGCTGCTGTGAATTTCAGAGGCTAGCTAACGTTAGCGGCTAGCCAGGCTAACTGTCATGACATTCACACACTGGAGTTAGCTCCGTTAGCTCAGTGGCTAACGTTAGCTCAGCTCAGCAGATTTACTGTAGTCTGGCTCCCTGCCGAGTCACAGCAACAACATCTTTTTACCGCACATCAGCTGCGGCACTTTACTTTGCCTGTTGACTCTCTGTCGAGCTAACTGAGCTAGCTAAAGCAGCCACACAACCGACGGATGTTCCCCAACGAGTAACACCAACCAGACCAGAAAACAGTCAGGCCACTTAATATGGTGAAACCAGTGAACACAGTCAGACCAGGAAATACAGCCAGAGCAGTAAACCCAACACAGGTGGACTGCGAGGAGCTGGTGGACAAACACCAGCCAATGCTCCTTTAAACTCGTTGTCATGGAAACAGACCTTGATACAGATCGATGACCTTTAACAGATCAGGCAAGTGAATATTTACAATGTAGTTTTAACAGGTTGTGTTGAAATAGTCACAAAACTGCACAGACTGTATATCTGCATATAAGGGCCGCTACTGATCATTTAAAAATATTGATTAATCTGCTGATCATTGTCTCCATTAGTCAGTTAAAGATAGACGGGTCTTTAACATGGACTTAAGATGAATACTGTTATAGTCCTTGTAACTTGGTTGGTCCATAAAATGTCATAAAATGAAGATCACTGTTTCCCAAAGCCAAAGATGACGTTCTCGAATGTCTTATTTTGTCCACAACCCAAAGATATTCAGTTTACTGTCAGAGAGGTCTAAAGAAAGCAGAAAATGGTCTCAAATGAGGAGTTGAAATCAGAGACAAAACTGCTTAAAAACTGTGTCAAAATTATTGCTGATTTATGTAATCGTTGACAGCTGATGGATAAGTTGATAGACTGTAGCAGCTCTACTGTGTCTATTATCAGTCACAGCACTGATATAGACAGATGACCTCTAAACCGCAGAGGCATCAGTTGACAGATAATTCAGGGGGTCAGTGTGCTCGCTCATTGTGTTGTCTGTCATTTTTGAGCCAATCGTGACCCCTCATGTAGATTCCTCATTGTTTTCAGGAGATCCAGGACAAGGTGATCAGTCCCGAGAAGGCAGAGGAGGCGAAACTAAAGGCCAGATACCCAAATTTAGGAACTAAACCCGGAGGCTCGGACCTGCTGCGCAAACGCCTCCAGAAGGGGGTGAGTTATTTGTTGTGCACGTCTGCCGAAATGTTCAGAGTTCACCAAAGGTCTCGGGTTAATGTTGCACTCACACTCAGCTGTCAGTTTATCAGTCAGTTTAGGATATAAACTTAAACTACCATTTACAATGAAAACAGCTTCCAAAATGACAATACAGTCACTGAATGAACACCTCAACAAAAAAAGTAACCTGAACCTGAAGCTTGATGAACATTGGATTTAGTGCAGGGATGTTTTTTTTAGACTGTTTTAGTTTTAGTGAGGCGTACCTGGTATAAACGGGCAGTTGAATGAGTGATAACACTGTCTTTAAAAAATCTCTTTTGTATTTTCTTCATCTTAACACTGCTGAAATGACAAGTTGATTAATTTATTTCTTGATTCAGAGAATTTTATTTACCAGGTAAAACAAACATTTGATAAAGCAATTGATAAAGAGAATAAATAGACAGATAATAATCAATAGTGTAAGTCTTAAATGTATTTACAAGCTAAAATACTGCAGTTTAAAGAATTTTAGCTTTTTGGAGCTGTCTTGTAAACAAACAAATGTTTAGTTTACATTCAGTGTTTCTCACTAGAACATCTGGCGAACATGTTTATCTCAGACACAAACATGCTGAGTGCATCTCCTCTCCTGTGAATTTGGTTTTAAAAACAAAAACTGATTTCTCATTTGTTGTTATAGTAGTTGATACCTCTACAGACTGTCAGTCAGCAGAATAGCACCAAACCAACAGAAAAGTTGCTCGATACAGACAGAACAAGGACTCGTCCATAAAAACAATGTTCCATCACAGAGGTCAACTTCTCCACAGGGTTCCTTTTTAAAACAACTTACACAGTTAGTTTTCTCTGTTTAGCCTCAGATTAAAGTAAGACAGACAGACAAGTCTAAAAAATGGGTTTAAGACAAATACTGTTACTGCTCTGTAAATATCAGGAAGCCTGTGTGTGCTGCACACTGAAGATACCATTCATTTCTCCTGCAGTGTAAAAAATATATTTTAACCCTGAATGTTTAGTGTTTTCGTTTTATTTTCTGGTGCTCGTTCTGTCCATTGGTCACACAGCTCACACTTTTAAACTCTGAATCATCTGCCTCTCTGCAGCAAAAGTACTTTGACTCCGGCGACTACAACATGGCCAAAGCGAAGATAAAGAACAAGCAGTTGCCGACGGCTGCACCGGAGAAGACCGAGATCACAGGAGACCACATCCCCACCCCCCAGGACCTGCCCCAGAGGAAACCCTCTCTGGTGGCCAGTAAACTGGCAGGCTGATGCACACACACACTCAGCCTCCACAGCCCCTGCAGCACCTCCCAGCCCTAACTCTCTCCACTCACATCTCCGAGCTGTAACATTACCTCTCCCACCCCTCTCACAACACCACCTGTCCCCCTGCTTCTGCCCCCCGCCCCCACCCTTCCCTTCCCCTCCCCTCCCCTCCCCTCCCCTCCAGCCTGGACCCAAACCCTACAGGAAACTGCACCCAGCGACCTGACCGTACCTTCAGATCCTCTTTATTTTTCTTTGCACCCCATGTGGCCGTGTCTCTACTACCTCCTATACTTGTTTTTGCCCCTCACTACCCCGAA
>JBAJHX010000001.1:18495737-18512495 GCA_037176925.1 Amniataba percoides
CTTTATTTTTCTTTGCACCCCATGTGGCCGTGTCTCTACTACCTCCTATACTTGTTTTTGCCCCTCACTACCCCGAAAATGACTCCCCCCTTTTGTGATTGTCCTCTTACTTTTCCATGTCCATTTTTTTATTTTATTTTCTCTTTAGTTCCATGTAAGATACGTTGAAAGACAGGACATTCACGTATGAGTGTGATGAATGGACTGTGACACCTCTGTGCGATTGGTACCGCAGTGTTTACTGGCTGAAGAGAGAGTCGAGCAGCAGAAGCTTTGTCTTGTACGGTTGGAGGGCTTTACAGTAGTACGGTCATCAGGATCCCTCAGTTTTGAAGTGTGTGTATATATATATATTTCCTTTTGTTTGGCACAGGGGCAGACGTCAGCCTTTTAGAACATTTTACATCAAATTTGTATCAATCACTGTATGTCCTTACTCTAAATTACGCTGTCAATATGCTTGAGTGATTGACTGAATATAGTAATCAAGAGGCCAAGCTCAGTTTTGTTAACACTTTGATTGTGCATCATTGGGAGGGTGGGGGGTACGAAAGGACCACTCAGTGAAGGCCAGAGTGTCATATGAAAGTGCATGTGTGACGCAGGGCTCCCTAAAGGCCAACCTCACTGAGCTTCATTTTAATCCATCAACGTGCACAGTACACACACACACACACCCACACGCTGAAAAGCTCAGGTGCCAGCATACAAACAACGGCCGTCATGTAGATGGTTCGTTCACGACATCTGGAAATGAAGAAATGTTCTGCTTTGATGAGTGAAGGGGAGGGGCGAGGTGTTGCTTCAGTTTGAGCTGCAGTGTTGAAAATTTGCACTGAAAGAGTTCAGTGTGACGACACCGTCCTTTCCTCAGGCTGGGGTCCGTAGTTCCAGGCTGTCGTGAATGAACCACTCAAAGAGGGTGAGAGGAGTGTACGGGACCCGAAAGCTCATTTCCTGTCAGTAGGGACCAGTCTTTGCGTCCTGTACGCTGTGTGAGAAGACATTTAATGGTTAAAAACAAATGTATTGGGAGCAGCTCTTGGCACTGGGAACAAATAGTGCTATGAATTATGTTCTGATTTTGGGGGGGGAAAATAACTTCTATACTCATAAGCTGAAGTAGTTTTATCTTAAAATTGTCCTTGGCCCTGTAAAGTGCTTTTCCAGGGTCTTTACTGACTGGATGAAGTTTACCTGCAATATGGTAAATCTAAGCTAGCACTACATCCGTCTGAGCTGTGCATGTATATGGCTGCCCTGCTGTCACTTTGTGCCATTTTGTTTTGTAAATAAAATAGTTTTGCACAAATGTTTAATCACTGTGTCTTGTGTGTGTGTCTGTGTTATGTGGACTTTGAATAGAGTAGAGGTATAAGATCAGGTCAGTGGTCAGTAATAACTATGATAATATAGGTGAATTTAAATAAATAAATATAACCTATACATATGTAACATAATATATGTGTGCACCAGTAATGTGTACAGTACTGTTGTTATATTTAACATAGTATCAAATATACTTCTCTCTTCTCTCTTCTTATGGGCCCTAACAGTTTTGGAAAAACTTTCCTTTAAAGTCAGTAATATTTGGGGATCAAGTATTTTTAATTTAGTTTTTATATTGTCCCTTTACATATAAATGCCAGTATTTGAACAAGACCTTAAAGTATTTAAAAGTATTGAATCAACACTTCTTTGACAGGCTCAACAAAAAATCAGTCACAGGCTTCACGTCCTTTTGGGACATTGTATTGTTGCTTTATACAGGAAGATGTTTCTATATTTTACTCAGCTCAGTTTCTTCTTTGCACAATAGATAATTTGTGGCTCATGCACCAATTTCCTCTTGCTTAAAATTATTGCTGAGTGACAGATACCTTTTTGTTTTGTTTTTTTGTTATGTAGTTTTTCTCTTTTCATTTTTCATTTTCTTTTTTTAACAGAATGCATCACACATATAATAAGTGCAGTATATAAGTCCTATACTATACTACTAAGCAAGCACATGCACATATGAAATGAAAAAAGATCAAAATTATTATTTTTTTACATTATTATTATATCCAGTTATATATAACTGAAATAAATAACCTTGAATAGAACAAACACTGAATGATTATTCCATTTATATATATATATATAATTAATTACTAATAGGTATTATGTTGTACAACTTGATTATAATTAGTAATGCATGAATGTGACCTCACTTTAATGTTGCAGCGAAAAAAGGTGGAGCCGCTTTTGGTCACTTTATGTACAGCTGGCAGCTTAAGCTGTAATAATATATGATAATTTATCAGTTGGTATTTAGAAATTTTATATTTTGTACTGATAATCTAAATATGCAAAGTAACAAGTATGTGTAGAGAAATAAAAGTACAAAAAATCCCAAGTGTAGTGGAGTGACGGTATAGTTGTGGCAAAAAACACTCAGGTAAAGTACAAGTACCTCAAACTTTTACTAAAGTAATTTCTCAGAAGTCTCTGTCTCCCAATGTATTGTTAATTATTGGACCTGAAGGTTACTATTTCTTTCTTTTTGTGGGCAAATATGTACGTATGTGTTCCAAAGCAGTGAAAGGTACAATATGAGGAGACAGTGCATGGTAGGCCAATTACCAAGATAAGTAAAGTAAAATATTCACTTTACTTCTAGATGTAAACGTTTGTTCATGCCCATGAGTGGAAATAAATACCAAATGTCAAGGGTACAATAACTGTACCTTAGAAAGGTACTGCCCCAGTGACAAGCTGATGTTGCCCTGAAGGATTTATTTATTTATTTATTTATTTATCTATTTATTTGTTTATGACAGTGCACAGTACCTGAGTAAATTCCCCCACTGCATAAAACACAGTATGCTTAAACAATATATATAACGTGTATAATACAGACTATAAATATCCTCACGTAGCACATATATATTGTTTGTCGTGACTGAGTCTGACCTCACACTCTCATCCATGATCCAGGATTCCAGGTTTACCATCTGAACAAGTATACTGATCTCTGTCAATGTTTATTGTTCAATTAATCTTTTTTTGACCGCCCATCTGGCACCACTTTGCCTTCACAAAGCCCAAAATGAGCTACTGACAGCTCCAAGGATTATGGGAAACTTATTTACCATCTAACACTGCATTTGGAAGTAGTAGTGCATTTAAAATCTGGCAGTACTTGTCAAGAGTCTGAAATGTAATATGTTGTTTGGGGTTTTTTTTGTTTCCAATATTCACAATTTAAGGCTGAATGAAGTATTTGAACTCTTTGTAAACTGAGTTTGGTATAGTATAATTTTTTAGTATCTATCATCTTAACATGTATATATGAATATATGAAAATTATCTCCCAGATGATACATGCATTTCCCACGTGGAACGCTCCACATATGATGGTGCTGTGGATCACATGGTTTTCATTCAGTTTCAGGCTGACAATGATGATGAAGATTTTGTCAAATTATGTGATTTAACATGTGAGCCAGAATCACAGAGGATGATTCACCCAATCTTTTTTTTATGATTTCTGGTTGTTGTTGACATCTTTCAGTTGTCATTGAGTGTGTTTACATGCATTTTGGTGAGTCTTATCTTGATTTTTTCTTAACTGTGCTGAGAAACCTGACTATTCGTCTCCCTCCATACATGATTCTAATTTTGTTCAAGCTTCAGGGTTCAGAGGTCCTGAGGTGGCTGCAAGGTGATGATCTCCTGTGGTGGGTAATGACCTGCAGGCTCCTCCACACTGACGCTGGACTGGGTCCTCACAAAAACTGATGTATAATGTCACAGTATCAGGAGTTCATCTGGGGCAGCAGCAGCATCAAAAACATTCAAATCAGTGCAGTCAAAGCAGACTTGTATCTCCAGCTTTGCCCTGCTCGTACATCTCCTCACAGTCTTCACCACAGGCTCAGCAGATTTTAGTTTCTCACTGCATGTCAGAATGAGATGAACTAGACAGTGATCAGAAAGTCCTAAAACTGCCTGGGGAACAGGGCGATAGGTCTCCTTTAAAGTTGTGTAGCAGTGGTCCAGGATGTTTGTGTCCCTGGTGGGACACTAATGTGCAGTATGTATTTTGGTAGTTTGTGGCTGAGGTTTGCTCTGTTAACGCCCCCAAAACAATGATCAGGGAGTCTGCATGTGGTTGATCCATGTTCATCGGGGGGTACTTCACGAAGCCAGATTAAGGGAAAGCCTGTTTTTTTTTTTTAGATAAATCTGGATTATTTAAGTGAGATGTTTCGTTCCATCATCATGGTTTATATGAACCCCCCCTGAGTAACCATGGTAACTTAGCTGTGTGTCAAAGACGGGCAGAAACAAACTCCAAAAGGAAACTTCTGCAGGGCAGATTTCCGCACTTGCACCACTCATGTCTTGTAAAATAAATAAATAAATGAAATGAAAAGCTCATGAAAATGAAGTCTCGCCAATTTCACTGTCTCTTCAAATCAAAAAACTTTGCTGGGGTATACAACACTATGTGAATATAAATGGATGCCTTACATATGCTTACCTTAGAGGTAGATGTGTTAGAAAATGTTGGAAACTCATTTTAGCAAAGTCATGACTCCTCCATGATGAAAATAAAAAGGAAAGCCAATGAAAAATTTGGTCACAAAAAAACAACTTTGCATGTAAAGAACAATTTTAATGAACACATGTATGGCAAAGCTGTGCTGAATTTGTTTAATAAATTAATTCACTCATGTAGTTCAAGCTGTGAAGAGAAAACAGAGGACATTTGATACAGTTCACATCATGACCTTCTGCTGTGTTGGAATTTACACTTAAATCCTTTTTCAGTTTCATTTTCTCCAGCTTCAGCTTTTTTATTTGCACCCTGCAGACACATCAAAACTGTATCTGCTGAGCGTATGGTGTCTCCCAGATACACAGATATAGGCGTACCATTAGTTATTACAATTGAGAGACTGACACAGATGGAGGGAAAGTAATGAACAATACTTTGGACCTGCTGTTCTTCCATGAAATGGAGGTGGTGGTCTGCCTGTTTTTGTTGGCTACAGTGCAACATTTTTACAGCTCAAAGCCTTTTTCGACCAACACATTTCACATTTCATTATAGGCCTTGTTTAATTTTAAGCTGCTGCCAGCTTGGTTTTTTTCAAAATAATGACATACTTATCTAAAATAAAGTAATAATACTATCTCTGATTAAGTTAATATCTAAAATGAATGAATTGTCATCACAATAATGAGTTAATATATACAAAATAAGTATCAGTAAGTAAGAGTTAATATCACAAAATAATGAAAATAATTCTCAAAACACTGGTTGTATCTCAAAATAATTACAGTATCTCAAAGTAATGAATTATCAAGTATCTGAAATTAGGTGTGAGTATTGCAAAATAACAATATATTTTCTCAAAACGTTGCTTGTATCTCAAAAATAATGACTTACTTATCTCAAGAAATAGTAACTTGGTATCTAACAATAATGAGTCAGTATCTCTCAGTAATGGGAAGCTTACACACAAGTATATTTTTATGAGAAATCTTCTTATTACAATCACTTTTTTTCTCTTTCACATTGGCAGTGATGGTTCTGTCATAGTTTGGCTCATCAACAACAAACCTCCCCCCCTCAGCTGTCATGTTGTTGTTTTCGCGGTGCAGTGTCACCCTCTGACCGCCGGGGGCCGCTGTTTCCCGCAGTGCATCTCTCTCGGTTTGGCTGAATCATTTCATCCATCATACCCAGAATGCAAAGTGGGGCATTCAGACCTCAGCAGCCTCCTCCTCGATCCGTGCAGGTTATCATGTCGATCGGAGCCTCATCCTCGTCCTGAGCCCCTCAGAAACACTCTCCCTCCCCCCGCTGCATGTCCGCCGCGGCTCTGATGCGGCGCGGAGACCTGCCGGAGCTTCAGCGCAGATTGGAGACGGGACGTCGCGTGTGAGCGCCATGGCAGCCTCGGAGCTGTACACAAAGGTAAAAACAGGTCCACATCTCTGCCCGGAAAAACCTCCAGCCTCCAGGTGTCCGGACACTTTGACGGGGACACAAAAGCGAAGCGAGTCAGTCCGGATTAAGATGTGTGGAAATGATCATTTGGAGGCACATTATTGGTATAAATATAGAAATGGCTGCAGCTGGCAGAAAGAGATGCGACAGGGAGGCTGTTTTTTCCTCCCTCCCCTTTAATGCATCGTTTGTCTGTATTCAGTATTTTTCGTTTTCTCGCTTTTGTTTGTTCAGACAGATCATTTTTTAATCTGTTTTTACATCGTCTGCAGGGAGCTGAGATGATGCAAAGGCGGTGCCGGCCATTATGGAGGCTCTGCTTTTTTTTATTTATTTTGTTTATACGATTTAAAGCATTTGGCAGCAGGCTGTGGGCCCTGCGGGGTGTGTGTGTGTGTGTGTGTGTGTGTGTGTGTGCAGGTCGGGTACCGCTCTGAGATGCTGCGGTCGGCGCCGCATCCGGACACTTTAGCATCCTTCAGCATCCTTCAGGGTGTTTGGCTGCTCGGAGGCCCTGAAGCCTCAGTGTTTGTTCACAGAGGCTCACTGAAGAGGAGACGACTCCGCTGAGGACTCACAAGGTCATCAGTGCTGCTGCTGCCTTTTCCAGTGATTGCAAATGTGCAACCAAGACAAGAAAGTGCTGTGTGTGTGTGTGTGTGTGTGAAGCAGATGAGTCACCCAACCCCCCCCTCCCCATCACCATCACCACCACCTACTTTTGAAAGCTGGTGTTCATCTTGAATGAGGTGGTGGTGGAAATGTGACAGTCTGCGTGAAGATGACGACTGATGGTTGAATTTCCCTCTTTGAGTCTCTGCGGTGTCGCGTCCAGTTGTGTGTTTCTCAGGTTAATGCAAGTTTGTTTGTCCGCTGCCTCTGTTGTGCTCCAGATGAGAGTGGACGTGTGGCCAAATGTGACCCAGATTATTACCGTGCCGTGTCAGCGAAAGGACACTGAAACCTTTAAAGTGCCCCGTTGTTCTGCAGCTGACCTCTGATCTTTAAGCAGCAAACAGACAGGAACCGAGCGAGTGTTTCATTTAGTGCTGAAAGCATTATTGGATCAAATGGAAATCTAGCCCAGCCTCGTAAATGTTAATATTTTGCGGATTTTTGTCGTCATATGAAATCGTAAATTAAATCATTCAATTCAGTAATTATTAATTCAATTTCGGATCGTTGGTTGGTCAAAACAAGACATTTGAATCACATCAGAGTTTTCTTTTAGTATGTTCAGACCCAACGATTGTCTGATCAATCTGAAAAGGAATCGGAGCTGTAAAACAAAAATGAAATAAGTGTCTGTTTATGTGTACAGCTGGGCGATATCAGCTTGGATGTGCTGTGTGTCCTTTAACAAATGTCCCAGTCGTATGTTCATTTTGCTGCAAAATAGCTCCCAGTTTGTGTGATTTTTTTTTACAAAAATGTGATTTTGTGGTGGCTGATTTAAATGAATGAAAATGGCTTTCAGACAAGATTAAACATGCCGGTCTCCCAAACAGTTTGATGATTAGATGAATCTAATGAAAATAACCATCAGCTGCTTTAGAAATTTAAAACACATAAGGGTTGCTGTCCGCCCCACCCCCCTTTTTAAGCAAAGATAATATGCCATTTGTCTGCTTAAATGGCACCTGGGTGTGCAGTTACAACCAGCCACCGACACGATACAAGTCGACGTTGGCTGAAGCTGCTGAATTAGTTTCCTCTGCCAGCAGCAGGATTTGGCTTGTAGCCAAACATCAATGTGTCTGTCTCAGCTCATAACAATGCTGTTGGGTGTTTGATGGTTTTAACTGTAAAGAAACAGGGGAAAGTTTGTGAGGGGAAACACAAATTCAGTTTCTGCTTTGAATGGCGAAGTCTGTTCGAGGCAGCCTCTGATGTCAGACGCCGCTCTGTGATTTACTTTTCCAACACACGGGTGGGAAACACTCCGTCCTTTGTGCGTACGAGTCGGCCTTATAGAAGCGTATTGAGCGTGTCTGAGCTGCTTGGTTAACATGCACAAACACACACACACACAAACACAGCATCAGATTCTGCTCCGGTCTATGTTCGGCTCCTGACTGGCCACAAACAGAGAGGTGAGTCGGAGGTGAAGGCAGATTTTTTTCAGTCGGATGGAGAGGGACGAAGCAAACAGTCGTAAACATCGGTCGGCAAAAAAGAAATCAGATCGATTAAATCCAGTCTGCTCCGTCCGCTTGGGCCAAACAAAGTGAGCAAAATCAAATCAAATCGAGATGAAAACTCGTAAGAGAGGCGATGAATATGAATGAAACCGAGTCCTGTAACTAAAAGCAGAGAGGGAAGAGAGGGAGCTTATTCTCATGGAAATGGAAGTGAGGCGCCGCTCCATTAGATGAGTCAGAGAGGGAAGGGCTATTCAACACACAACCTCGAGTTTCAAAAAACATGCTGCATTTGAAGGAATGTTTTGTTGTAGCACAACAAGTGCACTTTATTTTTAGCCCGACCAGACTCGGGATTGATTCATGACGCTGAACTGAAAAGAAAACTGGTGGCTCTGCAGGTTCGCTCTGAAGAAGAGTCCTGTCGAGGTGCGCTGCGCTCTGATCGTCCGTTCGTCTGTATCGGTGGGTTTATGTCCGGCTGCGGTTGGCCCTCAGGAGGAGCTGACAGTAGTGAACACGTGCTCACAACGCTTTTTTTTATCCTCTGGTCAGCCACGGTGAGGAAAGATCAGGAAGAACGAGAAAACACTGCCTGCTTGTGGAAAACTGAGACATTTGGGAAGATTCCTGTCTTTGATATTTTTCCAGTTAAAGTGAGGGGAACATTAACTCAAGAAGACACTGGGGCAGAGTAGTTAAGTCACAGTGATATATAATGATTTCCCTCCCATTATAATAATGGCATCACATTACAGTTGTGCTTTAAATGTCAAAACGCTAAAAACAGAAAGCCTTAGTATGACCATCCAAGTATTGGTGTCGGTGTGTCAGCTGCAAAAGTGTTTTTATGCGTTGTTTCAGTGATCACACGCTCATACACTATTTATCTCCAAATGTCAGACTATCCTGAGTTAAAAGAGCTGCGTGAGGTGGAGACCTGAGGGCGAGTCAGAGTCGAATCACACGGATCAGAAAACAGCGGTGGGCTTTCAGTCCTGCTGCTCGTGTGGCCTCGCAGCGACGCGAGGGAGCGAATCTCGTCATCAACAGCTGACGGGGAAAGGGAAACACCTGCTGTTGCGTCACACGTTGGGGTGTTTTCAAACACACCGCATGCCTGACCGCCATCGCAATACAGAGAGAGAAGTGCAGAGGTGGCTGCAGATGAGGCATCCCTTGTTTTTAGCCATTTTTAACTAGTAGCAGCATGCTCCATGGATTTCATGGTCAGCGCCGCGATACAGACTGAACAACAGTTAGTGGATGGATGGATGGCAGCGACATTTAGTGCCCAGAGAATGAATCGTAATGACGTGATGATTTGACGAGTTATACGTCTTTTTGATGGATTGGCACCAAATTTGGTTCAGATTTTCATGTTTCTTTATGATATACTGTAATAATTTAAGTGGCCCTTCATCTAGCAGCATCATCACATCAATACTTCAACAATTTGTCCGATGCTTTGCTTGAATAGCTGCAGCTTGCGTGCAGTGGGAACTGGCAAATGTTAGCATGCTAACATAGTAAACTCAGGAGGTAAACATGGTAAACATCTCATTGTATTGCCTGCTAGTTTATATAATATGTTATGGAACAGAACAGTCACGCTTTACGTGCCATAGACGTTACCTCATCAGCATCAGGTGGCAGACTTTACATGATCTAATGCTGGTGGTTTATTTTTTTCCCTCCCCAGCTTTAATGGAGAACTTGTGCATTAGATTAGTGAGATAACCTGGTTAAAGTAATTGCGCAGTCATGTTGTATATGCTGTGGCATGTAGTCACCGCGGCTCAGTCCCACACAGACGGAGGAGAGGCTGCGTGTTTGCGGCTAAAAACGGTGACTCCAAGCATCGCATCAATTGTGTCGATTTCTAACTGGTTTGCTAAAGTGAATGAAAATGTCTCACTGCTGCACGACAAACTAATATCAGATGTAGAAACTCAAATTGCATTCATGTTTGGACATTAATAAATTGTGCGTAGGAGCAAAACTCTGAACTTTACTGCTCGCCCCTAGTGTTATGTGGAGTTGTTATTTGGACCCATGTTGATTGTTTTCTCCCTCTGAGAGTTTGTCTGCCTCATGTGATCGAGGAAGGAAAGCCGGGATGTTTGACAGACAGCGGGGACGGCCAGTCATCTGTCACGGGGAACTTTGGGGGACGTCGGTGAGCGCTGCCTGTGTCTGCAGACACAATGGGAAGGTTTCATCCGCCAGCCTCTTCTGCGGGGGCTCAGTGCTCGATCAGCCACAGCGCCGTCTGGTCTTGTGGTGCGTGTTCCTGGAGGCATCCGGAAAACCAGCAAATTCGCAGCATGAGCTAGAGACTTGATTAAGAGACAAGATGAACCGGGAGTTGGAGTACATGTTTGTTGAAGTGAGTTTTTGCTTCTTTTGAGCTTTCGATTCTCATCTCTCCTCCAGTGGTCAGTTAAGTAGACATGCAGCCTAAATTGTTTAAAAGGATGGATGTTGAATGAAATTAAGCGTAATCTTTTAAAGAAGAAGCTGCTTTCTCTTTTTAGCTGTGCCTGTTTGTGTGTGCGTGTGTGTGTTTTTTGACAAGTTGATACTCAAGTTCTGGTCTTGAGTTTGGTACGTTGCCTCTCCAGTGTGCAACATGGAGCCCCGGTCCTGGCACACCCTTCTTCTAGATTCATCTCTGCACAACAGAGTCAGATCTCTGAAACCAGCAGTGCGGTAATAACCACAGATTAGCAGCATATTAGATTTTAGCCAGAGCAGAACAAAATCTTTTTTTTCAGATTGTAAAAATTGAATCGCTGGAAGGAGTTTGTCCCAACATTTGTATAAAAAGGGCTGCGTATGAGGCTTTGTGGGTCAGGAAAACTAGCTGCTGGGATGGATAAGCTTTTTTTTTCTTCTTTTGAGTAACACCCAGTAGCAAGTTGGTGTCCTATAGACTTTATTAATCCTTTTCCCCTACAGAATAAATCTTTACCAAACAGGATAATGGTGTTTCTGAGGAGCTGTTTGGTTCGGCGTGGCTCATATTCCAGTCTGTCGTTTGTTATATCTTCTTCTGATTGACAGAGCTGGACTGTTCGGGATCATTTTCTGCTATAAAACAAAAACACAGCTGTACTGTGATACTCCTGCTCTGACACACAGAAGTGAGCTACACTACTCCAAGAGTCAGCACAGACTAAACTAATGTGATTAACTGCTGGGCAGCGTCACAGCTTCTTAGTAAGAGACTCTGATCTTTGGCAATCGCTGGACTTCGGCACGCCAGTCGTGCCAGCAGTCGAGTTGTGTGGAGCACCGGTGGGTGTAGCGGGGTTTCTCTCCCAAAGTTTCCACCGGCTCTGAGGTCTCCGTCTCTCGGCGTCATGCTGAGTCTGCCCAGCTGAGCAGAAAAACAGCAGATTCTCACATGAGTGGCATCATGTGACGAGGCCTCTGCAGTCTGGGACTCCATTGACGGCTTCGCCAGGAGTGTGTGAGCAAAACACTTCAAGGTAGTCGTCTCTGCCGGGCTGTGGTGTAAAAAAAGTCGCAAAAGAACGAGATTATTTTATACGTGAGGCAGAGTTACTGCTCCGCAGCTGAGGAGTGTTGTTTTATCTTCACCAATGATGTGTTGGCCATAATGAGACTTCTTTGACCTGGTTTCATGTTTTGTAGTTTTGGTATGTGACTGAGCTATGTTTAACTGGTCCAATTGAATTCCCATATTGTGTTATCCCTTTCACAGATAGCCTCAGTGTAGTATGGTATGGAGGACATGTATCACTCTATTGGTCTGCAGCACCACCTAAAAGTGTAGTTGGCAAGTTTTCTGCTCTTTAGCTGTAAAAACATCTCATTGTCCAATTCAAATTTGTATGAGATCATAAACACATATGATGGATTAGAAAATATTTTCATACTTTGTGCAGAATAACAGCAATAACTTTGCAGAAATCACATAAATGACCTGGGTCATACTGGAAGTGATTCCCGTGTCTGATCAGCGTTCATTCAGGCCGTCATGGCGTTTCGAGGTCAGAGGAGTCGCAGCGGGCCACAAGGACTCCACTCCAAGAGTCGGAGCTCAGAGCTCGGTATTAGCAAGGTGAAGTCTCGCTAATCTGCTCTTGACTTTGTGCAGATTTGTAAACACTTCGCATGGAGGCCCCGTCCTGTGGATTCGGCCCTGCACCCCCAACACACACACACACACACACACACACACACACACACACACACACACACACACACACACACACAAACAAACTGTATAGTTGCACTCTCACTGTGCCCTCATCTTCATGACCTTCAAATCTCAGTCTTCTTCTAACGTCCTTGTAGAGTTGTTGCAGTAGAATCACGAGCAAAGTCACGTTAGATTTACATAATGAATCTGACTTTCATGATAACTTCATCTCTTCATATTAAGAGATTGCAACTGTCTTTGAGCTCCATGCATTACTTAGATTTCACTGTGTTGAGTGCTTTTGTCTGTGGTCTAGGAATTGAACTGAGACATGGAGCATTCGTCGTCGTGTTTGCAGTAGCTGCAGGTTACCTGAAGCCACATGTGAATGTAATGAAATCTTGGTGTAGTTGACCGGAATAAGATTAGCTGGTGCTAAACCCCGAGTTAGCCTAATCAGGTCCTGATCCTTTGTCTCTGTTAAACCAGGATTAGCATCTGCCAGCTCTGTACCTTCAGGAGCCACCTTTCTCTGCTGTGAGCTGACCAGCTGACAGCCACTGAGAGGGAAAGTGGAAACTGATTTTTTTATATGATAGAAATCGTGTTATTAAATACTTGTTGTGTCAGGAAACCATTCAAATGTGATGAGAAGCCCGATGTCATCCTTCAGTATGAATGATGATGCACGTTTATTTATTGAACTGGTACACCAGATGTTCATGGGGAGTCCCGAATATTTTAGATATTGTCCAGACATGAGGGTACATTGAAAAGCAATTGTGTTCTGCATTTTGAGAAAGTATTATCTATTTAATAGCTTAATTTCTCTAAATCAATTAAAATTCATATTAGCAGGTATTAGCACGTCAGTATGATCTTAAAAAATGCAAAGTATTCTTTGAATTAAAATATATTAGTGAGATGCCACAGATGCAGCGACATATTTATTTACTTACTTAATAATAAAAAAATTGTTGCAGTATAACAATAAGCAATAGCCGTGATGATGTCACAGTGATGTAATCAGAGTTACTTCAGCTGGTGTTTGAGGACTCCAACAGAAAATCTGTGTTACAAACTGAAAATGTGGAGTTTAAAATAAATACGTTGCCAGTTACCGGACAGGGAGTTGCATTATGGGAAATGTATTGTTTTTGGAGCTTGACCTACACTAAGGACTAAAAGTCACGATATCTCTGCTTCAATCTCTTTTAATCTGTCTCTTGTGAGTCCCTCAGCCATATGGAAGTCCAGCACTAAATCGCTGTGCTGCCTCTTTAATCTGGTGCGATAACCAAATCGGAAGTCAGGAGTGAAAGAAAAGCAATTAAACGCGTGCTCGGGGCGGGATCACGCTGAATACGTTGAACATGTCAGAGAGCATCTGTTACCAGCTGGATGCAGATGGATGTTAGACAAAGTGCTGCATTGTTTGCGTACGCTCTCCTCTGATCTGTTGAACATAAACAACCGGTATTTTTTTTTTAATCTTCTGTCTTTCTTGACCTCTGATCCCTTCTGATGTTTTTACACATTTAGAGGCAACACACATTCATCACACAGAAAACATGTGACCCCCCCCTGCATCAGTGTGACCGCGCCCAGCGCCCCAAGCGAAACAGACTCCCAGCGGCCGCTCGAGTTCGTAGACGTTTGTGCGTACGCTCTTGCCTGCCGCATTTGTGGGTTGAGCTCGGCGCAGAGGCACTCGGTCACGTGATTTTTGACGTCACCGATGCTCTGACGTCTTTGCTCGTCTTTCGTCACCCGTCTCCTCTCCGTCTGTCGCCTATAAAGCAGCAGCGAGACCATCATCCAGCAGACAGAGAGGCTGCGCTCTGACTCATCACATTTTTCTCTCTCCAGCCTTCAGACGCTCCTCTTCTCCTCTAGCTTGTGTTTCATTGTGCAGGATTATGTCCTTGACACATGAAAATGTCTGTCAGTGTGTGTGTGTGTGTGTGTGTATGTGTGTGTGTTTGACTTTCATTGTTCATCTGTCCTCTGTTTTCTGAACCCAGCGGAATTCTTTGGTCTATAAATATGATTCATAGCCTCTGAAGCGGCATTACATATTGCTGTCTGTCTTTTTGTCCCGTACTGAGGTGTACGCACACAAACACACACACACAGCCTTGTATGTGTGTGTTTGTATTTTGATCAAAAAAGAAAAAGAAAGAAAGGAAATGTGCAGACTGGCAGCATATTTTATAGTTCAGCGTGAACTGATTTAGGAGGATCATACATGACACCTACTGATGTGAGAAATTTGTGTGTGTGAAAGAGAGAGACACAGTATGATTATAGGGATCAGGAAGTGTGCTCAGTAGCGCAGTGATGCCTCTGTGAGGTGTGATGCTGCTCAAACCTCGGTGCTGCTATTTTTAGCCTCTATCCTCCTCCTCCCTCTCTCTCTCCCTCTCTCTCTCTCTCTCTCTCTCTCTCTCTGTCTCTCTCTGTTGCTAGGAGGCTGGTTGCTGTCCTGCAGGGACAAAAAAAGGTGCAACAACTTCCCAAATGGTGAACTGGGAAGAGTGGCAGAGAAGCAGAGAGGCAGAAAGAGCTTTGTTTGCCTGTAATCGTAAAGTGAATCAGTTAACATGCAGTTTTTTTGCCCCTGTGCATCTTTAAGTGTGTTGAATCATTTTATATCACACTGTGATAGTGTAACCATCCTGCAGGCTCAGCGCAGAGCTGGAACAAGCTGATACAAAATATTGATGCAGAGAGAAACATTCAAACTCCGTCAGATGGAAATATTCTGGATTCGGGAACTCCACATTCATTTCTAAATAAAGACCTGCCAGTTTGAACAATGTTTGGCTGCACAGCAGGAGGCTGTGATGACTAAACCACCTGCAGGCCACTGTTTTATCACACTGTCACAAAAATAAAATGAAAACAGAGAGGAACAACATGGACTTGAATTGAATACTAATGTGCAAGTTGATCATTTTCTTTCCCACTGGTTTCTTGGATTCACCAATGTCTTTATGTTTCTGATCTGAAGCAGAAAACATCTTGTTTTTACATCTTCTAATGAAACATATGTTATAAATTTTGAGGAACATTGAAAAAAAAAAGAATTTCATACAATCATATCAAGATTATAATATGTTTTACAGTAATTATAATGATTGGATAATTACATTTGTGGCTCAAAGAAATACTTTCGGCCCAAACACAAAATATGGGAGAAATTTAACAGAACGTCCCTGCAAGAGGCTGATTGTCACGTGAGGTAGATAAACTATTCCACAGCCTGACAACCATTGATATTGTCAATAATGTCAGTAATAATGAGACATTGGTATTGCAGTTGCTGTTTATTGCACAGATTATTTGTTGACAGATGAAACAAGTTATTATTGAAACTGCTTTGAATTGAACATGTTGATTCAGATGTTTTTATTTCCATTGTAAATGAAAAAAGAAAAAGATCAGTAGAAGTGAGAGAGACGTTAGCTGTGGGTCTTTGTGTCAGATACATGTGAGGTTTGTGACCTGTGGTTTGGTCGTTCATGAGGGTCTCCTCTTTTTAGCGTCTGTAACACACATATAGAAATACTGTGTGCTGTCTGTCTCACTTTTCTTTTTCTCTCTTTGACTGCACACGTGTGACTCACGAGCAGCTTGTTTTCTCGGTTTCTGACGACCACAGTGAGCCGACAGATAAATGAGCCAATGCTCATTTATCATCTGGTATTGGTTTATCACAGATATATCTATATCGCCGTGTGTGACAGCTGATAATTGACAAGAAACTGATGTCAACAGAGATGTCAGAGATATCTTTAAAAAAAGTTAAAGTTTTCAGTTTTTAGTCTAAAGTCTGTCAGTGCCACAATTCTTAAATAACCAAGCTTAAGGGGGTTTATCTAACATCTTGATTTACATTATGAATGATTTTATATAACTCTGTCAGTGTTGGTGTCTGTAGGACAGTCACTACACACACCGGCAGAATGACTATAAACAGCTCTTGCCACCATATTACCTCTTTCCTACTTTAAATGGTTAAATGTTCATATCATTTACTTGTTTCCTGTGTTGTTCCATGAAGGTGGAGTTTGCGATTCTCTTTGTTGTATGATTGTCGTTGTGCAGACAGAGCTGCCAAAACGTGACTTCAGACCTTTTACAAATCTACATCATGATGTACTTATTTTAGCATCATTTTGATACATTCTGCAAATATCACAGAAAAGTCTGTTTTTTATTATGATGCTGTAGCAAAGCAGATTACGTCAGCTGGCTGTATGATACAGTGAATTTTTGTTGATTTTGACACAGCATCTATAAATCTGGGACTCACCGGAGACTGACGGAGAGGTGAATATTCACATTAAACCAGATCAATAAAGTTATCTATCTATCTATCTATCTATCTATCTATCTATCTATCTATCTATCTATCTATCTATCTATCTATCTATCTA
>JBAJHX010000001.1:18523947-18585688 GCA_037176925.1 Amniataba percoides
CACACACACACACACACACACACACACACACACACACACACACACACACACACACACACACACACACACACTATTGGCACTGTCACTTACAGCCACTCAGTTTGCATTCCCTCTCTCTCTCTCTTTCACACACACACACTCACACACTCACACACTCACACACACACACACACACACACACACAGACACACACAGACACACACACACACACACACAGCTGCTGTCTTTTCCTCTCCTGCTGACTTCCTGGCTAAGTAAATGGGCTGGTTGTCACAGTCATGTCAGTGCCCCTCGTTGCCAGGCAACAGGCCATGCTTTAATTGGGTGTAAAGTGTGTGTATAAAGAAAGTGATTGTGGGGAAGGGCGAGCAAACATCATTCTTACACAGAAGTGCTCTTGATTTGGCTGTTTTCTGAGAATCTGCACACTCATATGGTGTGATGGTGATCTGAGGGTGAAAGTAGACTTCATGTCACTTTGAGTAAGTCAGCGTTCAAGACTGTGATCTCTCATATGTGCTGGTAACAAATATTTTTACACACACTTTGAATCCTGCTGTAGAAAAATTATTTAATTTTAAATTCTGTTTCGGGAAACCTTCCAGCTCCTTATTCTCTTTAATCCTTGACCACTTAGAAAAGCCTCTGACTTTTATTGGCCGCCGTGGTGACAGTTCAGTGTTACCACAACAAATTGTTGCTATAGTTACCTGCAAGCCCACCCTCAGCACCGACTGATAGTGATCCAGCCTTTGTTTCTCTGGTGTCATCATGTCACAATATTTCATTTTAGCAGCCATCCTGTACCCAATCAGAAACAAATATTTCTTAAATCAGATGTTTTTTCCAGTGCAGCTCTGCAATCTCACTCCAGTAGTTCAAGTTAAAACTGTATACTGTATATTTTCTGAATGTATTCTCCCTCATTTTTTCCCCACATAGGCAGTGCAAACGACTTCTTGTACACCAGGCAGGGCCGCAGCCCTGTTATCGACGGTGTTGACGACACCAAGGAGCTTTGCACCACTCGCAATGCCTTCTCACTGCTCGGTAACGTGCAACAAATACACAGCCACAAATCTGTGGACCCATTTGTGTTTTTAAGTTTTTAGATATTAATAAAAGTTGAGAAGGAGCATAATATAGTGATAGTTCACATTATTAGTACAACATTATTCAGACTGTGTGTGTTTTGTGTGTTCCCTCTACAGGTATTAATGAGTCCTATCAGATGGGGTTGTTCCATGTTTTGGCAGCGATCCTTCACCTGGGAAATGTGGAGATAAAGGACAAAGACTCAGACAGCAGCATCATTCCTGTGAGGATTATATTTATATTGCGGTGATGAATGTTTAAACAGATTGCATTTTCAGAACTTAAGTGATTTGAGTGTGAAAGCTGAATTGTGAAGGGAGGACAGTGACATCGGGTCGCTGGGCACATCTATCCAAAAATATTGTAATTTAAGAATTTAGTTTTCTGGTTCTCTGAATGAGTTCAAATGAGGGGATCCATCTTTTATTAGCTGATATCAAACAATAAATGCCTTTACTTTTTCTCCTAGCCCAACAATGGCCACCTGACGACGTTCTGTGAGTTGGTAGGCGTGACCTACCAGGACATGTCTCAGTGGCTGTGCCACAGGAAGCTGAAGACGGCCACAGAAACATACATCAAGCCCCTCCCCCGCCTGCAGGCCACCAACGCCCGCGACGCGCTGTCCAAACATATCTATGCCAAGCTCTTCAACTGGATTGTGGAGCACGTTAACAAAGCCCTAATCACCAATGTCAAACAGCACTCCTTCATCGGGGTCCTCGACATCTACGGGTACGTCTGTGCATTTGCCTGTTTGTGTGGGGTAACTGGCCAATCCGAGCTTTTAAATATCATTCATTCATTTGTGCTTTGTTTTCATTACACTGCACAGCACCGCTGGTTATAATAGTGTAGTATGTTGCACAAACTGTCCCTTCAAAGGCAACATAAAACATGTATTCAAGTTTAAATTGACATAATTTAGTTTGCCTTGTGATAAATGTTGTGCAGCTGGTTGACTTCTCTGTTTGTCTTCTCAAGGTTTGAGACATTTGAGATCAACAGCTTTGAGCAGTTCTGTATCAACTACGCTAACGAGAAGCTGCAGCAGCAGTTCAACATGGTGAGCAGCATTTGTTTGATTAGATAACACGTAATGTTTACAAGTGTGAAACTGTATTTTTCATTCAGGTATTCAACTTAATCCCCACCTGCCTGTGTGCGTGTGTTTGTGTGCACAGCATGTGTTCAAACTGGAGCAGGAGGAGTACATGAAGGAACAGATCCCCTGGACTCTGATCGACTTCTACGACAATCAGCCCTGCATCAACCTCATAGAGGCCAAGATGGGAATCCTGGACCTGCTGGATGAGGAGTGCAAGGTATCATTATTATACAGTCCTCTAAATAAGATTTCCCATCATTTATCTGTTCTGGGAAGTCGACATGGTTGAAAGACACATCTGTCAGAATCATCAAATCTTTAATCTCCTTTAACAAGAGCTATTGTGAACTGGCGCACAAGCTAAACAATACACAGTTACACAAGACTTGATGACTTATGGATGACTTCTTGTTGGTGGAATAAAAACTTTGTCATGAATGTAAACAAGCAGGAGTGAAGTGAGTCCATGCTGCATATCGAGCCGGGGCTCGTGGGTTGTGGTTGAAAATCTCGGCGAGAATCGTCCGTCCGTTCACTCCCACGTTGTGCTTTGCATTTATTTCATGACAGTCGTCGATGCCTCCCACCACACACTCGACTCGAGTCTCCTGCATAAACACTTGTAGTTCTTGTACATCAGAGCTCACCTGCAGGAAGGACACCCAGAATAGAAGTGACCACGGACGTGAATGCCTCTTGTGTCACACACAGTGACACAGAAAGGGAGACAAAGCTTCCTCTGTTGTAGTCCATCAACATTTTGAGTGCACATTTCCATTTTGTTTAATTGAGTATAACCTAGACTGAACTGATACCAGTGTTGGGTGGAGGTTCGGCTGAATGTAAAGCTTATGAGTTATCAGGCTGCAGCCTGTGCAAAGTAAAGACATAAATCTACTGTGGACATTTTCATAGCTGAGCCACACACCAACAATGTGAACTAATCTCTCTGTGGCTCTGAACTGCTGCAAGGTCATTTTACAAGCTGTTGACATTTGAGGTGGTCCACATTGTTGACATTATTGCAGGGTAATGCAAACACAATATGGGCATTTAACTTTACTTCTTGGCAAATAAATGTTTGGGAAAAATAACTGCGAATGCCTTCCAGTATTGTAATTCTGCATTACCTTGAAATACTGGAAATGTTTCTTGTCTCTGAGTGTGTTTTGTAGCAGAAGGTCACATGCGTTGTTTTTCTGATAGTTTTTCCGCTGTGTCCTCTCCTCTTTCTCTGTCAGATGCCTAAAGGTTCGGACGATTCGTGGGCTCAGAAACTCTACAACACCCACCTAAAGACCTGCTCCCTCTTCGAGAAGCCGCGCATGTCCAACCGCGCCTTCATCATCCAACATTTTGCTGACAAGGTGGGCTCGACGGAGTTTTTGCTTTCACGTCTACACAGAGTTTGTCATAGTATGAGAGGAGTCCAGTTCATCTGTATTTAATACATTTAGGAACATTTAGGAGCAGATTGGTTGCAGTGGCTGCTGCAGTGCTGCTGTGAGATATTTTTAGGATGGCTGGAGGAAGGATGACTTTTTCTTTTTGTTGTTTTCACACACAAAAAGCTGTTTTGAAATGAAGTGTTTATACTGTGTGACTGGTGTCATCCACTTCAGTGTAATCAGTTTCAGATCCTGTAATGAGGTTCGGTATGACACAGTGTTATTTTTCATGTCTGTTTTTAGATCCTCACTATAAGGTTACACATAAATGGGTCGAGGGCTAAATGCAGGCTTTCCCGTGAGTCCCCTGATATTAAAATGGGATCCCTGGAAACTTTTTTGACCACACATTTACACAGATTGATGTTGATGTATTTAAAGAAATCTGCATCAGGAGTTTGGATTATACACAAGCTCCTGTGAAGACATTTTCTTGAACGCACCGTAAACATCAGTGTGAATTCACAGGGTCTTTGGTCCAATTGTTTGCAGGAATGTGATTAGGAATACATTGATGCGTGGGAGAGTCGGCACGCTGCAGCTTTTCATTCGCAATGAATGAATGACCTGGACAGATCTCAGTCAAATGTCCTCACTGTTCATGTAACGCAAACTGCTTGTCGAGCAGGTGGAGTACCAGTGTGAAGGTTTCCTGGAGAAGAACAAGGACACGGTGAATGAAGAGCAGATCAATGTGCTGAAGGCTAGCAAGGTGAGAAGCACACACACAGACAAACATCCAGACATCTGAACGAGATTTATGTGCAGAGAGCCTTTTGAACACGTCACTCAGTGCTGTGCAGGGCCCGCTCAGATCTGAGCCAAGAAGCCTGCAGCTCGTGGAGAGCTGTGGCACCTGGTCGCTTGTTTGCTCATCAAGAGTCCCTTATGAAGTCTGAAGGAAGCAGCGCCCTCCACTGGCCATGTGGAGAAAGTGTTGATGGCCGCAGTGGAGACCAACGTTCCTTCCAGATTTATGATCAAGCGAGGTTTAGATTTTTATTTACCCGTAACACACACACACAGCTGAGCACGCAGAAAGCTGGGTCATTAGCCAAACATGACCCCCAGAGGACAAATATGATTGCAGCTTAGAAATATTTCGCTGCATACTGTACTTTCTACTTTATCCAAATACATATTTAATGACTTGCAGATAGCCTGACAAAGCCTAAATGTAGTGTTATATAATAACAGAAGTGATAATGATGGATCTGATTTTACAAATGAACACATCCGAGCACATGCTGGTGAGCCTGAAGAGCTCACATCACGTCCAAATTAACACCACGGTTGTGTGTGTGTGTCTGTCTGTGTATGTGTGTGTGTTAGTCTTGATTCAGAATCTGTGCGTAAAACCCTGATGGCTCAAAAGGGGACTAAGCCTTTAAATCCTCACTGCTGTTTTGGCTGCACACACACGCACAGACAAACACAGACAATGATTTTGTGTGTTTGTCTAAACTGCTCACAGTGACCTTCGGCTGTTCTCTTATAGACTTCAACGAGAGCAGAATTGGGTAAGGGTTGAAATAGTGTCTGCTCTAACCTCTAACACGACCACTTAATGCGCACACGTACACACTCACACTTATACAGACACACACATGCACTTATCGAGTCACACACATGAACTGAATGTTGCCATGGAAATCAATGAGACAAACAATTGGGATTAAATGGTAACAAGCTCTTAATGGGATTTAGTCTAATTAAGTTTCGTTTTACTTTTCTGCCAAGCTTATCCCGTCATTCAGTGTGTGTGTGTGTGTGTGTGTGTGTGTGTGAGTGTGTCTGTGTGTGTGTGTGTGTGTGTGAGTGTGTGTGTGTGTGTGTGTGAGAAAGAGACAAACGTCTGTGAGTGTGTGTTTTCCCGCCAGCTTACCCACGTCATACACATACATCATCACAGTTAAACAGAGGAAAACATAACAACCTTGTCTAGTGTATTTATCAGGTACTGCCCCAGTTTATTTTCTGTAGCTGTTTTCAACCACAAGTGTCTGAAAATGTCTGAAACCCTCCATCAACACTTGGAGGAAGTTAGATTTCATTTGCATCATCATGTAACACATTAACACGCAAAACACAAAATGAGGAGGTGGAATATCATGATGAGACACAGAAGCTGGTCTTTTTATTTCAGATGAGAGGACGTAGTTTTTCTGCAATATGATGGACCTTCAATTGTCTAGAAAGTTAGGAAAGGAAAATTCTGGTTTAATACAGCTTTACTGTTATAGTTTTGGCCATGATTTTGATCAGCACTGATACAATTGTAAAGTACCTGCTGAATTCTGGAAAAGGAAAAAGGATGGTATCTTTTCAACAAAATGGGGCAAGAAACACGCAGTCCTTCAAGTAATAAACAATTCATCCAAATGATCACAAGTACTGAAACCAAGCTGAGCACACTTGAAAATGTTGCTTGGATGAATTTTTATGTTTTATCTTTTACCCTCGTTTTCTCTTCCAAATAAGTTTGGCTAATTCTGAGAGATTATTTAAAACCTGCAATTGTCAGACGACTCGTGTTTTGCCACGTTGGTTTTATTTTTAGCGATGTCATTGCATTTCCAGATCTTGACGATTGGCCAAAGACTATTAAAAGAAGACCGGCTGTATATATCAGGAATTTCCTTTCTGGTGTACACAGTTATTTTAGCATTATAAAGCATCCACAGGATCTCTTAGAACAGCAGCAGGGCCTGCGAGGCTCATGGGAATCTCACATTCGTGCCGACCTCTGCTTGAAAACCCAATCAATACAGGGCACTTCAGAAATGCTTGATGCAGAGGTTTCCCATGGTGCATCGCAATCCGGGGGTGTGATCAAAATTACAACAGATAAAATTCCACCGTCCTCCAACCACAGACACCGTTTGTCCTTCATGCAGGCTTTGAATTCAGTGGAAACGTCTCACTGTGTTCCCTTCATCCATTCCAGCCTCATCGTTGCTTTGCCTTGTTTGAATCATAGATGTGTATTGTGGTTTTTCATGGGGGTGTTAATGATTTTTTGAACTTGACATTTGGGTTTCCTTTAACTTTTCCTTTTGATGTCACTGTGTTTTTCTTGTCACTGTGTCTCCATCTGTTGTCCATGTATGTTTGGTTCTGTCCTCATCATGACAACCCTTCCCTGCCAGCAGAAGGTAAACAGAGGCGTTCTTACAACGCCGGGCCGCCTGTAGCTCTTTCTTTAGCTCCTTTTTTTCCCCCCCTATTTATCTTTCCTCCTTTTCGCTCTCTGTCTCTGGCAGTATTATCACTCTAACAGCACAGAGGAGATTGAAGTTGTGTGTGCGTGTGTGCCTTTGTTTGCTGCATGGGGAGCACTGAAGGCACTCTGGGAGGATAAAAAAAAAAAACGGGGACAAAGGAAGAAGGGCATTTTTTATGTTTGTAGAGTGATGCTGAGAGCAAGAAGCACGTAAAGCCTTTGTGGCCTTGGCCGATCCGCTTAAAGACACTGGCGAGAGAAGCAGCATGGCAACGCTGTGAGCACAGCAGGAGGACCTGAAGCTGCACATATAACATCCTCCTCATATAACCTCAGTGTTATATGGAACGTGACTGATGTGTGTGTGTGTGTGCTTTACTAAAGGCCATACATCACACATGATACTATTTATGTCATAACACCATGGCAAAATATAAATCATATATGGCCACTGCATATTGTCATATATGACAAACTATAACCCTAGTTTTATTGACTCTTTGTAACAACTCTTTGACTGTGAATGATTTTAACAAAGGCTAATCAACAAATGAAGACATCTACTCACCCATACACTTAAACTGAAAAGCAGCTTTTCAGCTGTTTCTGTGTGAAAATTGAAGTTAAGTAGCGCCCATGTCAAACTGCTCCCAAGATTGATTACTGGACTTGTTTATCGAGTTTTAGTGATATATGTAAAAATGAAGTCATCAACATGTTGGTTTTCAACACAAATGAGTAAGGCTTGTGGCAGATGCTCAAATTAAGGCTGTCATGCTTTCTAGGGCTGTTTGCAATAGGTAAGAGAAATCCACATGCATGCCTCGAACAAGAGGGAGAGAGTGTTGTAAAGTGCATTTTTAGGTCATAAATACGTAGCTGCATTAATGATTAAATTAACAATGTATCCAGAGTGAAACGCTTTATCGTCAACTTGTTCCTCAGTAAATCAAATGTGTCTGCTGCCATCAGCTGCTCTGTTTTGTGACTGTGCGTGGGCTGCTGTTCCCAGTTTCCCCTGCTGGTGGAGCTGTTCCAGGACGAGGAGAAAGCCACCAGCCCCACCGGTCAGGTCCCGGGCACCGGAGGCCGCACACGCCTCAGCATCAAGCCCGACAAGAGCCGAGAAAAGAGCAGCAAGGAGCACAAGAAGACCGTCGGCTGTCAGGTGGATTTCTCTCTGCAATGTTTTTCTTGTGTGGTCTGAAGGTCTGCTTAGTCCAGACTGATCGCACAAAGATAGATATCAGATGACACTGGAAATATACGTTTACCCTGACGCATGCTACATCTAAACTTATAACTTATCCATAGGGATTTGTTTTTATTGCTGCTAGTTGTGAATTGCAGCTACATAAAACTATACCTTTCGCCAATTTTTTTTTTGGAATGAAAGAATTATCTGTGCAGTTGTTTGTTATTGTTTTATTCATTATAATCCTGCAAGCTTCTGGTCGTCTCTTTCAGTTTCGTAACTCTCTGCAAATGCTGATGGATACTTTGAACGCAACCACTCCACACTATGTACGCTGCATCAAACCCAACGACTTCAAGTTGGCCTTCTCGTGAGTCTTTCTCCTCTTTGCATTCAAGTGCATTGTTATTTTAAGAGAGTGTGATTCGACTGTTTTTATTCATTTTTCTTGTATATAGCCCCCATCTTAGCTCAGGCGTGATTCAATGTGGCCACACTGACTGTAGTTGTTTGATGTTGGCAGGTTTGATCCCAAACGTGCGGTGCAGCAGCTCAGAGCCTGTGGTGTCCTGGAAACCATCCGAATCTCTGCTGCAGGTTTCCCATCCAGGTACTGATGCATCCCTGCTGCTGTTTAAACTCTTGTTTTCTGTTTGATGTGTGCTGGGTGCTTAAAGTTATTCAGCAGAAGGAAAATGCAAATTTAACCTGCAGTTGAGAGTCTGCTGCAGATTCATTGTGTCTGAGCAGATTCTTCCTGTGTGACAGTGCAGCCAGCGAGCTCAGTGCAGGATGGAGCTGATCCGATCTCTTTATTGTCTTTCATTACTCGAGCTGCACAAGAGATTATATTTCTCCCTGTAGAAGAGACTGTTTTGTCTGGCCTCCTTAACTGGATTTGAGTCCACATTAGATTGATCATTAATGGTGACCCTAAAAGAAAAAGATGCACAGGAGGAATTTCCAACCCATTGTAATCTTTGGAATAATATCTTTAAAAAGGAAAGAAGTAAAAATGTATTAAGAAAAAGTGAAGTCTCATATTTTCTCGCCACAATTTCTAACCTCTTTGTAATTATACTCTGACTCATCAGTTGTAAGGATTTTTTCAACGTTTTTTTTTTACACGTTTCTCATTTTGTGTGTGTGTCTGTGTGTCTCAGATGGACGTACCAGGAGTTCTTCAGCCGTTACAGAGTGCTGATGAAGCAGAAGGACGTGTTACCTGACAAGAAGCTGACCTGCAAGAACGTCCTGGAGAAACTAGTGCAGGTCACTCTATATGAAATATCTGTATTTTATTCTACAGTATTAGTTACTCTGCCTGGATTTCTGTTGAATTTTGTTTTGCTTTCCCCTTCCCACTTTCATCCATCTAATCTTTGTCTCATCTCTTCTCACGTCTTCCTTCCTTCAGGACCAAGATAAATACCAGTTTGGTAAGACCAAGATCTTCTTCAGGGCCGGCCAGGTCGCCTACCTGGAGAAGTTGAGGGCAGACAAGTTGCGTGCTGCCTGCATTCGCATCCAGAAAACAATCCGCTGCTGGCTGGCGCGCAAGAAGTATCTGCGTAAGCGCAGTGCTGCCATCACCATCCAGAGGTTTACCAGAGGATACCAGGCTCGCTGGTGGGTCGGCTGAACCTGAACCTCAGGAACAGTCATCTTTATGAAGGATTATATAAGACAGTATTAGACAAAAAGTGTTGACTGCTACTGTAGTTAAACGAAGCAAAGGCTGAAGTATTTAATGTTTGAATTGATATTAGACATATGTGTAAGTGAATTGTGACATCTCTGCTCTCTCCAGTTTGGTCAAGTTCATGCGTCGCACTCAAGCAGCCACCGTCATCCAGAAGTACCGCAGGATGTACGTGGAGAAGAAACGCTACAGGCAGAAGCAGGCTGCTGCTCTGGCCATGCAGACGATCCTCAGAGCTTACATGGCCCGGCAGAAGTACCAGGCGGTAAGAAACAGACAGTACATTCATTCTCATCAGTTCTCCTATTAGTATGAGAACCCTGAACACCAGGAAGAGATCATGCATATCTTACATGTGCTCTTATGTCTTTCTGCTCTCCCTCACTGCATCTGTGTCTGTCTTTAGTTGCTGCGGGAGCACAAGGCAGTGATCATTCAGAGGCACGTGCGGGGCTGGTTGGCTCGGTGCTGGTACAAGCGCTGCCTCGTCTCCATCGTCTACCTGCAGTGCTGCATCCGCAGGATGAGGGCCAGGCGCGAGCTGAAGAAGCTGAAGATCGAGGCTCGCTCAGTGGAGCACTTCAAGAAGCTCAACAAGGGCATGGAGAACAAGATCATGCAGCTGCAGAGGAAAATCGACGAGCAGGTGAGTTGCCCATTTTCGTTTTTATGTCCTCGTTTGTTAATTCATTTTTTTTTGGTATTTGGCTGTTTGACTTCCCTGTTTTATGATCTGTCCCGTGTCTCCAGACAAAGGAAAACCGGTCGATCAACGACAGGCTAGTCGGTCTGGAGAACTCCTACACAGCGGAGAGCGAGCGGATGCGCGGCGAGCTGAACCGGCTGCGCGGGGTGGAGGAGGAGGCGAGGAACAAAACCAACCAGGTGACGTCGCTGCTGGAGGAGCTGGAGAGGCTGAAGAAGGAGCTGAGTGCCACGCAGCAGGAGAAGAAGACCATCGAGGACTGGGCGCAGACTTACAGGGACGAAATGGAGAAAGTAAGACAGGATCCAGATACATGTCTGCCCGTTTAGTTGACCTGGCCCACCACCTTCCTGTGCACAAAATCAGTGGTGTATGTTGTCTGTTCCTACATCTGTCTCCTCGTTTTTCTCCTCGTCCTCATTCTTGGTTGTAGAAGGTTCCTTAGATGTTTTCCCAGAAAGGAGTTTTAAAAAATCAAGTGGCTTATTAACTCTCCTTAAACTTCCTCTTTAGTTAGTTTTAGTGCCAAATCCTATTATTAGTTTAAAACTAAGCACAGTAGAAACTGCTCCCAGTGAGTAAAATCTCCCACAGTTTCTTGGAAATATTTATATGATTATATATATATTTGCATGAAAATGGATATTGGCATCAGAGGAAAAACATTTTCCCTCAATTTAGGGGCCAGAGCGAACCAAAGGGGAATGGGGACGTGTTGGGCTCA
Organism: Amniataba percoides; assembly: GCA_037176925.1. Classification (NCBI taxonomy): domain Eukaryota; kingdom Metazoa; phylum Chordata; class Actinopteri; order Centrarchiformes; family Terapontidae; genus Amniataba; species Amniataba percoides. The sequence continues at coordinate 18,535,149 of JBAJHX010000001.1, forward strand.
GAGGGCAGAGTTGCCCAGAGGCAGGTGAGCGCAGGAGATAGAGTAGAGTACCAGTGTCCCAGCCACTGAGCTGTGTGTGTACTCTGTGTGTGTGTTTTTCTTTTCCTTTTTCTTGTATTCTGAAAGGTTTTTTTAATAAGACGCACTTGTTCCGAGCACCTTTCGAGAGTTAAATACAAAAGATTAACGGATCAGTCGTATTTAGTTCTGTAGAATGAACTTAAAGATTGTTTCACATTAAAGATGTTTACAGTCGCAGCACTGCTCAAGATGTTTTTTAAAGGATAATTTATTCATATGTTTTTCTGTGTGTGTGTGTGTGTAGATGGTCTCGGAGCTGAAGGATCAGAATGGCACTCTGAAGAAGGAGAAGGACGACTTGAACAGGCTGATTCAGGAACAGAGTCAGCAGATGACAGGTACTCGAACATCATCACATAAATCACACTCACCTCCTGCAACACGTCCATCTAGACATGCAAGAATTTTTAATTATCTCCAAAAGCAAATGATACGCTTCCTTTTTTTTTTCTTAAACTGCTGCTTCTTTATGTCTTGTCCCATCAGAGAAAATGGCCCGTGCGATCGTACAGGAGACTCAGCAGCTGGAGACGGATCTGAACGAGGAGCGATCTCGCTACCAGAATCTCCTGACAGAACACCTTCGCCTCGAGGAGAAATACGACGACCTGAAGGAGGAGATGGCCTCCTCGGTGAGGAGAAGACACAAACACAATCAGTCAATACTTTAGAGTTTAACGTATTCCTTTGTATAATTATAATAATAACGACGACGGTTGTTAACGTTCAACGCTTACAGTCTGATGTTGTAGCAGGGAGGACTTAAGCCTATCGTTTTTCAAATTAAAAGCCTTTTTTTCTGTCTCATCTGTAGAACGTTTCCAAGCCTGGCCACAGGAGAACAGATTCCACCCACAGCAGCAACGAATCCGAGTACACCTACAACTCAGAGTACGCCGAATTGGAAGAAGGTTCCCGTGCCGCAGAAGTAAGAATGCTGGCGTTAATAAAAGGAACAATCCAGAGACTTTTCTGCTTCTGTTTCAGACTAATTATTGTTTTGAAATGAAGCGTAATATACAGGACTCACAGCATTTCTGGCCTTTTCACACCGATCATGCAGCCGCCCTAACTTTTCTTTGTCATGCAGGATGTGACGCGAGGAATAGACACCTCGCTGACCCTCAAGCTGCAGAAACGTCTCACAGAACTGGAGCAAGAAAAGCAGTCGCTGCGCAACGAGCTGGAAAACAAAGAGGAGCAGTTCCAGCGGGCTAGAGCCAGGGTACCAACACCCACACTGGGCTCTGAAATATCTCACTTTGTTAACAAATTATGTAACACTTAATGTTACAAGCCCTGTTCTATTGTGTTAGTACAAGGATTGTAAACATGACAACCCATGATTATTTTAATATCATAGGGAGTTTTACGTCATTATGTAAATATTTGAAGTGTTTCATTATTTAATAGATTATAGATTATGACACAAGGGGAATGTCATTTTTTATATTCAAACCCAAAAAAAAGCTTCTTTTTTTCTTATCAGGTCACGTTCTTATTCAACTGTTTCAGGCTGCACTGCATCATTTACATCAGATTTGATCCCAAACACCTCTCCATCACATCCATCATCACGTTTTGCTCCTTGTTTCAGGATGACGCCGAGTTCAAAAAGGCTCGTGGGGCAGAGCTGGAGTACGAGTCCCTGAAGGTAAGCAGTCAGAGGAGACTGAAGTAGAAATGCATCAACACAGGTTCCCTGACTTTTTCCAGACAGTGACTTCATCTAAAGTCAGACAACGTATTAATTCATGCTGTAGCCTCTCAAAGACCCATTTATCACTTGTTATTATCATTACGAACTCCCCCGACACTGAACTCTTTCACTTCTCAGCGTCAGGAGCTGGAGTCAGAGAACAAGAAGCTGAAACATAACCTGGCCGAGATGAGGCAAAGCTTGTTGGGTAATGCGGGCGCAGGCGCCGGGGCTCCGGGCTCCCCGGCCTACAAGGTGCTCCTGGAGCAGCTCAACGCCTCCTGTGAGGAGCTGGAGGTCCGCAAGGAGGAGGTGCTGATCCTGCGCTCCCAGCTGGTCAGCCAGAAAGAAGCCATGCACCACAAGGTAGAGGAACGTCTTCATGTCTGTTTTCTCTGTGCTCAAAGAGGGAAAGTGCCTCCACCACCACTGCTCGACTGCAGAGTATTTCGGCCTGTAATCATCCACGTGCAGTTAAATGTTTGGGCAATGTGGTTACATGGTGTGGTCGTCCTTTCACAACATGAAGGTGGATTTAAGCGAGCGCTTGAATCCACCTTCTCGCATTTGTGTGTGTTGTTTTCACCTGTGTCTGCATCTCTGTTTGTCCTTTTGTTTGCACAAAGTGATCAGGCCTAAAGACACTTTCATCACTTTACCCAGTGATCCTGATCTCAGATTTCCCCCATTATTCGTTTTTTAATATTTCATGATCTTTAAAAGCAAATCTTTTTTTGAAATCTTTTTTTTGTTTACTTTTAAATAGAAAGGATTAATTAAAATTTACTTGATTGACATTTGAACTCAACCTTTTGCACTAGTTACATTTTGGGTCTAAATCACATTGAAATCACATGATTGTTCACACTGTATGTAGCTGATGTTTTCACCGTACCCTCGGTGTGTCTAACTCTCCTGTCTCCACCTTCCCTCCACCACCCATGCTTTCCCACAGGATGAGAAGGTACAGTTTAAACGCACCATGCATGAGTATTTGACACCTTTTCACAGTGCGTCTTGTATGTAAAACCTCTTTAGGTAAGAAATCTGATCCAGCACGCTCAGTTTTATGTGTCATCTCAGTGATAATGAGCAGGAGAACAAAATCAACACTTAACACCACAGCAAAGAGAATGTGTTCAATTTATTCAGCATATGTCTCTTATATATTTAGAAAGAGAAGTATCTTGGTTTCTTGAATTCCCGGTGGTGGAAGCTGTTACTTTCCAAACTCTCATTTGCAATCTTAGAGTTTTAATTTCAGTAATTAATTTCTTACTCCTTTTACTTGCTCCTCTCTCTCTGTCACCTCCTGTATTCCCTTTTCCATTTCCACATCCTGAATGAAACAAGTTAACACCAGATGTCTGAGAAAAGTGGGACATCGCTAACTCAGTTTTAGGATTGAATTAAAGAGATAAAGTTGAGGAAAAGTGGCCGCAACAATAACTGCTGGAATGCTTTGAACACAATGAAAACATTCAAGAGAGGAATTTCCCACTAAAGTATGAACCACAGCGGGTTACATTAAGCACAGGTGACAGTTTCAATCACAGAGGAAACAAAGATCAGTATTCTTCCTGCAAGAGGCTTTACATACAGACTCTGTCCTCTTTGTTTGATTATCTCATCTGTCTTGTCCTTTGTTGCATTGAATGAATTTGTGACCCTGAAAGGCGCTGAGAGTTCTGCTCTGTGTGCTTTTTACAGCGGCCATTTTGCATCCGTCCTTGTGAACGCTGTCTGTAATAGATTCAGAGGCCCAAGGATTGTTGTTTCCGCAAATTGAAACTCCCTGCAAGTAGAATTTAAAAATGCAGCCTGCAGATTTCTGTTAACAAATGAAAGTATCGCAGACTGTATCAAATTTCAGATACAGTTGACTTTCAAGTAAACGCCCTCAGAATACTAAACTTTAAATCAGACCGTGATTTTCAAACTTCATTTGAATATTTAATTAACAGTGCAACTCACAAGTTCTGCTTGAACTCTAAAGTGGCCGACTTCACAGTGCTGAACTGTGCTGGCTGATTTATTTATGTTGCTCACTGAAGGAGTAAACTCGGTGCTGCATTTTACTGTAGCTCCACAGACTGAATCTAAGGCTAAGAAATGAGCCTCATCTTCATATTAAACCATCACACAGTGGTTACATGAAGGCTGCTCAAACATTTTGACCTGAGACCCTTGATAACTTGTCAGCTGATGCTCAGCCTCCTCAGCACTGTCAGGCTCTACAACAGCACCTATTGTCTCTTGAAAACCAGCAGAAAAGGCCACCGCTGTGAAGCGACGCCCCCTGTAGATAGACGACTGTCATTTGACGGCCTGTCACTGTTTCAGCCCAGAGCTCCCACTGGCTGATGACTGTTAGAGTAAAAGGACAGTCGTAGCCAGCAGCCGCACCGATGCTGGCAGGGAGTCAGTGACACACATGCTGACTGCCAGCGGCAGAGTGAACTCACATTCATGAAACCGCTGACTCCCTTGTCTTCATTCATTCACCTAAACTGTATGAAACCGGAGCTTCATGGTCGTTTTCTATCCTTGTCTGCCTTTTTTCTAGGAGACAATGACCGAGCCATCTGTCTACGTCGAGGACGTGTCCAAACTGAAGGACGCCGATGAACTCAAACAAGCTTGCATAGGCCTCAAAGACACCAACAGGTACTTTGTTACAGCCGGTGTTCCTCCCAGAGCTCCTCACGGTCGTCAGGGTTGAAATCACACCAAGCTCAAACTCCATGCTCTGTCTTTGTTCCATTATTGATATTACCATGATATATGTGTGTTTGTGAACATTGCCTTGTCCTGTGCAGATCTCCCAGGTTTATGCGTAAGCCGTTGGAAGTCAGTGACCTCCTGAGTAGGCTGAGGTAACCGATGAGACGTGGCCTATGCATCATGGAGCGGAGCATGCATGGCCACGCTGACGCCAAACGCGGTTGAAAATGTTACAAATGACCGATGATACTGAAGCTAATACAGCCGACGAAAGCTTGGGTAGCTTTGCGTTTGGCGTTTTTCTGCCCTAACAGCATGTCGAGTCAGCTCTACAGTTTAGGTCTGAACTTGAGCTCTAACGGACTGCAGTTACCAGTATGTGAAGTCAAAGAATGTGTGTTTGGCTTTGGAGGTTTTCGGACTCTGAGGTGTGCATGGATTTTAATAGTTCAGCATGAGAGACTCTTAAACTGAAGACAGCTCAAAGCAGTTGAACTCAGAGGATGTTTTCAGAAGCTTCAGCAGCTCTGGTGTGCTTTTGGAGATGCTGCAGAACATTTTTGCAGTGTTTACAAAATGCAGCATGACGGCATGAAATGAGCTAAAGACGTGTATCTGAAATCTTCAGCTGTAGCTGAACCTTTATTAACACGTAGATTCACAACACGACTTCCTCACACACGGACTGTGCAGCAGTGATAGGTCTGAAGCTGTTGTAGGAGGCCTCCTGTCTCAGCTTTATGGAATGAGCTTGGCTTAAATCCTGCATGAGAGCCCACTTTTTTCTTTTCTTTTTTGTAAATTTAATTAAAGCAGAGATGCACAGAACACTTTTAAGGGACTGAATGATCCACCGGTTGTCCACAGTCCTTTTGCACATTTCTTTTACAGTTGCCTTCTTCTGTGCTGCATCCAGGCTTTATCAAAGTGAATAAACACTTGATGTTGTTCAGACATTAGGAAGCTAACTGCTGTGTTTTCTCAATATAATTAAAGTAACAGTCTTGCATGGTTACTCATCGAAGTTGCCCCAAAAGTTGCACTGTGCATCGCTGCCTTTATCCCTTTGTTTCTCCCATGTCGCTTCCTTTATTGCTTCTTTGTTGAGACGCTCAGACATGAGTGGATACAGCAGGCTGCACACAGACAGCAGAGGACTCCAACACTGTTGCAGTCAGCGGTGCAAAGGAGCAGAAAACATCAGATGGTATCATCATGATAGAAATGCACAGAAAGTTTGTACATGTAAAGAGTAGTTAAGATAAATAAATAAGAGCTACCAAAAAGTAGATAAAAGTATTTCCATATTTTCCCCCACACTGACATTCACACTCCTCAGCTCCATACTTCAGATTATATTTATTTTACACTCACATATAAAGGCATCTCAGGTAAAAAGAGGCATATCCTTGTTGTCGTTGCACGCTCCCTCCTCCCCCCACCTGCTCAACCATCCTGCAATTTTTCTTTTTGTCATTGTGTTGTTCACGTTCCTTTTGTGTTGTGTGTCGGTCAGATCCGCCGCTCCAGACTTCCATAAGCTGAATGAGGACGGAGAGCTGTGGCTGGTTAATCAGGGCTTAAAGGAAACCATCAGGTGTAACTGTGTTTTAAGCACGAGTGTGACTTTTGCGCATGATGCGATTTGCCTTTTCACAGGAAAGGATGTGTGCTGCTGTTTCTCTTCTGTCACATCTTTCCTCTTAGTTTGCTCTCACATCTGTCTCTCTGTTCATTTTGTCCAGTTGGCCAGTTTTAGAACATATAAGATCACTTCAGATGTCATAACTTAGGACATCCTTCAATTAAAACCTTTTTATACATTTAGAGGCTGTTCTTACTACCAAATTCATTAACCTACATACATACATACATTTTAGAGTTAGGGCCCATATATGCACTACTCCACGCCTGCTTTATGTTTTATGAATATGGCCCCCAAGTTACTTTGATGGGCTCTACCAGGGTAATTTGATGTTGTGTTATAGAGTTAGCAGACCATATATTCTGCTTGCCTACTGTCAGTAATTTTTGCACGACAGAAGACTTCGTTTTTGTCACACACAACGCTTCACAGAATTTTGTGTAGCAAAAAAACACGAAATAAAATGAGTCCAGTCGCATGATACGTCATAATTAGAAGGTTTTGGTTCGATTATCTCATTTTATTTCTAACGCAGCATCGCAGAATTTGTCCTCATCGTGTTACTAACCTTGTTTTACTCACTAAGCACAGCCTGTTAAACGTTAGTTTATGTAGTATTTGCCGCGTTTTACGATGTCCTCCACTTTTGATGCTAGATGGACTGGATTTGTCAGCTGAGTAGTTGTGTTTCATGACAAACAGCTTTCAGAGTGATGTACAAGTAGTTTAAAACACAGTGAGAAAAAGCCTTTTTGTTATTATTTGAAACAATTTAATGACTTTCACATCTCTTTACTCTTTTCCTTGAACTGAAATTTAGACAACCATTTAAATTATCTTGCTGCTGTGTACGTGTTAGTAGGTGGACGTCTCTCTGAATGTTATTTGAAGTCATTTCTCCATGACTGAACAGTTTGGGTAGCAGGCTCAGCCTCCCTCTCGGGCGTCTCTACCTGCTCAGCTGCTGACCACAGTGTTGGCTTGGTTCAAAGAAAGTGAGGCTCGGTGACGCAGCAGAATTAAAGACAGGGTTGAGCGAGGTCGGGCTGCTGGTGGTGTCCCCAGCTCACACTGCATCACCAGCAAGAGCTCAAAATGTGTTCTCTCTCCCTGTTTTTTTTGTTCCTTTACTCTTTTATAATGCTGAACTCATCTCCTTCTCCCGTTAATGCCCTTTCTCTTGTTATTTTCCTCCTCTCGACCCCCACGCCTCAAACCTTCCCCCTTCTTTGTCCTCCTCCTACCTCCCATCCTCCCATCTGCAACACACCAAAACTTTCCCCTCACCCCTTCATCTCCTGTCCATGCTCCTTCCTTGTTTCATCTTTTGCACACCTCCTCCCTCCCTCCCTCCCTCCCTCCCTCCCACCAGGTTACTGGAGCACCAGCTGCAGACTCAGAGGAGAAGTTACGATAACGAGGTGGAGTCGTTGCGTGGCGAGCTGCAAAATGTCAAGGAGGAGAACAACCGTCAACAGCAGCTCTTGGCCCAAAACCTGCAGCTGCCTCCGGAGGCCCGAATCGAAGCCAGTCTTCAACACGAGATCACCCGGCTCACCAACGAGAACCTGGTACGCTGCAACACACTCAAACAGATTTACTTTACCTTTATTTCAAGTGCACGTCACAAAGAGACATATTACATAAATAGTTAATGTAGGATAACAATTCAAGATTCAAGATTTTAATTGTCATTTGCGCAGATGAGAACAGGTTTCACTGTACAACAGAATTCTTGCTTTGTTCTTCCATTTCAATCAGGATAAATAGAAAATATAAATACAAAAATACAAGTAAAGAATATACAGTAAATAATTTAAAATAAGTGTGCAAAAAAAAAACTTACATTCAGGTATTAAACTATATACATGCAAATATTATTGCACATCTGTGGTACAATGAGAGAATAAGGGTATTTTTTCATCCTGTCACAGCAATCAGACAGATTTTTTTTTTCTTGGTCGCGGTTCATTTAGTTTGACAGGAAGTTTGACATTTTGGGAAATGCACTCATTAGCTTTCTGGCGGAGAGTTAACTTGTCTTGTCTTTAACTTCACACTAAATGAGAAGGGACAACCAGCAGCTGGATAGCTCAGCATAGCATAAAGACTGAAAACAGGAGAAGACAGAAAGCCTGACTCCTTTAAAATCTGCCAACCTCACTTTGAAATCTTTCATCTCAATGTCAAACTGTCAACTGTTTCTTTGAGGTAAAATCTGTGGCTCTTTCACACATATTGTTGCCTTCAAATTACAGTAGAGATGAAAAAAGGACCAATGCTTATTGTATTGTGTATTGTACAACATAGCAAATTGAAAAGTCAACATCCAACAAAATAAATTGAACACAAATGTTTTTACTTTACTGGCATTGTGAGTCAGGACTGAGTGACAGATTTATCATCATTTCTGTGGACTTGAAGACTTCGGGGACCACAACGTGCAGAAATGTCAGGATAGGTCAGGATAAGTGCTGTGATGTTCTTCTGACAAATAATAGAAACATGTATTAACAATGCCTTTGTTCCAGTGCTTTTTGTTTAAGTGAAGATCAATTTCATAATCATTATAACTACTATATTTTATAAACTGTGGTTATTGCGTTGATAAAACACAATGTGTGGATTATGTTACTGAAACTCTTTTGGCTGGTGGTTCGTTTCCACTTGGGCCGCATACACAACAGCACACACTAGTTGTGCTGTGTGACGGACACTCATTTGTATGGATGGTGTCACCTGACAGGAACTCATGGCTGACGACCCCACAGCGTCCAGAGAGACACGAGTCATCATTTTACGACGGATGGTTGTATGTAGAGACAGAGAGAGTGTGTGTGTGTGTGTGTGTTTGCATGTGTATGAACTAACTTGCGACCTGCGTGTGTTTTTAAATGAAATAGTGTCACTCTAACTTTTTAAAGCAGCATCTTCTAACTCACAGCGGTGCAGCTCGCCACTTTTTCTCTCTTTTCTAACAGCCAGCAAAGCCCAAAACATCTTTTCCTCCAAAAAACAAATGAGCACAACAGCTGTCGTGTTAATTTAAACAGCTCCCGCGCACTTCTTTGTTTCTTTCTGTCTTTGTTTCCAACACTCGTGTTTTGGCAAGTGCAACAGCTGATTAACGCAATTGTTCCTTCTTACCACTGGGGGGAGACAGTGTGAAGTGGTCTGAGAAGTCAGAGGCCATTTGTCCTCACGATTCTCTCTCTTTTCTTTCTCCCTTTGTCCATCTCTCTCTCTCTCTTTTCATCACTCCAACCCTCGGCCTGCTTCAGGATCTGATGGAGCAGCTGGAGAAGCAGGACCGAACCATCCGCAAGCTCAAGAAGCAGCTGAAGGTTTACTCCAAGAGGATCGGAGAGATGGGAGGTACGAGAGATCAGCATCAGTCGGCAAATGCTTGAGAATCTGCAGTTGTGTGTGTGTGTGTGTGAGTGCTACAGGACTTTATGTTGCCTGACTGTCACGTTTTGCGTGTCCTCTAGCTGGTCAGACGGAGGGCCAGACGTCTCCAGGACAGATGGTGGACGAGCCGATCCACCCCGTCAACATTCCCCGCAGGGAGAAAGATTTCCAAGGAATGCTGGAGTACAAGAAGGAGGATGAGCTCAAACTGGTCAAGAACCTCATCCTGGGTAAGACGAGGGTACAGGCAGATGGAAAATTAGATCAAAAGTAGCCTCAGTGGTCAAAAACCTATAAATGTAGGTAAGGACCATTTAGGTTTCCTCTGTGGTTGTAGTTGACAAACCACATAATTTAAACTTCTAAATCTTTAACTAAAGTCAAAATCAGAAGACCACCTGGCTCTGTAATGGCACCAGAAAGTTCTTCTCTCGTGCCCTCCTCTGTGCGTCACTGACCTACTCTTGTCTCTCCAGAGCTGAAGCCTCGCGGTGTAGCCGTGAATCTGATCCCAGGTCTGCCAGCCTACATCCTGTTCATGTGTCTGAGACACGCAGACTATGTCAATGACGACCAGAAGGTCCGCACCCTGCTCACCTCAACCATCAACAGTATTAAGAAGATACTCAAGGTATGTGTATTCTCTGTGTGTGTGTGTGTGTGTGTGGTGCTCACATAAAGGATCTGTAATAATGTAAGTCCTACAAGGCAGCGGTGGTGAGTCCCCCACAAGTCATTTGCCCTTGAATGTCAGTAGGTTGGTCCTTGAAAGTTTTTGATTGGGCAACGGGCTTAAACAAACCATAAAATTTCTGCTTTTCAATAGTTTGCAGGATGTCTTGAGATGTCGAAGGTCTGATAGAGTTACACTATGACGAGCTGACTCCAGTGTGTTTTTCTTCTTCCCGACAGAAACGAGGAGATGACTTTGAGACCGTTTCCTTCTGGCTGGCCAACACCTGCCGCTTCCTGCACTGTCTGAAACAATACAGTGGGGATGAGGTGAGATACATAAACTGTCAAATAAATAGTCATAAATAGAGTTTATTAGACTTTGAGTTAGTTTAGTCATTACCCTTTATGTTTGTATTCCAAACAAGCCCCTGCTGATGCACTGTTAACTGCACAAATTGAGTTAGTAGTGATAGTAGAGAAGTGAAGTAAAAAAGCAAACAGTCACATAAAAGATCATATATTGTAAAATAACACTGATGAAACATTTTCTAACTGCACCGTGTCCGTGTCTCTCAGGCCTTCATGAAGCACAACACAACGAGGCAGAATGAACACTGTCTGTCCAACTTCGACCTGGCAGAGTACAGACAGGTGATCAGTGACCTGGCCATCCAGATCTACCAGCAGCTGATCAAATGCATGGAGAACATCCTCCAGCCCATGATAGGTGTGTCCATGTCCGTATATGTCTGAGCGTATGAGCAGTATACAAGCTACACATGTGGCGAAGGTCTCTGATAATGCTGTTTTTTGTATGTGTATACACCAAGATGTATGATACAAGTACTTATTAAGTGTGTGTGTGTGTGTGTGTGTGTGTGTGTTTCCTGCAGTTTCTGGCATGCTTGAACACGAGACCATCCAGGGCGTGTCGGGGGTGAAGCCCACAGGTCTCCGTAAGCGCACGTCCAGCATCGCCGACGAGGGCACCTACACCCTGGACTCCATCCTGCGGCAGCTCAGCGCCTTCCACTCCACCATGTGCCAGCACGGCACCGACCCCGAGCTCATCAAGCAGGTGGTGAAGCAGCAGTTCTACATCATCGGAGCCGTCACCCTCAACAACCTGCTGCTGCGCAAGGATATGTGCTCCTGGAGCAAAGGCATGCAGATCAGGTAGGAGAGCGACGGTGGTCAGCTCGATGTCTTTTTCCCGCTGTGTGTTTTTTTATTTAGCAGTTGTGACCACTTCATGTATGATGTGTGTACAGGTACAATGTGAGCCAGCTGGAGGAGTGGCTTAGAGACAAAGGACTGATGATGTGCGGAGCCAAGGAGACTCTGGAGCCTCTGATCCAGGCCGCTCAGCTGCTGCAGGTGAAGAAAAAGACCGACGAGGACGCCGAGGCCATCTGCTCCATGTGCCAGGCCCTCACCACCGCTCAGGTAAACTTGTCCCAACATCCAGATGATCCAGAGCAGCTTTTTAAATCACTTGTTTTCAACCTAGTAAATAGGCCTGAAAGCTTTTGAAAACTCCACTGTGGGTAAAGTTGCATGTTCTGGTGGAGAAACCTCTCTGTGTTTTGTTTCGTTCAGATCGTGAAGGTCCTGAATCTCTACACTCCAGTCAACGAATTTGAAGAGAGGGTGTCGGTTGCATTCATACGAACCATACAGGTAATTTGCTCCACATGTATCAATACAGTGTTCCCTCGTTTATCGTGGGGGTTACGTTCCAGAAACAGTCCGCAATAGGTGAAATCCGCGAAGTAAGATTTTTATAATTATTAAATGTTTTACGGCTGTAAAACCCCTCACCACACATTTTATACACTTTCTCAGACAGGCATTGATATTTTCTCGCATTTCTCTCTTGTTTAAACACTCTCAAAGTTCAAACCTTCGTAGATTTATAAGATGTAAATATGACAAGCTGAACGCATTCTGTACTGCACAGGAGACACGGCACGGAGGAGACTGATTGACAATGAGCTACCGTCCCTTAGCCAATCAGGACGCAGAACCCAATGGGCGGGTTCAACCTTAGCCAATCAGGACGCAGAACACAATGCGCATTCATACGCTGTAAAAAAATTAGTATGCAAAATTGCACTGAAAAAAAACCCGCGAAACAGCGAGGCCGCGAAAGGTGAACCGCAATATAGCGAGGGAACACTGCACAGCCCTTTTCACTGGACGTATTTTATATTACAATGTAAACATGAATGCTCCTGAAAGACGCACCTTGAAGTTTCACCCTCCAAATTACAGCACAAACTGAGTCTAGTTATGTTTATTTCAATTTGATAGTAACTTAACCCCTCAGTTGGCTGCATGCAACACTATGGGCTGCATAGTCAGATTTTTCTTTACAAACAAAGGCTTACTCCATGAGAATGAGTCTAAAGATTCTCTATATTATACTTTAATGAAAGGGATAAAACATGGGATCTAGCAGAAATGCAAAGTGCTAAAGAATCTCTGAACAACCTGAAACCATTTCAGAATTGACTTTCTTTTTCTGTACGAACTGCATATTTCTCATTTGCTCTCTGCTTCCTCCCTTCAGACTCGCTTGCGGGACCGTTGTGAGAGTCCCCAGTTGTTGATGGACACGAAGATGATTTATCCGGTCACTTTCCCGTTCAGTCCTTCCTCCCTCGCCCTGGAGACCATCCAAATCCCCAGCTCGCTCAACCTGGGGTTCCTCACGCGCGTCTAAATCAAGGCCCCGCAGGACATCTATGACACCTCTGTGTAGTGGCCACGTTACATGTCACACAACACCAAAACAGATCCCCCCCTTCCCATACCCAGTCACTGCAAAAGAAATAAACACTCCAGAATTAGCATTTGTATGAACACGATTTGATTATATCGAAAACAAATTGAAAAGCCTCAAAGAGCTGCTCATTCCAGCTCTCTTAAAGACACACAGAACATGCTTAAACACACAGACCCCACCACATGCTGAACTTTCCAACGTGCATCTGTACAATACTCCCTTTGAATGCACACATGCACACCTGCACCCACGGGCACCTCCTCCCCTACAAAACAAAGATACACACACCCACAGTTTCCGCCGCCGGTTTAAATGTGGCTGTAAAACGCCCTCGTCCGTCCACCGCTTGTACAAACGCCTGCCTCTTAGAGAAGCCACAGGACCAGATCGATGCCTCCAGTACTCTTCACCGACCGCCCAGCTCTGTCCTGGTGGTCTCAGGCCCGATCACCCCAGCTCCCTCCTCTGTGTTTCAACTAGTTGTTAAGATAGTTCTTCCTGTCATCGTCTCGTTCTCCAGTGAGAATGTACGCGCCGACGCACGAGAGCGGGCCCAAAAGGAGGTGCCGAGCCGTAACTTGAGAAGTCGTAGTCTAGCTTGGTAGGTGGGGTCTGTATTTTAATAGACAATGTGAACCCTGAGGTCCAGCACGAGGTCAGATGTGTGATAAAGTTAGCTCTCTCCACCTGGACCAGGCTTCGTTCTGTATGTTGTCGTCTTACTCTCTGAACACAGTCAAGCCAAGACAGAACTCACCGTCTGTACTATATTATTTATACATATATAAATATATATAAATATTCATAGTATATATCATGTATTTTATTTATTGCATTCGCCTGCATCCCCACCCTCCTCTTTTCAGATTAGAAGCTTTCTCTTTGCAGAAAACATGTCCGATATGAATGCAGGGGGGCCATCGTTTCACAGGATGAACAGCTTTGTGAGGAGAGCTTTAGTTAGTTTTAGTTCCACTGTAGGCTATTTATGTCGATATCAGGTAAATGATGTAGTCTAGTTCGAGGAGGGCCGGCACGGATGATTATTCGCCAGGTCACGTCTTAACTTAGAGATGTCGCGTTGTCGTGTTTATCCTGCATTTCTGGCCAATGAAGCGCAACACGGGTTTTGAGAGAGATTTAGAGGGCGCGAGGTTTCGAACTCCGCCGGGCGTTTAACCCGCTTCAATCGATTACTGTTTACAGCTGTGACCAGAGCCGAGCTTCACGGGGAAATGCTGGCACGAAGATATTCACTCTACTTCTATAAACACACACACACACTGCTTGCTGCTGTATCAGTGCAAGCGTTTCACTCCAAAAGGCTTTCTTCTCTCCACTTGTCTTCTCTGGTCACAGCTCTAATGTTTTACTATTATCAATGTGGAATAATTTATTTCAGTATTGTCAGTTATGTATATGGAAAAGCCATGTATCACTAAGCAGACTGAAGTGGGTTTTGAAGTTTTTGCCTCAGCTCTGTCCAGCTTTAAAACAGTGCTTTCTGCTTTTCCCACACTAACAGTAACTGCAGCTTTGTGGGCCCGTTCCTCTCACCTCCTCTCCTACGTGTCCACCCCATCGCCTCCTTGTGTAGCAGCCAGGACAGCACAATATGGGCTTTTCTTACCAAAAAAAAAACAAAAAAACAAAAGGATTTGTGGAGCTCTCACTTGCACCGCAGGGTTAAGCTTGGATAGAAAGATATTTTTGTCTTTCTGTTAGGTGAATAGATTTGTTTGGTTCAGATATTTAGGCATATTTGGTACGCACACCCATTACTCAGTGTGGCTGCAGACAAATATAAAAACAAAACAATGCACTGCTCATCTAACCTGCATGGGCCTTCTTCAGAAATGAACCTGCATGCTATTACTTCCTCACTTTTTGTTCAGTTTTTTTGTACAGAGAAACCTCGATGTAGCTGAGAGCCGTTGGATGAGTTTTATAGAATCCGCCCATGTTGTGACAAAAAGTCCTTCGTCTGTCTTCTTAAAAGTTGTCCTCGCTGCCTCGCTTTTTTTTTTTTTTTTGCTTGTTTACTCCCTGCTGTGCCATTAGTATTAACAGTTAAACCAAATTTGCCTCTCTTGTATGAACCTTATTTTTGCCTAAAGACCTTACCCTTTCAAAAAGATATGTCAATCTCTTTT
Source organism: Amniataba percoides (assembly GCA_037176925.1). Taxonomy (NCBI): domain Eukaryota; kingdom Metazoa; phylum Chordata; class Actinopteri; order Centrarchiformes; family Terapontidae; genus Amniataba; species Amniataba percoides. Next base: position 18,550,325 of record JBAJHX010000001.1, read on the forward strand.
TTTTTAAGGTGCTTATATATAGCAGTTTGTGAGTGGTCACCAAAGGAAAGGCAGATCAAAATGTTTAACATTAATGGAGAAATATCAGCTGAGCCAGTGAAGATGCAGTACACGCTCCAAAATAAATTATAAATATTTAACCAAGGTGAAGCGTCTCATTAAATGGTAGACCACTCTCGCTCTTGACAGGAACAAGCTACAGACAAAAACAAGTTGTAAGTGGAGCAAAGAGAAGTTAGTGTGTGAAGATGTTTTGTGTTGCACTTGTGTTTGAAAACTAATTTAACATCCTTATGCTTTCATTGGGACCACATGTCATCAATCTGCCTTTTGTTATATATTTTGGATTAATAGGTAGTTTAAAGTGTGGTTCGTGTAACGAGTACATATCAGCGGGTTGTGACGAGAGAGACGGTTACTGAAGGAATCAATTAACCACATGAATGTTTAAAGCTGTCGATGAAGTGTATCATTATTTTAGCTGCACATTGTGGACAAAGCCTTATGAATTGTTTGCTATTTGAATGACTCAAACACACGGTCAGCAATGTGGCATTGTTTTGTTCAGTCAGTGTGGTGTTTGTTTTTTGTTTTTTTCCACTGTAAGATGAATATAAATTGTTAAATGTGATCATTTTTATTTTGATAAGGTGTCCCACAGCTGGTGTTACAGATGGGTTGCACTGTTTAGCCATCAGTCAAAATGCACTTTTTAAGATATCGCTGAGGAGGTCAGATAAATAATAGATGGAAATGGACTGCAAAAACCTCTTTTCCTTTGATTCCCACCACCTTTTTAATGGACCGCGGCCCATTAAGCTTCCTCCGCCGCATTCCCTGTGTGAGCGGGCGCTTCACTTTCTTAAGCAGTGATTATTTTTCTCGCCATTTTAGTAAAGCGATCAATTAATGCGAGCCACAGGTGAGAAGACATAAGCTTGTAAATTTACATGGAGGCAGCACCAGCCTTCTGAGACTCGGTCAGACTACCTGTGGACTAGTTTATCAAGAGTGAAGAGTGGGCAGGCTGGCCTAGTTTCAGAGGACGAAGAGAAGCGCATGTTCATTCATTGGTTGGTACTGATGATGGCAGACGCGGCGTCTTGCTCTCCTGGGCTTCTCTCGGGCTCTCAGACAGGAGAAAATGTCATTCCTTCACTCTGCGTTTTTAAATTGAGGAGAGAGTTGTTTGTGTGATACGACGTAGACATTATAAATGACCATTGTTCTTATCAGCACTAGCGTCGATTGTGCCATTTTAAAAAAAAATAACATTAAAAACAAAAAGATAAGTCATCGCCCCCAGCTGTTGTGGTACTGGTGTGAACACGCTGACACCAGTGCCTGATGTTTCCTCTCTGACCCATATGTACATTTGACAAACTGGACTGTTTGTAGTTTCTGGTAGCTGTGCTTAGTGAATGTGTTCACCGTTAAGAAATTAAGAAACTTGGAATAAATTGTCAAATCTGTAAAAGTAAAATAAAGAATTCAGCACTGTTGGATTGTCTGTGAGCGGTTATTTCTGTTTTTGTGATTTGTAATGATAAAATTTAAAAAATCTGCAGTATTCATCATAACTTTATACAGAGGCGAGATGTCTGATTTCTCCTATTACAGCAAAAGATCTTCAGATCGCATCAGAATAATCAGAACTAGATGTAATTGATAACATTCAGTGGGATTAAGTCTAAATACATCAATAACGATATAGATCTGATGTGAAAGTAGGAAAAAATATGTTAAAGTTGTCTTTTAACACTGATAAAATGCCACCTTTTAATTCAGATTTGTCTTGATTAATCTTGAGGCAGTGATGTACAATAATATAACTTCCTGGAGTTTGATGTAATCTGAAGGATTTTTAAAAATTAAATCCATAATGTGTACTGGATTAGACTGTAAGTGTGACTCTCCAGGTCCTGCAGGTAAAGCTGCAGGGACGCATGAAGCACTGAGGTAAAAGCAGAGCAGAGTCGCAGCTTAAACGCTTCACTAAGGAGCTTACTGTTCCCTGCCTGTCCCTCACTGACAATCCTCTTCACTGGAAAAACTCAACTTAGGTCTCCAGAGACAATTACCTGCTGCACAGGAGGCAGAAAAAATTTCTCTTGTGAGGTAGGATTTTACAAACAATATTTTACAAACTGATATTGGTGTATTTGATGTTTGTGAGTTATAATACAGTTGTGTAGACACGTAAATCATGTTTATAAAAGGATAGACTGGTAAATGCTTATATGTTCACTATGTTTCGTGCGAGAAAAGAGTGTGACTACCTCAACAGGTAGCCTAAATGACAAACTCACATATGAAGAACTGTTGTAAATGACAAAATAATGTTTGAGCATAATGGTATTTGAGTTGAAATGGCTGATTTAATTCCATATTATCACATTATTTTACTCTCAAACAACTGTACTCTGGATAATGCTGATGTTAATGGAAGGACTGAAAATGTAATGATAATAAACTTCAGTCTCAGTTTTCTGAATATGTACGTTTGCTGACATTTTTACAAAAAGTAACAGGCCAAAGTGAAGCATCTACAAATATCAGTGTGTTATGATGTTATGATGTTATTGTGGGCGCAGTACACGTACAGTAGAAATAAGACACCGGTTTGTGATGCGAAAGGTCATTTTCAGTTGTAGTTTGATTTTGAAAAGTGTTTATCTTGAACAGAGCTGTGTTGCTCTGGATATGTGCAGTTCCCAGAATAGCTGCGCTGCGCTCCTCTGGAGCTCAGCGGGATCAGGCTGGAGTAGATTACCAGCTACTTATCTCCTGACAAACACACACTCACACATACGAGCCAAGTGGTCATACACATACATACGAGCCAAGAGATCAATAAAACAAAATATCTTCAGCCTGGAGTCGAGCTGATTCAATCAATCTGGACGTGTGTGTGTGTGTTTTTTTTTTCCACAGGGCGTGTTGCTGATCACCTGCAGCCATGTGTGACCAGACATTCATGGCGGCCACTTTTGGCCCCTGCGACAGCTGCAGCAAACCAAGTCCTCTTATGAACATCTACGTCAAGAACGAGCCCATCAACTACTGCTCCTTCTGCGTGGAAGTGGTGCGTAATGTTTTCCTGTCAGTGTCTCTAAACTGCTGCCACATCATTTCACTGGGTGAAAACGTTTGAAAGCTCTTTTTGATTTGATTTATCTGGATGTGGCACAGACCTAACGAGATACTAATCTGCTACAAATTTAATGCAATTATTCATTTCACCTTCTCTTTTTCTGCTTTAAGCCAAATTACTATTTGATTGGTTAAGTGACTCTAAACTTTGGGAATTAGAGGAGCCGACAGTTCATATAGCAACAAATCAATAACAGCGGCTGACAGATGATTTTTGAAATGGAAAAACAGAGATTAAATCCATACAAATGCATTAAGGCCTGTTCTCTGTTTCAACTTGTGGCCCTGAAGTGTTTATCTCTGAACATGAATGATGATTGCTGCAAATACGCGAGGCAGCAACCGAGCCTCTGCATATTACAGCTTTAGTTTGACGAGGGTTGACACTTTGTACGACATCTGTTTAACTGAGGACACACCACTCAGCAGCACCTTTTGACATGCAACCAGATTAGTCTATCTCAAACGTGCACAGACACAGAGGAAGTAAAGAGAGATCCACGGCACCGAGCCCCCTCCTCATCTGTGGCTCTGCGTCAACAGCTCAGCAGTGTCTGCTGTGATCGTCTCCAAACACCTGATCACAACGCATTTACAATTGTAGGCACTTAAATAATATTACAACTATACTACACTAATACTTTATGTGATATTAGGATACATTTGGCTCGAAATGTTTGGATATGTTGAAATGGATATCTCAAGCGTGTCTTTAGGTGTCAAACCTGCCAAAGGAGACAACTATCTTAGATTCAGTCTATATATTACTGAACTGCAGGGATCCTTGTGGGGAAATGAGCCACTCAAATGACGTGTTTAAACGTCTAAGGAGGGGAGGATTATTTCATTTCTAGATGATTGGTTCAACTATTTTGGGTACGTTTATATGCTTATGTGACTGAATATGATGAACCTCAGCTAATGAATGGTCATTAAAAAGAAGATCTACTGGTTAATATGGCAATAGGCTGCACTGAGCAAACAATTAGCTGACAGAAAATGAACTTCCAACACTTCTGACAATCAAAGCATTTTTTTTCATGTGCAGACATTAGCCTATCCTTCAGTTCAAACATGTGAGGATGTTTTCCTTCTAATCATCCCAAGATTTTTTTCATTTTCATTCTAAACAATCGATCGATTAGTGGAGAAAATAATCAGCAGGTCGATCCAGAGTGAAAATAAAATATCAAGTGCTCTGCTGTAAAAGGAAAAAAAAAAAAGCTCCATCTCAGCCAACAGACACAATAAAATAATCAAATAACACTGTAATGGCAACACCTCCAGCAGCTGCACGTTTCTCCTGTTGACGCGTTCAGGTCAGACTTTCACTCCGGTCTGTGAAATGTACCTGAACAGTGAAGGAGGGGCGCGAGCCGAGCGGCAGCATCACTGAGGGCTCGTGCACATCCTGTCTGTCTGTCTGTCTGTCTGTCTGTCACATCTGCGCGGAGCTCCCGTCTCACCTCTCTGTCCGCCTGTCTGTTTGTTTGTTTGTTTGTTTGTTGTTTGTCTGTGGCGGGTCGCCTCTTGAAGATGGCCTGTCAGGGGCTGCAGAAAGGGGAAACTCTGGCGTCGCTGAAGCGGGAGAGCGACAGCCTGAAGAAGAAGCTGGAGGAGGAGCGGGGCAAGCTCAACGACGTCGAGTGTAAGTGTCCGAGAGAGAGAGAGAAAAACAACAAAAAACAACAAAAAAAACTTTAAATAGTGCGGAATTTGACTGAAACACGGAGCTGTTTTTACTTTAAAGAGGCGGCAGCTCGGCTGAAACAAGTAGCCTGCCTCCATTTATAACGGTTACTAACGGTTACGAACAGTTATTAACGGTTACTAACGGTTATTAACGGAGGTCTCCGTCGGTCGACCTGCTGTTGGATCGCAGGTTTGCCTCTGTTTGCTGAATATTTTCTGTACAAAACTTCACACAGGTCAAATGCGCTGTCTCCAGTTAGTGACTGGATAACCGAGTGCTTTTATTTTGAAGTGCTGCACATTTTTCATTGAGGCTGCTTTAAGTTTGGGTCGATGCTGCAGTGATTTAATGTGCTGCGACTTTACGAGCTCACCTTTGTTTCTACCTGAGAGTCACAGGGGAAGTCAGATGTATTTATAAAGCACGTTTTCACACAAGACGGTCAAAAAGCATTTGGACAAAGTCGAGACAAAATACAGTTGAATTCAGTCATCAGAGTGGAGAATAAAAACAGCAGCTGCAACAGAAAGGCAGGTTTGAAATGTAAAAATAAAGCAATAAACTGTGTAAGAGATGAATGATTTGATTTATAAAAGGCGGCTGCAGTTTTCAGCCTTGACCTTAACAAAAGAGCGGAGAGTTGCAGCAGACCTCCAGTTTTTTGGAGCTTGTTTCTGATATTTTGTACATCAAAACTGAATGCAGCTTGTCCAGCTTGTCTTTGACCAGATAGAAACATTAAATGCTGCTCAGGTTTCAGCATCAGTAATAATAATTCAATGATGTATTATATATTATTATACCACAGATAGGCACCATACTTCTGCATTTTACACTCTTTTACTTCAAAGTACACTTACCTGATAATATGTCTTTGCAAAGTATGAATGAATGAATGTTTTGAATTTTGCCAGTAAGTAAGGTTATATTGTTTTAATTTTAATTTAAAATGAAGGATCTGACTTTTCAAACCCAATCCTGTGTGTGTGTGTGTGTGTGCCACAGTGCATCAGGTGGCTGAAAAGGTGGAGGTGTTGGGTGCTCTTTCCATAAAGACCAGGCGTGTGCTGAAGGGTCATGGGAACAAAGTGCTGTGTATGGACTGGTGTAAAGACAAACGCCGCATGGTCAGCTCCTCTCAGGTACGTATAAACACCTGTACACACTCACCTGTATGCACACACACACACACAGATATATTAAGAGAAATACATTGTTGTATTGTTTCCTATTAATTCAAATAAATGTTCTTTATGTGAGCCTACAGTAATGCAGATTTTTTTGTAATCTAGGATGGAAAAGTGATCGTCTGGGATGCATTCACTCTAAACAAGGTCAGAAGAAGTGAAGTTGTGTTGTTTTTGTGTGTGATAGAGAATGTGTGAATTCATTTTTAGTAACAAATGGTCATAAAGACGAGCTGAATATCAACACCAAAAAAGTTTGAGGAGTATTGCTTTGTGAGTTTTACTTTAATGGCAAAGTATTTTTACCACTGCAGATTTATATTTGTAAGTTTGATCTGTATCCTTAATACATACAAACATATTGAATAATTCAATGATCGACATCTATTGTTACTCTTTCATGTCTAAGGAAATATTCCCTATTATATGTAAAAAGCCACTAAATACTATAATACCCATGATAAATCAGGGTTAGAAATAAATCCACCAATAACATAATTCAACACTCAGTTGTGAGCTCAACTGGACGTTTCCTTCTCAGTCATCCTAAATTAAAAGGTGGACTAATGTCTGTCCAAGACAATGAACTGACTGTGTGCCTTTAGGGAAAAAAAATGAATAAGAGTGTTTCTCTTAGAAGCTTGCTCGCCCAATTTAACATTACCCATTTCGCTGCTGTGTTACATAAAGCTAAATGTTGTTTTTTTCCCTCTGCATGCTTAGATGCTCATGTCCACCATATGTAGTGGTGTTGAGTGGGTTGGTGGGCGGGTCATCCTCTGCTGCCGTGCTCCTCTGAGGGAGAGAAAGCAACACGATCACATGGAAATATGCGTTTAAAGATTATCTATCCATCTGTCCCCTGTAATGACTGTGTGTGTGTGTGTGTGTGTGTGTCTGAGTGCACTTAAATGGCAGCCTGGATTCAGCCTGGTTTAACCATCATGCCTCTTGATGGAGCAGACATAACCACACTGAACATAATCCCTATTAATACTCACCACATCCAGGTTCACTGCAGCTGTGTCTGTATATGTCAAAGAGGTTGTGCTTATTAAAGAGGATGTGTTTTCTTAAGAGTAATGCAGCATCAAAAACACCAGTCATGTTTTTCTTCCTTTTGCATGCATCTGTGTGTGTGTGTGTGTGTGTGTGTGTGTGTGTGTGTCTTACAGGAACACGGGGTGACCCTGCCGTGTACGTGGGTGATGGCGTGTGCTTATGCTCCCTCAGGTTGTGCTGTGGCATGTGGGTGAGTACAGGTCAAAGACTTGCATAATAATACTGTTTAATCATAAAGAAGTGAGCGATAACTTCCTGGTCGCCTCACTGGTATGAGACCCATCATTTTACTGCTGATGTCTCTGTCTTCAAAAGCGGGCTGGATAACAAGTGCTCAGTGTTCCCACTGTCGCTGGACAAGAATGAGAACTTGAATGCAAAGAAGAAGTCTGTCGCCATGCACACCAACTACGTTTCAGGGTGCACCTTCACTAACTCTGACATGCAGGTGAGCTCCAGTTTAAAGTCTTGTGAAGAGCTGGAAATAAGAGCATTTCATACATGAAACTTTTACAGTCCATTATCAATGATTAAATGCATTTTTGCACTTTCCACTGCCATGGACTCACATTTCAATGACTTGGTGAAAAGACTCAGTTGCAAACTGCTGTTCAGAGAGTTTTAAATTATTAGCTGCTCTATTGCCAGTTTCCCATGAGTATGTGGAGTTAGTTTTACTCTCTATTGTTCACATTCACACTCTTTACAATGAGTTTACAATCAACAGGCTTCAGATGTTGAGCTGTTAACACTGGCAAGAGCACCCGAAGTCAAAGACATACCCACGTGTCTTTCTATCTGTCTGTCTGTTCCCCCTTACCGTTTTTATTTCAGATATTATATTTTAGGTTTATATCTTCTCATATTTTTGTTTGTTTTTTATGATTTACGTCTGTTTTAGGTTGCTGAGTCAGCAACAACTAGACTTGTTGTTAGCTGTGTCTGCAGAGAGACGTTAAGGGACATACTCGAAAAGCAGAACATGAAGGAAACAGCCCGAGATGTTTGGCTTTAATAATTTACTCTGCTCTGGCCCTCGGTGAGGCAGAGGAGCAGGATGACAAGAGGAAAGGAGAGGAAGAGGAGGGGGCAGAAAAGAGGCAAGGGAAGGGGGTGATGTCCTCTATCCTGGGTGTATTAATAGACACTGAGTGGTTTTTATCGAGGAAAGAGCGGAGCACAGTGACCTGAGGGCAGAACATTTAACACATGGACACACAGCACACATGCATGTACGTCTCTCACACATCTCCTCCCTCATACTGTGTCTCACACACAAAGACGCATGCACGTACAGGAGCACGCTGTAAAGCTTGCAGCCTTTATGCCATTGAAATGGCACAAAGCTGTGGACAACACTGAAGGCTCAGAAAATGTCTTTATTATTCATTTTTAAAAGCAGCTGTAACAGTCTGCTAACAGGAAAAGAAAGAGAAGGAGAAGACGGAGAAACAGTGTGGTGTGGTTGTATTTCAGTGTGTGTGTGTGTTCAACTGAGGGAAACATTTAAGAAGTCTATAAGGTGCTGACTCAGATATGCTGATTTGTGATTATGATGTTTTGTCATTAAGACATTTGCATAAGACAGTTTAAGGAACCCCTCCACCCCCGCAAGTATTTTGTATGTGGAAACATGCTCTGTTAGATCCGTGAAGTCCCCATCTGTGTGTGTCAGTAATTGTGGCTTACTGATAATTGCATTCATGCTGAAACTGGAGCTACCTCTCAGCGCAGGCAGGATGTGGTGTGTTTTTGTGCCTGAGGTCATCCAGCAGGAGCTCTCTAATCCACCAGCCAGCAGGGATCTCTGATGTCTGCATGTGTCTCTAAGTGCCCATAATCTGTTTTCATCAGAGGGATCGCTGACATTTTGTCTATTTTGTGCACTTGCTTGTATGTGGGTACATGATGCACAGTGAGAGTTTTCTGTGTTAGTGGGGAGGTGCTGACCTTTGCTATTTATATAAATGTATGTGTGCGTGTTTGTGAATGCATTTGTAGATAACATGCACAGAGAGTACAGTAGCCACAGTCATTGTGCCAGTTTTAGTCATATAATAGATGAGAAACTCAAGAGCGTACCTCTTCCTGTCGTCTTGTTTCTTTTAAACCGCTAGTGATATGAAATGGATCATTCATTTCAGTAAAGACAAGACTTTTCCCTTCTAACCGCCACCATGAAACATTCCCTTGTTTTTAATTTTTTGTGTGTGTGGGTGGATTCTCAGTTTCAAATGTTAAAATGGAGAAATGAAAGCAAAGCTGGTAGCTGAGGTCATGTAAAGAATGAGTAACTCCAAAAATTATGTTTCATTTGCATTCTTTAGGTTTTTGTAAAGAAAGTAATTGTTTTGTTTCTTAAGGTTTAATCCTGCAGTGTAGGTTTGATATGGCCGTTTTATCCATATCTCTCTTTCTGTGTTGACCAGCAGTGCCACAATAGACCGTTACAGCCTATTTTCATCCTTCAGCCCAGTTGGAGTTGGAATTTCCAACAGAATAAAGATTTACCCATCAAAGTCCCTCTGCGACAGCACTTCCTCCTGTTTAGTTCCTCAGTTCCTCCCATTGTTTATACAGTTTTTAATTTCCAGGTTAATATTCACAAGTCCCAGTAAATCTTACTTCTGTGTTTTTAAAGGGAGAACAACGTCCAGGATGTTAACTTATTCAGCTGATGAAAATGTGCACTGTACATTGATTTAAGCTTTATGTTTTCATATTGTTGGTCTGACTTGTTTTTCCGTGTGTATGTTGAACATGTGTGGTGTCTCCGTGCTCTTGTATGCTTGTGTGTGGGTGCATTTGTCCATGTGTTTGTTAGATCCTGACCTCCAGTGGTGATGGCACATGTGCCTTGTGGGATGTGGAGAGCGGGCAGCTGCTTCAGAGTTTCCATGGTCACACAGCTGATGTCTTGTCCCTGGACCTCGCCCCCTCTGAGACAGGAAACACTTTTGTCTCTGGGGTGAGAGAGAAAGAAAGAAAGAGAGAGAGAGAGCCTGTTTCGTGTGGCTGTGGCAAAACACTGAAACTCATGATCCTCTTTGGGGTTTACATGAAACCCTGACATTCATGAATATTTCTCTAATGTCTCTAATGTGTGTGTGTGTGCGTGTGTGTGTGTGTGTGTGTGTGTGTGTGTGTGTGTCTGTGTTATCAGGGCTGTGATAAGAAGGCCAATGTGTGGGACATGCGTTCTGGACAGAACATTCAGTCTTTTGAGAGCCACGAGTCCGACATCAACTGTGTAAAGTAGGTCCAGCTCTTTGTATCTTTTCCCACTTACTTAATATTACAGCAAGTGGGAAAGAGTAGAAGTATTCTTAGTATTGGTACTTCTGCTTCTACTATTACAAATAAAGACGTACATGAATTCCACACTTAATTGTCAGACGTTTTCCCATCACATCTGCACACATGCTCAGTGTCACAGAGAACATCTGAGGCACTTCACTAGCTTTTCATTTTTCTGTCTTTAATAAATGAGAGGCTGGAGTGTTCTTACTGTAGATCATGTCTCTATTTTAGTAAACATACTGATCAAATAGATGAATTATTACCAACAAAATCTTGTCCATATTTGTTTAGCTTTATTAATGATATCATTTAGAAAAGTTAGGCACTTTTGTTACATGTCCAAATTGAAGCTTTTCTTGGATGATTGTTTATTCAGTATATAAAATATCTGTAAAAGTGTTGAGAAAAGTGTTAAGATAAAAAAAAATTTTTCACATTTGTTCATATACTTTGTAAAACAAAGAGCCTTGTGATGCTGTTCAAGCTGCAGGTTCACTCGCTTATTTAAAATGATAAATCAAATGTTAAGCTCTTTAGTCCTTCATTGTAGCCCCTGTTATGTGTGTGTTCAGGTACTACCCCAGTGGAGACGCATTTGCTTCTGCTTCTGACGATGCCACAGTGAGTCACCTTCATATGATGATCTTATCAGTTTGTTGTGATGTGTCCGCTGTCTCTTTTGCAAGACTCAGTGCATGTGTAAAAAGTCAGTTGATTTATTGAGCTCGCTCTTAATAGCCTTGGAAGTTTTTGTTATCAGGTTTGTCAGACTGTGGTAAAATTGAAAATGTACCTACGCTGGTAAAACTGAAAACTTTTTTTTCTAAAATAAAACTAAAAAGCAACTCTCCCTGTTGCTATGACACACTATAATACTGCCAAAAGTAGATCAACCACAGGTTAAAATTACTTGTCAAATTTTGGTAACCTTTTGTGTCCTATTTGTGTCAGTGCCGTTTCTATGACCTACGAGCCGACCGTGAGGTAGCCGTCTACCAAAAGGACAGCATCATATTTGGTGCTTCCACTGTGGACTTCTCTATGAGTGGTAAGGAGCAAGTTGAGCACTTTTAGCTGAATCATTGTTGAATATGTTTGTTAAAGTCCACAGCAGATGAGAGTTGACCTGTTTTGACCAAAGGTTCAGAAAATGCCAGTCTTGGTTTTTGAGGTTAAAAAAATCAGCTGGTTCTGTGGCCTCAGGATCAAATGACCACTGATTGGTCCTCCTATTGTTTTCTAGATACATACAGAACATATATCGGTTAATAAAGATTACTCATCAACATCTACTGGGAAAGTCCCATCTCCAGGATGTATGACAGTATTTAACATTAAGGAAAAGTTTATCTCCTAATCACAATTTCAAACAATCTGTCTCTACTTCCTCTTCTAAATTCCCTTCTTTCTCTTTCGCTCTCTCACTCCCTCACTGACACAGGTCGCCTGCTTTTTGCTGGTTATAACGACTACACCATCAATATTTGGGACGTTTTGAAGGGAACCCGTGTGTCTGTTCTCTTTGGCCATGAAAACCGTGTCAGCAGAGTCAGAGTGTCACCTGATGGCACAGCGCTCTGCTCGGCTTCGTGGGACAACACCTTAAGGGTGAGTAGGACTTTCCCTACGCAATGTGACTTTACCAGTTGACTGTTGTGTTTTGTTTTTTTGACTGATACCAATCAGTTGATCTATAGTGTACCACGTAGAGTGTTCCTATGCAGTATTGCAACTTTCAGGTCTGGATGAATGTTTGAAAATGATTTGTCTTCCTAAGCTACTGGGGGAAGAGGGAACTCTAAAGATATAACACCAAAACATTCAAATTTTAGAGTAATGTATTTTATTTAAAAAAAAAAAAAAAGACTGACACATTGCCAAAATCTGGATCCCTCCATTCAAGTATGCTACATGCAGATATCTTAAACAAAGAGGCAGATGTTTTTTGAGCTTGTAACTTATGCTTGAAATGCTCAGATGTGTTTTATGTTTTTAACCTGTGTGTGTCGCATTTCTTCCCTGCAGATTTGGGCCTAGACTTTATTTAATGATCTGTGATCCAGCGAAGACACCAGCATGTCTGCTGCAGGAGTGTGTTCATACACACCTTCAGTCAGCTAGAAGGTCTCCCTGAGGGGACTAGATCATCGTATCATAACTGTAGGGAGGACAGTCAGGTTTGGGTTATAATCTTTGTTGTTGTTAGCGTGATGACTGATCGTATAATCATGTAACTGTTGTTGCTAATATAGTGCGGAAACCACTGTGAGTATGAAGAGCCAAAATGAACTGTAGAAGTGTCTGCTTTGCCATGTAGACCTGCACACAGTATCGATGATTGTCCTTTCCTGTCTTGTCTTGTCTATAAATGATGTACATCAGTTCACTGTCACCGCTCCTATAAGAACCACATCTGTCCAGAGTCACACTGGGTGTGTACACGCTGTTATTGTTGTTGCACTCAGCCATAGATAATGTTGCAATTATCCAAATTTTAAATGTAGGCACATTAGTTTCTTATTTCAGCATACTTAAACCCTGACAGCTTAGGTGCTTTTCTGGTGCTTGTGACAGAAATAAAAAAAGATTTTAAGTATTTTTTTGTACCTTTGTGATCTGCTCTGCCTTCAGGCCCCATGTGCAAGTGGAAAAACACAGTTTGCCAACGCAGATAAAGGTGAACCAACATGTGTCTCATTCAGCTGCAGCATCAGGTTGACCCAGATTCAAACCCAGTGGCTGACATTTGCATTTCTCCTCTTCTGTGGGAGAAATGTAAATAGTCTGAGAGCTGATGGTCATTATGACGTAATTAGCTACAGTACAATACCTCTGTTGTTGTGTGAGGAAATATATATGTGCACACACACATACATACAGACATACACACATATATATCTATCTCTCTATATACATCTATATATATATATGTGTGTGCGTGTGTGTGTGTGTATATATATATATATATATATATATATATATACACTTACATACATACACACACGCACACTCACACACAAACCTTTAAAAAATACAGCTAAATGGGCTAAATGAAACGTGGTACTGAACACTTGTTTAGTTACACAGGATGCCACCAGGGGGCAGACTATTTAGATTTACTAGACTAATTTGGCTTCATCAGGGTCATCATAAGGATATATTACAGAAAAGATTTAAATAGGAGAGGTATAAAGCAGAAAAAATCATATATCCAACACTGTTCTCTACTCAGCTTTCTAAGATGTAGAAATGATACCTCTCAGACCTCTGCTTCAGAAAAACACTTAAAATTTAGATCCGTTTTAACCCGCATTGGGACAGACATCATTCAACAGAGATATGTTGACATGATGACTTATAAATCATGTTAAAAAGATAACCCACTTAAAACAGTTTAACAAACTAAATCAACAAAGACAGTGAAGTGCTCATAAAACTTGGAATTTTTTTTTCTTGAATAAACTTGATCTAACCAAAAAATAGCCTCTGGAGCTGTGAATTTTATTTCAGGAGTTTTTTGTAATGGTGACATGAGTCCAAATGATCTTCTTTTAAACTCCTTACATATTGTAACTCCCTTCAACTCTCTGGTAGACCCATGATTCATGGAAGTCCTATGAAAATCAAGTTTTGTATACTGCCACATTAAATACTTTGTCCCCACTTCCATTAACATTATTATTATAAGACTTCCATTAAAGACAGCTCTCTGTTTTTACTTCTTCTCAAATGACTCCCAACAACTGATTTAGATGTAGTTGTTCATACATAACAGGCTGAGACACACTGGGACAGTTCCTCAACAGCAGAACAGACTCTGCTATGTTTATCTTCTTTTGTTCTTCAGTGAAACTACTTGTTTTAACAACATACCATACTGCAGAAGTTAACAGGGGAAAAAAACTTCTTCCCTTTTTATTATTACTTGGAAGGGTCATGTTGATGATGTGTTTTTCTTTGGAATTAACTCTGCCACAGTGTTTTAATGTTTTCTAAATGTAGGCCTGACAGTCACTCTTAATCAGAAAGAAGAAGAAATTTATTTTCTTGACATAAATGTTACAAAAATGATTAATAGAAGAATCCTAAAGACCACATTCAAACCTAGAAAGTGGATACATCATCTGCAAGTTTTAGAACCCTCCACACACAAGCTACACATTACTTATTGCATTACATTCATCCCTCACACTTAGAAGGACATTATGCTAAAACACTGCCATATCCTTATAAATCACTCATTCTCAGGGAAAACCTTTCCTTTAACCACCGCACCACTGGAAATACCATTTACATTGAGGAGAAAATATCACATGGCTGAGCTCCCTTAAAGAGCATAATATGTGAGGTCATGTAACCAGTCCTTCTGCCGAGGCATGTCCGAGACTTTTCAATGTCTTTTATTGAGCTCTTCTTTTGTCTCTCTGCTGGTCTTGGCCATGATCACATGACCTGCCCATCTGTGTGGGTGGCTGATATGTGTGTGTGTATATATGATAAACTGAGTTTTATACATTTTTTAACCTTTTAGAAACTTTTCTCTGCTGCAAACCTTTCCTGTTTAAATGTTCCTTGAAGATTGATGAAAGCAACAAGTTGTCTGTCCAGCAGCAAAGACTTTCTAAATGCACCTTAACTGTAGGACAACTGTAATGGGAATGTAATCACTTGAATAATTTAAGTACATCCTAAAGATTAGAATAATCCATTAAAAAAGTCACTTGAGGACACTTTCAGGTCCAAAACTCTTAAACCTTAAATTGTTATTTTGTAGATTTTACATGTTTTTCACTATTGTCCATCCAAACAAATGATTTTGCAAAGCATGCTGAGGTGTGATGTTTTAGATGTTTTCTTTTGTTCTATTCAAGGTGTCCAGTGGTTTCCATTCATCTCTGCATGATATTAGCAGACTCTAAAAACTCACTGATTGATTTTTAAAAACCTGTACTCGTTTACTCTGCGACAGTGAAGCCACGTTGACCAAAACTGTTGACTGCAACTGAAGTTAAGCATCTTAAGTATGCCACTGATAAAGTGTGTGTCCTATAAGTGTTATTGATCAGGAAGACACGTCTTTGTTTGTTTTAACAGTGGTCAAAGGTCAGCAGATCCAGTCCACATCATCACTGTAGTGCTGAGAATATAAATCACTGTTTTTACATCACTACTACACTGGTGAAAGGCACCAAACTAAAGTGTATTCCTGAGAATTTCCTGTTGTGTTGATGTTGAGGTTTCCCGGCAGCTCATCTCTCAAAATGTGTCATCAGCTTTCTTTTTTTATTTCATTTGGATAGCACCTACGGGGAAACACCAAGGTAGAGAGTGAGGGGGGCGGTGAAAGAGTGCATGAGAAGAGGTAGTGATGGAGAAGACAGCGGGGGTATTACCAGGAAGAGAAAGCACCTAAAAATATAACAGGTTGCACCAAACCTACTGAACCATTTACTCTGACAAGCATTCATCTGGCTACGAGCGGACTCTGTGCAGTTTTCACTTCCTCATAATGATCGCTAAGCTCTGATCTGTGTGTGGTTTACAAAATGTGATCGTCACACTGAGAGTGAGAGTGGTCGGCTGTTTGGTGATGAATGAAACTCACTGAACCCTGAAATCACGAGTCTGCTCTCGTTGTAATCAGTTGGTGTACTTTTTAGCTCTGATTTGTGTCATGTAGGTTACTTTTATTAACAATACAAAACATAATCAACAAATAAATGGTGATGTAATAATATATATGTATTATAGATTAAGGTAAACCTTTATTGATCCCCACGGTAAACATTCACAACTTCCATTGCAGATAGATGAAATTAGCACTTTCTTTACTAGATGCAACATTAACGTGATAAACACCTAAGTGTAACGATAATTATAATCCAATAAGATTATATATGTATATATGCATATATGTATACACACACACACACACACACACATATATATACACACACATATCTATATAAATATATATAAATGATCCATACTACATTATGAGTATATTTGGAACTTTAAGTGTACTCTGATGCTCATGCTTCCTTTTACTGAGATAAAATTTAAACCCAAGGATATTTAGTTGTATTTCTACAGTACTCCACAGTCATAATATCCAAAGTACTACCATTGTTTTAATTTTTGGTCAGTCGGACGATTACTCCCCGCGACCCTGTGTGTGCTCAGGATAAACAGGGTTAAAAAACGGATGGATGGATGGATGGATGGATGGATGATTATTGTACTGGATTAATCAATGAATCTGTTTATAAAACATCAGAAACGGGAAAAAAATCAATTAGCAGACCAGCACTCCAGAGTCTTTAAATATTTAATGTATATTCACAGAAAGTAACTCGTCACATTTGAAATGCTAGAAGTGGTGTATTGGTTTTATTTAATGAAGGATGACCTCAACAACGCCTCTGTTGAGAAAACAGTTGTTGATTTATTTTTAATCAATAAATCATTTGGGCTTTCTCTCTGGCACTTCTCACTTTAATGATTCCCTATAAAATGCTACAAGGGCTGTTGCACTAATAAATGTCTTTGGTTTCTCTCATTTGACAGCTTTCACTCTACAGAGTGAATGATGATGTGAGGAAAAAAAAAAAGATACGATCCCTGGGGGTGGTTTGGTTTTCATTTTCCAGAGGGAGAGGGGCATCAGATCGGGGACTTTTAGCAGGGTTTTCCTCTGAAGCGCAGATAAATCCACGCGTGCAGCGGAAGGAGGAGTCAGATGATGAACGTGCAGCCGGCTGAAGGGAAGCTGCGGCTCTGCGAAGGGTCTCCTTCCGCCGTCCGAGTGAGCAGAGAGCAGTCTGATATCGCTGGGAGGGTAAGCTTTTGTCTCTTTTACAGCCCGAAAACGCGCACTATTCTCATCCGCACCTGCGTGGTTTTGTACAGTAAAGCCTCCTGTCTCGTCCGGGTGTGTGTATGGTAGCGTTTGTCGTCTTTTTCAGTCGCAGCTGAGCGCCTTGCAGCGGGTCTAGTTGATCTTGTGAATGAAGCTCCTTTGTGTCCTCCATTGCTGCGGTGACAGCTCAACGGTCCATCAACGGGAGCCCAGTTCGACACAAAACCTCACCGACGAAACGTTGATTTTTTTTCATATTTCTCAGACTATCGCTGCTTTTTGTGTCGCTTTGTGCGGCTGTATTCAGTCTTCGGCATCATCCGGCTCCCGTTAACGGAGGCTAACGTTAACGTCTCTGCCGTTAAAGCGCCATTGCTAGCTTTGTAACTTAGCTGCTGCCTTCAACACTCAGCCGGCACAACTCGGTTTAATCGTTTAATTTTGACACCTGGGTGAAGCTGAAAAGAGTTTGAGAGGCCGCCGGTACACGAAAGTCTCTTCGGTTGGGCTTTACAGTTTTCTTTGTGTTAGAGATGATAAAAAAAAGGAAATTGGTTGTGTTAAGGAGTAACGCGTCTCACAGTTTGATTATTTCTAAGGAGAGTTAACCTTTAAAAACTGGCAGGAATTGTGGGTAATGTAGTTACCGGCATGATGAGCAGCTTGAAGTGACATAATTGTGACAAAGTGACAAAGTGTTTTATTGATTGGTTAATTGACAGGAAATTATACAGCTAAATTAACATTTTACCATCCAACTTGTAGTTTTTCTAGAAGGGAGAAAGGAAAAACAATTACAACTATTCTCCTTTTAACATTTTAAAATGAATATATTTAAGTGAAAGTTGTTGGGGCAAAACAAAGAACATGAAGCTGCACCCATGGACTCTAAAAACCATGATATCTCTTTGTCTTTTTAGTAACTGACAGATAAAGTGATGATCCTCTTTCTTCCCTTCAGTTCAATAAACCATATTTATAGTTTCTGATAGCACAGTAGCTTGTTTCTCACGTCATGTCAATAATTGTTTTGTCTTCCCTCTTGGCAGAAAATGTTGTGGAAAGAGACCCTGGCTGTGGCAGAGGACTACCTGTACCTGTGCTGCACAAGCCCGCGGCCAGCCCCTCCACCTCCCAGCGAGTCAGCCACCGCCATGAGGCGCATGGCGCAGGACATGGAGCAGCAGCACCAGGCTCGCTTCCACTCCCTCGTCCAGACCTTCCTGAAGCAGTGCGGGCCGGACCCCTGCTCCAGCCTCAGGAAGGTGATGGAGGAGCTGGTGGGGGACGGACACTTGAACTGGGGGAGGGTTGTTTCCATTTTCACCTTTACCGGGGTGCTGGCCAGACAGCTGCTGGAGCAGAAGGGCACGAAGCTGGGGCTGGACCCCGGGCAGGGGCAGGAGCCGGGACAGGGGCCTGCAAGCTGCAGGGGACTGGCGGAGACCATAGCTGATTACCTGGGAGAGGAAAAGAGGGACTGGCTGCTGGAGAATGATGGATGGGTAGGTCACAACAACACATCTGCTCCTAAACTGATTGACTCACAAAGGCAGAGATAAGAGGCGTGTTTTGATCGTATCAAGGGCGGAGAGCCAGTTTTAAAAAAAAGGAACTGATAAAAAAAAAGCCCCAGCATGACTTAAAAGCGAAAGTGTTGTTTTTAGCCTTCTAACGCTGGAAACCACCTAGTTTGATAGGATCGTGTTTGTTTCCTGCACGGTCATATATTTACATCTGTGTGGAAATGTGAGTTTTTAGATGCAGCCTTTTTGACTTTGCTCCTTTTTCATGGTGCTGTTTGCCGATGAGACAGGCGCTCAGACGTCTCATGTGGCCGCTGTGATTATATGAATTGTAGAGTAGCGACAGGCCAGATTCTTGGGAATTTATATTGCAACAGGACAAACCTCAGCTGTGTAAATTCAGGGCCACAATCAAACGCTGGTGGGGTTTTAGATTATCGCAGTATTTCTGTACGGGTTGGACAACAGCTGTGTTTTAAGGCGGTATCAGACGGTATACTGGAAATCAAAAGAACAAAGCTAATTTTAAAACTGCTTGGTGTGGTTTATTCAACTGGAATCGCTTAAAGGGACCGTTAGGATGGACTCTGGGTAGGCTTGAGGTCCCGCAAGCTGAACCAAGACGAGTAAAACTACAGTTGAATGTCTGCTTTTGTGAATGGGTTTGCCCTGGCTCACTCCCAAACGCCCACGCATACAAATACACACACACACACACACACACAAACACACACGCACACCCCTCCCTCTTTTCTTCAGCTGGCAGCTGGTTTCAACAGACACGTAACCAGCTCAGCCAGATGGACTTTGTAGTAACAGTCAAAGCTCTCAGTGTGTTGAATTTTTGCACCAGCCATGTCGAAAGTTGTCGTAGTATGACCTGAAAAACAAGCAGCTGTAGGGAAGAGAAGCACCTGCAGCTGAGAGCAGGTGTGCTCATTGGTCGAATGTGTGAAGTCTGAAAACACGGTGGAGAGTTGCAGCTGCAGGATGGACTCAACAGCATCAGACTCACAGTTTTTAATGTCTGATGGAGCAGAAGAAGCTAAACTTAGCTCATACTTGGTGAAACTAAACTGAATAGTTTCTAGACAAACTGGAGCATCTTTTTTGTAACTGCAGGTTGGCATAATATTTTACTCCGAAGAACTGCTGTGCTGTCAGGATGTCTGAAAACTTGCAGATGTCAGCGGCAAATATTTTTTTGTTTGTGGAGAAACACGGTGCTGTCAGTGACTGTGACACTTTTTCCAAAATACATCGTATAATTGCCTCCAGCCGTCAGCTAAGCCGCTGTTAGCTGGAAATCATCTTGGCAGTTAAAACTTGCTCTTTTTGTTCTGAAAAAAATTAAAGCAGCAGGTAAATATTCTCTTACTCATAAACAAAAAGTTTTCTGCTCTCAACTTAGCATTTCCTTTTTTTTTTTTTCTCTTACAGGAGGGGTTCTGTAAGTTCGCCCACAGTGCCAGAGAGGTGAGTCAGGACTCATCCATGAAGACGGCGCTGTTTGCGGCTGCTGGCGTCGGCCTCGCTGGACTCACCTTCCTGCTGGTCCGCTAGCTAGCCTTCTGCATTCGCCCTCATCCATGCTCTCCTTTTTTTTTTTTCATTTGGCACAAGTTAAAGACATTTAAATTCTAACATCGATGCTGCAAAAACAGGTGTAATCTGTAGTGAATTCAGGGTTATAATCTCAAGTCATCAACTGAATGTTTGCACATACTCAAACCTCCACAGCCCCATTTATACTGACATTTTGTCGCTTGCTCCTTTAGATTGTAAAAATGATCTCGATGCCTTCTGAAATTTTGGAGTGAGTGACTTCAGTTTGCATATCGTCGACAGGTTAATTACTAAAGCACAGGTTCTCACAGCACAGACTCGTCTTGCTTTCAAAGGTTTCAGCTGTGTAGCTAAAAGACATTTCAGTTTTTCCACCGCTCCTGGTTTTGATTTTTAAATTGTCTGCTGCCTTTTTATTCACGTGTTTACCTGTGTATGTGGCGTAGAGCCATTCTAGCGTACAATGTATAAATTAATATATTATATTTATATTAAAAGAAACTGTAAGCAGTGGCCCTTTTTTTCTAACTGATCCACAGCTAATTCAGTTGTTTCATTGTTTTCAAGTTCGTCCTTCATTCATGTGAAATGTCTGTGATATATGTGGGTCAGCAGAGCTGCATACAGAGCTGATGACCACACAACGGTGCTATGATATGTTGTGAAATGTTTTTCATCAGTTTAACAAACCAGGGACCAATCTGACTTCAAACATTTTCCCAGTAGAACAAACCGTTGACTTTCCCCCCACAGATCTCTGAAACAATATATTTTTACATTGTTTTGTTTTATTTATTTGTCACTGTTTTTGTTTTTTAATAAAAACAAAACAATCATGGAGTCTGCGAGTCTTGTGATTGCATGAAATGTTTTTTTAATTATTGCTATGTTAACATAACCTTTTTTCGAGTGTCTGATTTCCCCTAAATGTCTCCACAGCAGGTTGGCGTGTGTGTAGGTGAATATGAATAGTAAATGACTCTTTCATATGCAGACATATTGTCATAAATAAGAAATGTTCGGCTGTCTGTCTCTTAGCTGCGCTGACCATCACAGCACTCAAGTTACACAACAGCGGTCGCAGGAACAAAACATCATGAAGCTGAAGAAAAGCTCCCCATGAACTGAGTCAGGAGAAACCTTTCTAAAGTCACTCAGAGCTGCAGGTAATCCTCCTCAATGCGTCAGTGTCTTGTTTCTATAATGAATTTAAAAAGTGCGCCTTGAAGAAACAGTTCAGCCCACCAGGAGCTTTATTAAATAATCACCTAATGAGATAAAAACATAATCTGAAAAGATTTCATGGGCATTAATGTTCTCCATATAAAATATAGAATTTGTTATGTAATTTCCATTTTATTTTAATTCTTTTAAATGCCTCCCACATTTATTAAAATACAACAGTTATTATATTAAACCAAAAATTCTGTAATGAATATTATATTTAACTGTTGTTTAGTCAGCAAAGCTTTTGATTGACTAAATCTTTTTTTTTTCAGTGTGTACTCTGTCTATTTGTTGTGAAAAGCTCTCAATCTGCTGCAGAAAACACCCTCATGGGCTTAAAAGACAAAGTCGTGGTTAAATCAAGTTTCTCTGCCATCTTTTTACACAGCACACGTACTATCTGCCACACCTGAAATCATCTAATGAACTACCGTATTAAACAATTATTCATTAATAGCTTAAATCTGCTTAAAGGTGATTCCTCTGTGTGCTGGATGAACCAAAATACATACAACTAAAATTGTTCAAATTAATCATAAATGAATATTTTTAGAAGATTGAAAACAACAGTGAGGTATATTTACCTGACAAATGGGGCACGCCACAGACCAGTCTATTACTGATTAGGCCAGTGTGTGTGTGTGTGTGTGTGTGTGTGTGTTTGTGTGTGTGTCTGTCATGATACTGCATTGAGCCCATTGTACATATATATCTGTCACTTCTCATGCACAAACAAAGAGCCCATGTGTTGCTTAGAGCACTGAAACTAACTATTTCCTACAGTATATACTTGATAGTTTCAGCTCACACACAGTGAACACACACTCTTGGAGGGTGTGTTTTTTTTCTGCTACACTCACCACACGTACAGCAGTGCTGTTCACACGTTTGTGAAACGGAGAACCACAAATGGCTCTAATGTGGGCGCCTGAGCTTCCTGTTGATAGTGTTTCACTCTGCCGGTGGCAGACAAACAGCAGATAAATCTCATGTTATTATCTGCTTATTTTATGGATTATATGGCACAGAGATTACACACAACCGCTTTAAAACTCGAGCTGAAGGGCTTAAAGACCCAAAGTTCAGAGCCACAACGTACGTATGTGCTCGTCATCGTGCGGCCTCGTAAGCTGACTGATATCGTAAGTCTGGTGATTTTCTGCATTTTCATTAGTGTCAACAAATCCCATGAAAAGACCAAACCAACCGTGAACTGAGCCTGTTTGTATAGTCTGTGTGTCCAAAGCCTGATATATCTTATCTCTCTGTGACGTAGAGCTCCATTGATGTCCTTTTTTATGATGAACACACATGTGGTCTCACCAGAGCACTAAATCTGTGGCTGAAAATAGTCTAAAAACAAATACACGTCTATACAGACGAGTGACGTCTGAAAAAAACTACAGCATCCTGCTGTTTTAGGAAACAGTTTATCCTTTAGAAACAAGCAGATAACAATATATTCATGACATTCACAGATTCATGTCTCCAAAAGGACCAAACAAGCTCCAGGCTGAGAGAAGTGCTGAGAGGTGAATTGTCGCACTGCTGGTTTTGGTCTTTTCATGGGATTTGTTGACGATAACAAAATGATAATAACAAAATGAATATTGTTATCCCTCAACATGATGACATGTGGGACGCACAGCAGCTGTCGATCAGAGATCAGCGAGGCTCACAGAGGTCAGTTTCCAGATTGTTGTCAGGATCAGACCTGCAGCTGATGTGTTGACGTCTACGAGTAACCAGGAACAAGTTCAACTCTGTGACCTCAGAGCCGAGGTCACAGTGACAGACAGACAGACAGACAGACAGACAGACAGACAGACAGACAGACAGCTGGTCCCCTTATCGCAGCACAGGACAGCAGAGATGTGATGAAGCACAGAGATAATCCCTGATAAAAAACCTTTTGATTATGCAGTGAGAGTATTTTTATTTCCACCGTTAACTATACACACACTTATTCAAGTACAATACTAAAGACCAGTTCTGATGTACTGGGTGGTTTATATTACTTAAGCTTCTTTTCACCGAGATATATTTGACAAACATATTTATTGGATTCAACTTTAAATAACAAATTTAAAATATGGATTGTTTTTAAGCACACAAACCTAACAGACATGATGTAAAACAGTTCAAACAGGAAGGCGCGTGTTTCCGTCCCGTCATGATTGCTGATATGATTAGACTGTATCTGTGGGAACAGCGGGGCCAGATAGCGGGAACAGTCCAGGAAGTCTGGCCGATTCATTCAACCTTTCTGACCTCTGTTGAGTCGGATGATCGTATCTGCTGTCAGCACCGATGACACCACACAAAGAGAAGTTTGACTACAGACTTGTGCAACATCCTGAAACTGTTAAATAAGCAGAGTGGAAATCAACTGAGAGAAGCACATGATTGTTTTTTTTTAAGTCATTTTTTTATTGCATTTCAGGAAAAAAGCTTTTTTTTGTAACAGTGTATTAATACAATAAGCTGTTTATGAGATCAAATGTTCAGAGTTCAAAGTGCCCTGATGTTCAGAGTCAGATCAAATGTATCATTTGTATTTGTTTAACAAGACACACACAGATCACATTAAGGTGTTTTGAAGATGTGCAGACTATTTTTTTTCCCAAATCAGAGAGAAAATTGGCAACGAATATTACATATAACTGTTAAGGTGAAAATAACAGTTTGATGTTTTTTAGAAATTTGTTAATGAGCTTTCTAGCCAAGAGGTAGATGGGAAGACTGACACCACTCCCGTATATGCACCCTAAATATGAATCTACAGGCAGCAGTCAGATATTTCCTCACTCAGCTCAGCTCAACATAAAGACTGGAAACAGGTGAAAACTGCGAGCGTGGCCCCGTCCAGAGTCAACAAAAAACACCTATACGCACTTCCAAAGTTCACTAATTAACATGCTGTATCTTGTTGGTTTGATCGGTACAAAAACAGAGAGAGAGCGCCAATTCGCTGTTTAACAGGAGGGTCATGTGCCGGACTATTTCCTGGCCTGGACCAGCAGCTCAGGGAAGTTTCTGGTCCCAGCCGAGAAACAATCCGGCACATGACCCTCATCAAACAGCATATTGGCATTTTCACACTCGGGTTTTGCACCGATCAAACAAACAAGAGACAACGTGGTGACTTGTGCTTCGGAGGTGCTGGCAGGTGGGTTTTGTTGACTGGACGGAGCCACGCTAGCAGTTTCCCCCTGTTCCCAGCCTTTATGCTAAGCTAAGCAAAGTTGAGCTGAGCAGCTGGGAGCTTCACACTCGTCATACAGACACGACAGTGGTGTTGATGCTCTCATCTGCTCGTGGCAAGAAACCAAATCAGTCCATTTCCAAAAATATCAAACTATTCCTTTTTAATTGAATTTGAACATTTTTATCAGTATATCCTTTCTGCACTATGTGTAGGTGTAATTACTTATTTTTGTTTTTTTATGTTGTTGTTTTGTTGCTGATCTTGAATCTTAAATCAATCAGGTCACAGGTCTGAGAGTGAAAGAGGGAAAAGCTAAATATGAAATATATATGAGGCCAGATTAAGAATTTCCGTTCCGTACATGCAGCTGTTTTATTCATGCCAGACAGACACGATGAGAGCGGATCTTCAGGCTCAGTTGGGCTGAGAAGCTTCTGGGCTTGCATCATGCACACACTCCATGTATTTCAGTGTGAACAATCATAAACAGAAGTGCAGCTCAGCACCGTGCTCCTCCGAGTCGATCTCATCGTCACCCTGTCTTTGTCTGTATTCACAGTGAAGACAATGGTCCGATCTGCTCATGGATGACAGTGAGACTTCACATGTTTTGAGTTTTTTTTTTTTTTTAAGTTTGAATATCATATTTCAATTTTAGTGTTTGGATAAACAGAAAACAGACCATTGTGCTTTCACTGTGAATACAGTTATTTTTTATCCTCGTTCCTTTAATGGACAGAGCATTGGTTCTTCTTAATTCGAGGTGGTCACTTTCCCCCTTGGACCTTCTTCCTCACCATCTCCGTCACCTGGTCACATGAAACAAAATAATCATATTTACAGGGCTGTTTACTTTTCTTGTTCTTGTTATTTCATTATTTGTCTGTTCACCACTTTGGTCCAAACTGAAATATCTCCACAATGTTTAGATGTGAGATTTGTTCAGATGTTCATGGTCTCTTCAGGATGAAGTGCGATCACTTTGGTGATCCTCTGACTTTTCATCTAGCGCCACCATCAGTTCAAAATGCATCATTGGTCTGGTAATGGCTCCTGACTAAATGAGCCCTGTGACTGGTGCTCATTAGTTTTCATTCATGAAGTTGGAGTCTGTGTATAATCTCTCCTGTCAGGCAGACTCTGGTTGAAGGACAATTCAGCTGCCACACCCTTTTAGTATTGTAATACCGAAACAGAAACTAGATTATCTGTTAAAATCTCTCTTCGGTATTTGGGTTTGTCTGGAGTCCAGACCACAAGAGGCTGACGCAGCATTGTGAAGAAAGCCATCAGCTATAACGTGAAAGTCTTGGTTGACTGCTTTGCATTAAAAATTAAACAGCACTTAAGGAAAATGGCATTAGCTGGTTTTATCAGTCTAAAAATGATTACACATGACAAATACAGTTCATGAAATGTAAGATTTTTCTTTGTATGTCATACTGTAAATAAGATATCACTTTTTAAAAGGAGTAGATATTCTGTATCTCACTAACCTCCTCAGGATCAGGAAAACGTCCTGTCTTAAGCTTGGAGTAGATGAGCTCACCATCCAGTGACACCTCAAAGCTGTCTGTTAGGGTGGAAAATGAGACAGTCGATTTAATATAAAGTGGTTTATGATGTGTGTTTATGGATATTATCTGTGTTTGCATTTATACCAATAGCCGTTTGCTGTGTTATTGGCACTGTTTTAAAAAAGGACCCAATAAACTCACGTCACCACAAGGAAACAGGTGTATTTTCACCATAGTAATAGTTATATTGTTATTGTCTTAATCTACAGGAACTGCTGTAAATGTTACAAGGAATTAATTTAATTTTTTTTTTTTATTAAATCTTTAAATTGTATGACTGAATTATGGAAGACCATTTCTGCCAAAAACAAAACAAAACAAAACAAAACAAAAAAAACCCAAAAAAACAAGCAATACTAAAAATGAAGAGCTGTCTGCTGGAATAGATATTAATGACTAAATGCTACTGGAGGTGCACTGACGCACTTCAGCCAGGTGAGACGAAAAGAAACAACACAGTGATCTGTAAAGTGTTGAGGGACAACAGCGCTTCGTGCTCTCAGTGGACTGTTCACTTGTGTTTCTGTCTGTTCAGGCTGACTTACAAAAGACTTTGGAGGTGTGTCGTGGGAGGCGTTGCTGATGTCGACTGTGTTGTGTGGAATAAATTCCTTTGTCATATAGTCAGTTAATTGCTGTATCTGTGGCACAGCACTGCTTTTGACTCAATTTCCTATGACTAATCTACATAGATGATGTCGAATGAAAAGTAAAGATGGAAAGAAAAGACACAGTTTACTCAGTAACTCGCAGTTTTTAACTTTTTCATTCCTAAAATGTTACTTATTTTATCACTTTTGCTGGCAGAAATGGGCCTCCGTAGAGATCTGTGTGAGTGAAGAAAGAAAAATCAGCTTACTCTTCCTCCCTCTGCTTCCTGTCACCTCCACACCAGGAACCTGCTGCTTGATCATTTCAGCCAGTTTCTGATAGCGGAACGAGTAGCCTCATCCTCCACTGTAACACAACAGGGAAAAACACATTGATGAATCTACTTATTGCCTCATCGAAGTCTAGTTTCTTCCTGTTTCCGCACAGAAACATTTCATGGGTGTGACCGTGTGTATGCAGAGAAAATTACTTCCACATTGACATGTACACTAAAAAAAGTAACATAAAATATGTACTTATGTAAGTTAACAAAAGTTTATTTCTACATGGTTTCTTAGTTTCCCTTTAAGAGCCCGTCAGTCTACCTCCTAAGCTTCCTGAGCTCACTGCAGTCAGTCCCAACTAAAAGGTTAATAAAGTTAAAAACCTACCAGTATTCAATGGCTACTTTAGCCATGGTTGTCTGGCTGATGTCTGTCTGTCTGCAGTCGACGTAGAGCTGTGAGCTTTCAGTCTGAAGAGCAGCTGAACAACATGCTGAGTCATGGTAGTTGGGCAATTATAAAGGAAACCACACCCAATGGGAGGGTGAACCAGTCTGCCCAATTCATACATCATCACTGAACTTGATCTGAACAACAGTTGCAATTTCTCTTCCTCATATGTAGAAAAATGGAGAATGGAGGACAAATATTGAGTCTAAAGAAAAGTTTAACCAATACGAGGCTTCAGTTGAAGTTATCGTTTTGTCTTTTTAGAGCAAAGTTCACACATTTTCTTGTTGTTTATCTGTTGCAGCTCATTAAGAGGGAAATTCCTTTGTAACTTACTCAGATCTGACTAACTCAGGCTGCTGAAACTCCAGATGAACTTCTCTTTAAGACTGCCCCTATAAAGGGTCTGTTCAAAGAAACAAACAAAAAGCAGAACTTGATGGAAAAATTACAGATCCACTTGAAAACAATGGGAACTTTAAGGATGAAGATGGAAAAGTGCCATAATTCACAAAACTGTACCAGTTATTGTTACTGTAGAGCAGAGGAAAATGTCAGCGTAAACCCTGATTTTCATCCTTCATTTCTCCTCCCTGAGCCAGGACACCATCACTCCGTCTCACAGGTGAGCAGGTTGCTCAGAGGCGGCTGAACAGAGCTCATTGTGTGTGATTCAGCAGCTGCCATCTGACAGAGGAATCTGAGCCCTCTGATCAAACACCAAAGCCACTGTCTCCTTCTGCAGGCACACATTCAAGAATTTAGCAGCCTCGTGTCGATGATGGACACGATGCAATGGCCATATTTCGACTTGACAGTGACAGTGTGTGAACATGTGGGTTAGTAGACACACACCTTAAGGTAGTACATTTTTACAAGGGGCAGCAAAAATGACACTTTTCTCAATTAACCAGGTAAATGTTTTCAGTCTTAAATCTCAGATAATAGGGAAAAATTTCCACAAACATCCAAACTGACAAATCCAAAATATTCTAGTTTATGATCATGAGAACAGAACTGATGAAATCCAGTATTTTTACAAGTGACTAATTACTTCATTGAGAACTGAAATGAGTTGTTCAGATATAAGCGTCAGATCTATTTTAGAAATATTTTAAATAGATTGTAACCTGAAGATGAGGTCATGCATTGATACATTAATTTAAGAGTTGAGTGATGCTGCTAAAGCTTTTTGATGTTTTATTTGTTTAAAATGATATCCAGTACAAAATGTATACAGTAATACCCTTACGTTTGTCAGTTCCCCTGAATAAAATATTTTAATCTGTTCAGCTCATGCCAGATAACAGTATCTATAAGATACACTAGATTGTAATTTGCTCATACAATAGTTCATGACAAAGATATAGCAATAGTACCTTTGTAACAATAAAAACTATCTGCAATATTTTGGTGGACACACTTTCAATACAATAAAATTACATACATTGTTCTGTAAAAGTTGCATTGCAATCTGCCCATATTTTACAAGATTTTCAAATTCATGTATATCTTTTCATTAGCTAAGAGACAAAAAGGTGTGATACAAGTCTTCATACATTTATAAAAAATTATCTGGTGGCAAACTGCAGTGTTGCAGTGACTGAATCTCAGCAGGCCGTCCCCTCTGAAGCTGCTGTAACAGATGTACAATGCACTTAGTTTTGTTCTTTTTTCTTTTTTTTTCTTGAAACAAGGCAACTTCTCAAACGTCATAATAAATAATAAACCCTCTGCAATGATATTGTACCTGTCCATATATCCAGTTCATATATATATATATATTCATAAACTTGTACAAAATATGTTTAAAACTTTTTTTCTCGTTTATGTACTTAAAAAAACAAAAAGGTTAAGATGGTTGATTTGTGTTCGACACAGCATTTTGGTAGGACCAACAAAAACATGACACAGTCTGCATGCACTGGTTTCCGTGGAAACACAGGTGTGACTCTTCCAGTTGATTGGGTGCGCCATTCTGCTCCTTGGCTTCGACTTAAAAAAAAAATTGTTCCTAACAGTTTTCTTCTGATCGCTGTTTAAACCAATCACAGCATCAACCTCATTGATTGGCGGGACTCTCTGACGCCGCCCCCGGGAGGGTTTGGAGGGTCCTCCTGTGGGAACGTCACTTTATCTGGTGTGTAGTCATTCCGCTTTAGATCTGATGAGCAAGAAAAGAGGAGGGTGTGGAGATGTCAGATGTCTGAAAATTCCCCTGAAAGGGATCTTGTGATGCGATTTATTTTAAAAATTAGGAACAGAAACTGCATCATCCCTCACCGGGTAGTTTTAGTTTCCGACAGCAGGAGTTGCAGTGGTGTTTCGCTCTGAAGTTTCTGATGGCATCGTCGCCCAGGTTAGCAGGTCCGAATATCATATCGTGAGATCTGCAAGTCACACACAAATATATTTGATAAAAAACAAACGAAAGATCACA
Organism: Amniataba percoides; assembly: GCA_037176925.1. Lineage (NCBI taxonomy): Eukaryota > Metazoa > Chordata > Actinopteri > Centrarchiformes > Terapontidae > Amniataba > Amniataba percoides. The sequence continues at coordinate 18,580,448 of JBAJHX010000001.1, forward strand.
TTAAAAAAAACTAAATCTTTACAAGAAGCCAGCAGAAGGGAACATTTGGCATTTTCACATTAAAATAGGCTTGAAGTGATTAACTGATTATTGAAATAGTGGCTGATTCATCAACTAATTAATTAATAATAAAATACTGACCTACAACAAGCTAAAGCAATGAATTCAAATGTAAATGTGAGAATCTGATGGCGCTCACTTACCCCTTCTCCCCGCTCTTAATCACTGATGGATCGGTCAGAATCTCCCCGACACCTGCACACGTGCGTAGACACACACACACACACACACACACACACACACACACACACACACACACACACACACACACACACACACACACACAGATTTCATTATCATGACATCAACTATGACACAACATCAACAGAATTATTCACATGATCAACGTTTAATTCATGAAACAAAATGCATCAAATGAACTCAAAACGGCATTTTGGGAGATTCAGCGGGGTGACATGAGAGCTGGTCGAGTCTTTACCTTGCAGGTCGAGCACCAGCAGCTCTCCACGAGTGTACTCGTAGCTCCAGTGGCTGAAGGCCAGCATGGTTTCCTCCAGGAGGTTGGTGGGGACGATCTCATCTCCGTTGTTGTTGTTGAACTTCCTGAACTCCCCAGTAATGCACTCTTCTATGGCGAACCACTGTCCGGCAGAGTGACAGTAGAGCAGAAACACCTCCAGAAACCTGAACACACACAAACACACACACACGCGCACACACATAACAAACACAAGTCACTGCATTGTACATAAAGCAACTCTACACATCATGCATCATTAAATATGAATAACTGATGTGAAAACATAATTAAATTTGATCAGATAATGTCATACGTGCACAAGTGTCTTGATCCTTTAAGGGAATAGTTCATAGTTCATATCAACTCAACGTGCAGTGTGTTCAACATATGAAAGGTTTGTGGAAACAAAGCCCGTGTGTGTGTACCTTGGTGAATAAGGTATAGTCTTCGGCCTGATTTGGTTGAAGGCAAATGTCAGCTTCTGAGCAGCTCGTTGTTGCTGTATTTCCTGGGGCGGCACAGAGAAAAACACCTTAAATGGATTCCTCATGTGTGACACAAAAGCTCTGCTGTTCACGTCATTCCTGCTTTGACTACGAGAGCCACAAACACAGACTTCAGAGGTTTGGTGGTTCAAAGGCTGTAATGTGTAATTTAAAACCGTATCTGACCAAATCGATTGCCAAAATCAGTTTTTAGGCTTTACGTCTCAGTAAGAGAGGCCCAACAGCAACATGTGGGGGTGTCGGTGCCTCCTACCCTGAGACAAAGGCGCAGCACAGTTTCCTCCTTGTAGATGCTCTGCCAGGTTTCGACCACCTTAGGAAGGAAAGATTTGACGATGTACAGATGTCCTGGTTTGAGGATGTCGTACTCTGACCAAGTGCAGAGCACCTTGAGGGCCCGTCTGAGTCCTCCGCCCATCTCCTCCTTGCTGAGAAACTCTATTTTGGCACAGAGGCCCCGCTGAGCCCAGGAAGACATGCTGTTGTTGATGGTGTTGGGGGAGCTCTCTTCCAGACGGTACACTGTCACCGGCTCGCCTGAACAATGCACACAGCAGCAGGGGTTATGTTACATGTTTACACACAGACACACGCACACACAGATTGTGTCACATCTCGTGGGCCTCCCTCTCACCTGTTCTCATCTCAGAACAGAAAGACTTTTCATTTACATTGACTCTAATATTCACAGGTGTCACAATGTTTTCTTGTGTTTCAGTGGTGATTTGATCAATTAACTCTTTGTCACGTCAGGTATTCCACTACATTTGGTCATTTTTCTTGTGATTGTGTTTTTTTGGGGAAACTGCCGTTTATTTGATGACTGCACAGACTGAGACAAGAAATGTGAGAGAGTGAGATGACAGACAATAAAGTCTCTACGTTAGATTTCAATCTGCGATGGCACAAAGACTGTAGTCAAGAAACTCAACCTCACAGAGGGATTAACAGTACGAGGAACAGGCACTGCAGTGCTGCTAATAATCAACAGGTGTGATTCAGCACTGATGCCAAAGCCTCTTTAAGCAGAGGATTGTGCCAATATTGACTCTGGGGTGGGTTATTGCACAGGGTTTTGTACATCAAGATTTAGCGTTAAAATGCCATAAAAGTATTTATAAAATTGAAATTTAAAAATGAAAACATGTAAAAATAAATGAGGACACAAAGCTAAATACTAAACGTCAGTGGCTGGACAAGCGAGAACCTTATTCAAAGCTACATCAAATTGTCCACTTTTGCCACTTTCCTTTAAAAGAAAATTGATTCAACGCTCTAAATAGTAAGTCACTGTGTTATGTTTATTATTAAGCTCACAGTAGTTGTTGTACTGGACTGGATCATATTGAATGTATGTAAATGGGTGAACAAAGTATTAAACCACCTTTTAATCCATGTACTCTTTAGATGGTTCAAACATGCAGCATATAAATGTCTCATTACTCAAAGTGTGTGAATACTGTCTGAAGAGCCTTTGTGAGGTCGAGTAGATTAAAGTCTTTTTCATGAGCTGTCTACACCTTCGGTCAAGACTGATAAAGCAAAACAATTAAAAACCGCAAGAAGCTGTAGACTGATGGTCGCACTGGTAACCTTTCACATTCGACTGTAGGAGTCTGTTAGATGAAATGATCATAGTTATGTTTATGTCATTTAAAAATAATACTAAACAGGTGCCACCTGAACGCTGAAGCCAAAATATTTATTAAAAAATAACATAACAACACACACACATACATACACAAATGTAAGACAACACATATATGTCGCTCATGAGTAGCTTGGGCGTGACTGTGAAGAAAACAGCTGCAGGTGTGGGAGAGCGAAAACAATGAAGAAACCACATCTCTGATCTGCCTGTACTTCCTCATTCTCCAACTGTCTGCTGTTGTTTCTTAGAAGCGTCTGCAGTGTTTTCACCTGAAGTGACATGTCTGATCCTGATGCAGACTTACCTCGAGGAGGCACTGGGGTGAAGGGGATACTCTGCGACAGCCTCATCAGGTTGTTGCGCTCCACAGCTAGAGAAGCCAAACAAAAAAAAAAAAAAAAGAAAACAAAAACACACACAGAAACATGTTAAGACAAAGGCAGGAGAGGAGTGCACTGAAGGAAAACAGCACTCTAAAATAATTCCAGTGTTTCAGTAGTACAAGAGCAATGTTTGATTCTCAAGACTGAATCCATGAACACACGGAATAATTTTCCATTTCTCACCTGAGTACTGGTAGTTTTCCATGGGCTTGAAAGGTGAGCCAATAGCTGTGGAGAAAAAAAAGTATTTATATTGGTCTCTCTGCCAGACTTTCTTTAGAATCAGTTCAAACGATTTAATCAGCTTTACTAGATAATCATCTGGCCACATTTATTCAACAAAAATAGCCTGAGCTGTTCCAGCACCAACCAGTAGGTGTCTCTGTAAGATTTAACAGAAACACAAGCACACACAACACAAGCTTTTACTTCCTGTCATTTCTGTTACAGGGTAAAAATAGCAAGATGTTCAGTTTGTAAGCTGTACAAGGAATTTGTTCTCTCTCTTTGTTCTCTCTGTTACTATAAAATATTTCTAATATGAATTAGATCTTTATGATTTTTTTCTTCATTAATAAAACCAACATCTGTCTGTCTCTTTCTAAATATCATTTCCATTGATTTTCATCATATTTATTGGTCTGTCAAGAAACAGCACAAAATTTCAGGGGTGTGGCTGCAATCAATGACTATTGGTTAATTCATCTGTATCATTTTCTTGATAACTGCGCGAGAAAGTCTGATCTATGACTGCTGCTCGGTCAGTCAGTTACTCACAGTCCTTTCTGGCTCCGAGGTGGGTGTGTCGTGGCATATAGAGAGAAACTGCGGCTGTAACCACAGAAGAAGAAAAGCACAGTGAAGCTTTCGTCCAAAAATGACATTAAACATAAATGAAGGTTTGTACAGCAGAGCTCACACTCTGAGAAGGGATTTTTCATCACGTCAGGACAGAGGAAACAGCTTTTACTTCTAAAAAGTAATTGTTTTAATACAAAGCTGTGCATGAAACCTTGGCCAGTAAAAATGTAAAAAATAAATTAATAATAGCCTTGGTCGACCTGATACCAATCCCTGAATGAAAGTCTACAATATTCTGGAAATGCCACGGCCCCTTCCTCTGTCTGATTTCTTGAAACTGTCTATTACCCGGACGGTGATGTTGCTAATGTCACTTTAATAAGAGTATCCACAGAAATGCTGCTGGACCAGCTGATCCAGGCGGGACAAGCCTGACCCGACTAAAACATACAGATGGAGCATCTACGGTGAAACTACGTATCTTACCATTTAATGTGTCTTCCCCAGGGGCTCGTCTGACAGAGACACAAGAGGGAGGCATTAGTTAAACAAATTAGATAACAAAGACCAGTTTATCAATCTAGGCGGGGGCGAAATGCATTTATATGTGTAGGAGTGAGTCAGTGTCAATCAGTGAGAGTTGCCTTTAAATAAATGAAAAAAAAAAAAAAAACAGGCAGCAGAAATCAACTTAACACTTGACAACTTCATATATATCTCTTCAGAGGGAGAGAGAGAGAGAGAGAGAGTGTGTGTGTGTGTGTGTGTGCGCGCGCACACACTGCTTGGTGGCTTGTGGGAGAAACTTACAGGCTGCTTGCTTGTGCTGATTTGACCTGAACTCTTTCCTGGTGGAGAAACAAAAAGTTGTTAAACAATGACAAAGTTAGTTTCACTTTAACTGCAGAAAATAGTATTTGTTTTTCACCTTGCACCCGTTAACAAACACACAGAGACACACGTACCAGTACTGCTGTCCTGGGGTCCTCGTGGATGAGGATGTCTTCAGCTGACACTCTGCTCCTTTCCCTCTTTGTCAGAGCTGCAGAAACACAATGAACAAGCACCGCATGTGTCATAAGGGACACTGAAACTGTAAGTGAATTAAAATTATTACAGCGATTTTAGCATGTTTTTCCTTGCAAGAATTTTCTTTTATGTGTTATTTTTGTGGGCTTACTGGAGTCTGGATGGAGAAAAGCCGGATTTCTGTCAAACTCAGTGAAGCCAGCGTAGGAGTTGACAGCTCTGATGTGACCATGACTTTCAGCCAGAGCCTGTGGACAGACAGACAGACAGACAGACAGACAGAGGGAGCCAGAAAAGATGTGAGACGGTAAATATTATGCTGAAAACGTG
>JBAJHX010000001.1:18586923-18597592 GCA_037176925.1 Amniataba percoides
ACAGACAGACAGACAGACAGACAGACAGACAGACAGACAGACAGACAGACAGACAGACAGACAGACAGACAGACAGAGGGAGCCAGAAAAGATGTGAGACGGTAAATATTATGCTGAAAACGTGGTTAATGGTGAATGTTCTTGTCTTGTCAGACTAAATCATCAAGTATGGCTGCGAAATACAAGATTGTAAAGGAAGCAAATGACATAACACACATAGCTTAAAGGTTCAGAGGAACTTCAGCTCTTCTGATATAAATAGTGGCGCTGCTAAGGTCGGAAGAAAAGAGCAGGCTTTTATTTCATGAAATACAATACCAGACTTATGAAGTGTCACAGAAAATGAAGGCCACACATTTAAGTGAGATGTATCTCTACTAACCACAAGATGCGATGCAGTATCTTTCAGATTCAGGTGACTGAAAGATCGATCTGATCATTCGCTCACAGTCATTGATAAAAGAAGTAGGTCACAATATTGGGAAGAAAAGAAAACCTTCTGAGTTTTTACATAATCAGTCACCTGTGATCTGGTCTGCGTGGCCGGGCTTTGCTGTCTGCTGGAGGTCTCTTTGGGTGTGGAGTGCTCAAGATCCAAACTGTCTTTGTGTCCTGAAACCAAAGAAATGCTGTCAGTCCACTTCGGGGTTAGATTTAGGGTCAGGTATACTGTCTGTTTGACATTTGTTTATCAAAACGCATAAAGAAGAAAATACTTTCTAGTCATTTTTGTTTGCCTGGAATAAAATAATATATCCACCAAAATAATTCTAATTATTATCATTGTTAAGAATTTTTGCCCAAAGTATTTGACAGAGATTTGTTTAATACTCCCACTGTGAAATCTACGGCAATTGTGCAGCATTGAGAACAAGAGAAGCAAACGCACTGCCCAGTCCGCAACGGTGAAAATAGTTCACACATCTGATTGACAGGAGAAACTCCCCACACCTCCACCTGCCAAATAAATCCTTAATCAACCACAGTTAGTGCTGAAAACCTCAACCAGTTAGCCAACCCCTCAGCAGCCCTCAGATTGAAACTCAAACCTCTTGTTTTGTTTGACTTTTTCGCCGACATCCTCTTCTCAAGTGGGGCTTCTATCCCACTTTGACCCTTACAGCAGGACACTGGAGGGGCAGGTGGTCTGGACACTTTTCCCTCCCTGCTCCTTCGTCTGTGGGCTCTCCCCGGTGCCACAGCAGGTGCTCGCGCAGAACGCGACACTCCACTATTTTCACGGGAGTTAGCCAGTGGTGCTTCAGCCTCAGGAGCCAATGGGACCTCAGTGTGTGTACTCTGGCTACTCAAGGCGCCGGATCTGCCTTCGTCGTCGCAGAATGCATCGTTCACGTACCCGCAACTCCCCCTCCCTCCCTCCTCCCTTCCTAACCCCTCTGCGTTCTCAGGCTTTGCAGTGCAAGCAGGCAAGCAAGCAGGCTGAGCAGAGCTCGAAGTCTCAGAGACTACGACAACGACAGGATACAAACACACACAGTTTTCACCCTCCTCTTTTTTCTCCTCGTCAACACCAGATTCACTTACAGTCTCATACTTACCCACAAAAGCCCCAAACTCTACAGTGGTGCTGTCTGGCTGGAGGGGTTGCTGGTAAAGCCCAGCAAGGGCGAGTTCTGGGTGGCTGGAGCCACTGGGCTGGGAAGGGGTGCTGCTGATGTGGAACTGGGCGCCGGGGGAGGGCACGTTGGGCAGGCTTGATGGGGAGTCGGAGAGGCCCGGCTCTTGTGGACGGGTCAGCTTACTCTGGGTGAGAGAGTGGCCCCGGAGACGCAGCTCCGGAGGGGAAACAGCCACAGCACTTTGGACAAAGGCACTGGAGCCGGCACTGCCTAAGGAGCCAGCCCCTGCAGCAAGGTGCCCGAGCCCAAACAACCCCCTCCTCTCTGGACTCAGTGCTGGGTTCAGGTTGGGGTCCAGCCCCAGTCCGACTCTGCGGCTACTTTCCGTCCCAGCCCCTGCACCAGTGCCAAAAAGAGAGTCTGCGATGTTGGCTCCTGGCTGGGGGAAAGAGGAACCAAAGAAGGCCCCCACACTGCGTTTGCCTATCGCGGACGATTTGGAGTGGGGGCCGATGTCTGTCGGCATGGGCGCGATGCTGGGAACCACGTTCTTAGAGAGGCTGAGCTCACGGGTGATCTGATTGTGAACCTTGCTGGCCTCCGACGCCCTCTGAGCAGTGAGGGTCTTCAGAGTGTCCACAGTCAGAGCCGAGAGGTCCTGCAGGTGGCCGATCTGAGAGTCCAGTGTGTGCAAAGAGCGTTTTATGAAGTTGACCTTGTTCCCAACCTCTCTCAGCTGCAAACACATCGTCTCAACTCTAGAAATGACAAACAGAAGCTTCAGTTAGCAAAGGGACAGCCTGTGTGGCCTATTGTTGTTATTTTTAAAGATACATTTTAATGGTATTACTAAAACACACTCTCAATTGTTAGATCTCATAGACCAAAGCAATGTGTGGGTGAGTGATGAGATTTATGCTTGTTCACAGGAAAACTCTACAAGGGACCTTTAAGCAGGCCAGTGAGACTCCCACCTCTCTGAAGTAAGACGTATGCGTTCCTCGCTCCCCGAGTGAAATTGGTCGTCCTTTTCATGAAAGTAGGTCTCCACACACTGCTCCTCAAAATCATGAAGCTTTTTTTGGTCTTCCTCTGTGAGAAACAGCTCTGAAGAGAAGAAAGAAAGAAAGAAAGAAAAGAAAGAAGAGATGCGTTACTGTTGGAGGTTTTCCTTTGTTGTTCAATGTTTGTTAAATGGTTTGTTTGGTTCACACATATCATTTGAACCTCTGGTGTGAAAAAAAATGGAAATGACAGCAGCGTGTTCGTACTTGGTCCATAGGTGTGCTCCTTCTTCCTCTTTCTGCACATGCAGAAGAGGGAGTAAATATGGCAGAGGAGGATGAAGGGGGGTGGGAGGACAGGCTTGTCATGGTAGGCCATGATGAAGTGGTAGCGCTGGTACTTCCAAACCAGATTAGAAATGGACTTCACTTGCATATACACATTGCTGGAAAACAGAGCGCAGAAATCAGTGTGGTTGGAAACGTTGGGGAGAATGTGGCTGATGAGCCTCGACATTATTGTGAAAATACAGCTGGGTTTGGACCTGAAACGTCGGGCACTTACTTGAAGAAGGCGATGAGGAGGTTGACCATTAGAATATACTGTACAAAGAGGTAGACTGCTTGTAGGAGAGGGGTCAGCCACACTCCTGCTGTACACAGAGGCTTTACTGCTGCGTCACTGTTATTGGCACACACTGTGAAGAGGAAGGGTCTGTAAGCATATGAACACACATACAAGCTCCCAACTCACTAAGGAGATTAGAGCTCAGCACATTCAAATGTTCTTCATCAGCAAAAACTAACTTCTTCTCCTGACTGGGTCCAAATCTGACTCCAACGCTAATGTATGGATTTATATATAATGTAAATTTATATATAATGTTTTTATTTTCTTAGTCCTGAGTCAAATGTCCTAGTATTTTTATCATAATAGTCAACCGCATCCTGGTGTTTTCAGTTTTAGTTTAGTTTCATCTAAGTCGGAGAAAATAGCATCTAGTTTAGCTTAATGTAGTTTTAATTAATTAAAATTCTTTTAGTCTTTTTTAGTCTTCAGATTATATGACTATAGAGATAGACAGACAGACAGACAGATAGTTAGATATTACCTGTTACAATGTGAATTCAAAAAACAGCTGACAGTTTTACGTGAAACTACCCTTTAACTAAAAGCTAACACTACAAGTGTGGCAAAACACACTGCAACAAGGATTCAGAGGAATATTTGAAATATTATATGATGTTAATGTTATAGATATTACATGTTTGCTCAAAGATTATCCCTGAGCACTCTTCTTTTTTTCCCTTTTCAGTAGTATGACTTTACTACAAACCTACACTGTATATAGCTGACCCCCGACCTTTCACCACTTCCACCACTTCTAATACAAGGTCATGATGAGAGTGATAAACCGTGTGACCAATTTCAACGGTGTGTGAAACGTTGGTGATGCTAACTCAGGTTTTGGACCACAGCCAGGTGTTTTGCTCCAACTCAAGGGATGATCACTTAATCGTTCCCTTTTATCCATGTTTTTATCTGAGTTGGGGCAGTCAATGCTGTGGTGAAGCAAAAAGGCCCGCGCTGCTGAGGCTGTGAGGGGGTGGGGTGTGCATGATTAGGAAGTCGTTTGTTTGATTTCCAGTGGTTGTTTTGAGTGACAATCAGCTGTCATGCCACGGTGAGAAGTATTTAAATAAAACTGTTCTTACCCTCATAATCTCCCCTACCATCATCATTGTCCTTACCATCGATTTCATAAGCATACACTTCTCCATACATCATCCAGTATGGCTGGAAGACCACATCCTTGGCCAGCGTCCAGCTGGGCTCCTCTTCTGGGTACAGAATTGCTTTCCTGGGTACACCAAAGCTCAGCAGGACTATGGACATTATTACCACAATATAAAACATGTTGGCCACCTGCAAGAGAAGACACACGTACTAAATTAAACATGTAAATACTTAATGTGTAATATTTGACTTGTAAAGTACCTTCCAGAGAGCTTCCTCAATGCACAGGAGTCTACTCCGGGGATCCAAAATCAGCATTATTTAATTACTTTTGATTTGCAGAAACACTTTAAAACAGTCTTCACTTATTAAACAAGAAACAGAAAAATAAAAACAGTCAGTGTTCTTGCTTTGTTCGATTTAGTACGGCCAGTTTCAAAGCAATATTTGACTGTAGCTGCTGAGTAAAAATCTTAATGTCTGTGTTGATATCCCCAGGGCAGACACACTAACGTCAAAGGGTTTATGACTACTTAACAGCTATGACTGTGTACATGATGAAAACTTGTTTCACTCAAAGTGGAAGTGCAGTATTTTGGGAAAAATGCTTATTTGTTGCTGAGAATTGGATGAGAATCTCAATACTACTCAAATATCTGCACACTAAATATAAAGCTACAGCTTGCAGTCAACTATCTTACATTAGCATTAAGACTGAAAACTTAAAAAAGTTAACCTGGTTCTGTCCAAAGGTAAAAAAACATCACTCATTAGACTTCAGGAAGTCCGGCCAAGGAATAATACTGTATATAACTCCTGTAAATACACAACTTGTCATTTTTGCACTTCTGTTTATGTGCAGATTAAACAAACAATTCAAAACAAAAACAAAATGATTCAACTTGTTTAAGCAGATTTTTTAGCTTCAGTCAGCACCAGGCTAGCTGCTCTTCTCCTCCCAGTCTTTAGACCAAGCCAACACAAGCAGCTCATCTGCTTAATCTAGTTTCATATTTAGTGCAACTAAGCAGGAAAATAATTAAGTAGAGTGGAAACCTCTTATAGTGGTCACGTCTTTTTGGGTCAAGATGATCATTATACTGTTGTTTCTCATGGAGAATTCCTTCTCTATTTACTGTTCAGGAGGCATTTCATGATTGAGGATCATCGACCTGACGAGAGCGGCTTCATCCACAGGTGCTTTTCTTCTGCATGTTTGTTTTTGTCTCCATCAGTGGCAGCTGGCTATTTGAGTAAATTACAAAAGGTTATCTGAGGAGCACCAAGTTTCGCTGTTGTGTCTCATTGGCTCATAATTGGCAGCTTGTCATAAGCTAGAAGGAAACGATGCTTTTCAGTGAAAGAAAATGACTTTCTTTTTGCCGTCATGATTTCAATGTGCACACTGCACCAGCCACGGTAGCCAGCTGGAAGCAGAAAGGTATTTAATGTTTTAATGTATTAAAAGACCCTGAATGAACACTGTAAGCAGAATACTTGATTACTATGAGACAATGATCTGAACAGCACTTCTCAAAGGGAAAAGGGGTTGATCAATGTAACTGTAATCTCTATAAGCGGCTTCCACAAATACTCCTTTAAAGAAATTAACTTTTTTTTTGCATGATCTTGATCCACTATAATTTTGACCATAGATTATCCCTCAATAGTTGTATAAATAATCTGTGAAACTACGACACGAAGGACAGTAAATGTAAAACATTAACAGTACAACAGGTGAAAAGTCTCTTCTAAAACTGACGGGGCTGCTCAGGATAACATACTATGTTACAATACCTGGTAACCGCATGTAGACGATTAACGCTGTTTAAATGTGAATATATAAACGGATTAAAATGAAACATGAATATTAATTTAAGCAATCTGTGAATGCAGAAAACAGCTACAACCTTCTCAGAGTGTGTTCAGACTATCAGCTCAGAGGCTACAAAACAAATGAAGCGGTTATCTGCCATGGCTTTAACTACCAAAATATATTCATTATTAAACATTTTTTAATGATTTATTACTGTATTTTATGTTTTGTGCCTCTGTTGCAGAAGAATGTGAAATATGTAACTAAGCATAGTTTCAGAATTTCAATCTTTTTTAATTTTCTGTGTCATTTAAATCTCAGCGCACCTTCAAAAAACACAGGATGCAAAAATTATGAAACCTTTAACACTGTTCATTAAAAGATTTATGTTTACTTGCTCCATTTCAGAACTCACCATTTTAGCGATCATCATGACATACGGTCCAGCTTGTTGGTTGACAGCCAGGATATCGAGGAGCCGCACGTACCAGAAGATGATATTGAGACAATACACCGTCCTCCCGGGGACAAAGGCCTCACCTCCACCCAACCTCAGGCCAAAGCCGATAAAGAAAGTCATAATGGCCAGAAAGTCTGACACATTGAAATAGTCACTGAACCACACCTTTATCTTCTGGCTTATTTTGCCCGCTTCAGACATGAACATCTGGATGAGATGAAGGAGGAGAGGAAAGAGGAAAAATGTGAAATAATGAGGAGATAAGTTCATTTACAGTCCTTGGTGAAGTTAAAAGGACTAAAGCCAACAACCAGTATCAAAAGCCAGTCTGTGTCTTTGCTGCCATATAAATAAATTCATCACCATTATTATTTATACATCACAAAGCCTACCTCTCGGATCTTCTCAATGGCAGAGGTGAAAATGTAGAGGATGACCACCCACTCTTGGGGAGAGGGCCAGACAGGCATTTTCACCAGGACCACATATGAGTAGACCATCAAGAAGCCCAGGTAGAAGAGCTGAAAAAAGGAGACATGCAACTGTGAGACTCCAGAACAACTCAAAAAACTCCTTCAGATGTGAGTAATAGGCGCATAAATGTGGGCGATGAGGACACGTTGGGTATGAGATATGCTGGACAGTTTCAGAGAGGGACTTCCTCTCTGAAATATTTTGAGAGGGGGTCAGCTGAGGTCCTCTGAAGGGGCTGGATGATCGTGGCATTTTGAGTTGCGAGCAGACACTCTGCCGTTTTGAGCGAGGCCTCAGAGCTTAGCTGGTAGTTAGCTGTAATTTCACAGTACAAAGAAACTCTAAGAGGGGAGAGTGAGGGGGATTATATGGGAAAGTGACATGGGTGTTTCCAACCAGCTCATCATTTAAAACAGCAATAATCATATTTTATATAGTAACAGTGAATCAAGCTACTGTTTTTAATTGGATTGCTCACTGCTTTCATCCACTTCACATCAGTTGAGGTAGTTTTTAATCAAAGCTATTAACTATTTATTTAAATAAGAGACCTTATAAACACAAAAGACTAAACGAAATAAAATGCAAATGATACATAGTAAGGTCTGTTATTTATTAACTTATTTACTTTCAAGTGCCTTAATTAAAGTACTTAACACATGTCAGAGTGGCTTAGCTGTACAGGAGAGCTTTTTGTATAAAGCACGGTTCAACCAAACTGCAGACTGTGGGAAAATGTTTATACAGGCAGGTAAATTACTTGTGCACTCTTAGGTACGACCTGCATCAGGCCTATGGTCACAAAAGTCACTGAACCTTGACATGCAAACGGTTGGAAAATCAGCCATTAACACTTTCATCTGATGGGCAGATCACTGTTCACTGATGTGCTGATGTGCTGAAATGGGGATGGAAGCAGGCACAGCAGATGTAGATAAGCTTGTGCATCGGCTGTGTTATGTAGACTCGCATTTTTAGTGATGGTATCAGCACCTCTCAGTCTTGAACAACCTGAGACACGACCCTGATGCCCCTAGACTCCTGAGAATCAGCCTCAGGCTTGTGTGCATAAATAAACATATGGGTGAGTGAGACGGTGTCTTTCAACAAGTCTTTGGTCCTTGAAGTAAAGTCAGGAAAAGTTAATAGAGTAACACATGCTGCGTTTCTGCTTGTGTAACCTTCCTATTGATCTCAGATTCATCCTCACTTCATAAAGTCAACCAATAAGAGTGACGGTGCAGTGTGAAGGAAATGGTCTCTCAATGGCCTCCTTAATTGTGAACACTTGAACAGGATTTAATGGAGCGCAGACAAAGGAGAACTCAACTCGCTGTGTATCGCTTGACGGTTTGAAGGAGACTGACTCTATCTGCAGAGCGTCAAACTCTTTGATTAAAGTGGACAAATTCTCTACAGCAGTATTTGGGAAATGTTGTATGGGTGCGTTTCCTGTGTTTTCCTGCAGGTGGTGCTGTGGAAACATCCTTCCACCCAATGCTAAAATCCATGGCACAAGAGAGAGCTGAGTTTCTATTCGTGGTGTCTCGTTACTTTCTGTGTGGGTGTCTGATAAGATGAAGTTGCACCTTGTCCCCTCTCCTGTTTGCGCTAGTCGTGGACAGACCATCGATCACAGCCAGTGTGCAGCATTTAGTGTCGGACCATGATGGAGAAGAGAACTTAAACATTATACACGGCAGTCAGTTCAGTTTCTTTTTGTCTTTACTCTAAACATCACCAATGGCCACGTCTGTAATAGCCCCTTTTGACTAAACTGTCCCAGATACTAAGGAGTCAAATGAGCAAAGCAAGAAAAGTTTGTCCCGTTTATGCTGTCCTGTTTGAATTTCCATCATCTGAAGAACTGTAACAATAAAGCAAATTTAACTGATAAAGGGTTGAGATAAAATCTTTAATCCTTTAATGTAAAAATTATTAACAGATGTAAATGAGATAAACGGTGGACAATAAGTGGAAGATCACTGAAAATTCATTTTTGCTTTAGTAGGCAAATGCGACAAGACTATCAGAAAAGTGTTATTTCTCTTGTTCACCTACTTTGTTTTCTAGATGACCTCCATCTCCTCTTTACTTTCTTTCTCTCCATCATGCTCTTCTTTTTAACTAGTTAGGACAACATTAAGTTTGTTTTTAAATTTAAGAAACCATTAAAAGTTTTCATATTTTGACCTACTAATAAAACTTTTTCTGACACCAGGAGCTATGCTAGGAACTACATTTAGTACCTTAAAAAGTTCTAAACATCTGGGAAAGTTCCTTCAGTGGCAACGTCCTAGATGTAATAACACATGAGATCACATCTGTATCTCTGCCGGGTGGTTGGTGTAACTTTTTTTTCAAAGCAAAAAACGTAAATCCGTGTCAAGCTACTGCTCCTCGGTAGCAACATCCTCTATTTGTAGGTCCTGTTACGCAGAATCCTACCCAGAAAAACCGCCATGTAATAGATGGTTGGATGGATCAGGACATGACTGCATGTGTGTGTTTTATTCTGCAGTGTGCATACCGTGTTGGACCAAAACTTGACAATGGGAGCGTGGTAGAAGGCATAAATCTTCCTGGTTAAGGGCAGCTTCCTGGAGCGAATGTGCGTCTCCATGTCGCTCTTTGCCTCCACGTGGTCGTGGGATCTGGCCTCCTTGAACACATCCTGCAGAGAGGTTAAAAAGGCCCAAATTAGATGACAGCATGCCGCAATGTGGAGAGAAAACAAGAGAAATGGAGAGAAAGAGAGAGAAAGCAGAGAGAAGAGGAGAATGTGAGTGACAGAAAGTAAGCAAATAAATGACAGAGTAAAAACAAACACATAACGAAAGGAATTTAAGGCCAGAAGTGCAAAGAAGTATTTATCAGCTAAGTTTTTATGTGAATGTCTTTGTTGATAATTCTTACACAAAAGCAACACTACATGTTGACAATGCACACCGCATAAGCAATAGAGTACTTAATATTTGTGATGGACTTATTTTGTTTTAGGACTGTAGGAAGATGCCATAACTGAGGGTTTCAAAATAACAATACACATAAAAGTGTAAAAAAAAACAGCATAAACAACAAAAGCTAAAGGACTGATTAATCTAACCATTTGGATGTCTTCAGCGATGTTCTGGAAGTTGTTTTCACTGTCCTCCATGGTCATCTGGTGGTCGTCTTGACTCTGAGGGATGTGAGCCATCTCGGCCTTGGATTTGTACTCCAACAACAGGATGGCAGGAGGCACCAAGATACTCAGAATCACCTGGAAGCAAAGAAAACACACTCATGTGGGTGGATGCTCCTATATTTGTTAAGAGAGTCTTTTGAATTTCACACTAAAGAATCCCCAAGTGTGTTACTGCGTAAGTGCTAACTGATAACTGAACATACACAGACACTACACTGTCCTGTTTTGTGGATGTTCAATTTATTTCTATCTTGATTGTACAAGTGACTAAAATAGTATGCCTACAGTACAGGGCAAATTAACTAACCTTAGATTTAGGAAAAATAATGTTGTTGATGTTTACTGATGTTTTCATCATGCACTAATGTTTACTGATGCTTACTGATGTTTACTGAGGTCCTAGTTATGCA
>JBAJHX010000001.1:18597692-18615897 GCA_037176925.1 Amniataba percoides
TGTGTGTTTTTTTGAGCTACTGTAACAGTGCAATTTCCCCACTGTGGGATCAATAAAAGATCTTAATCTTAATCTTACTTTTATTTTGATATACTAATAATTAATTGAGAAATAATTACAGTGTCTTTTGTAACAGCAATGACATTTTCACTGTAGATCTTTGGGTGGTAGGTGTTTTTTAACATAATGTTAGGGAAATGTGGGCACCAGGAAATCCCCTGAGATAATTCAAATGCATTTACAAGATAAAGTGTTTATTCCTTGAATGAACCATCTGACTGAGTGGCAACAACTCAGCAGCACTGAACTTAGATTGGGATTAGATATGAAAGCAGACCTTTGTTCAAGTCCCAGGAGCATTGCACCTGTTGATAAAACTTCTCCAAACACAAATATTAAACCATTATAAAATGGGTTAGTATTTTTATTAAGCTGTACATGGAGCAATAACTCACACTGTCGAACCTCAGCGGCCTCTGAAAACTAGTTTTCAGCGCAGACTCCAGCACTTATATTACCCCGGCCTCCCGCTCGTTACCAAAAATAAGATCTAAATGGAACATGAACCTTGTACCAGGAGTTCTTGCGCATGTTTAGCCGTCCCATCCACATGTCTGACAGCAGCATCTGGGTGCAGGTATGAGCCACAAAGGGCCGCAGGTGGGAGGAGACAGCCAACTTCAAACAGGTGGAGTTGCTCCAGTTCTTCAGCTCGTATGTCAGCAGCTTCATGGCCATGGTCTCATCCTGCCTGAACGACTGCTCCAGGAGGTCCACTGCTAAGGTCCCAAACTCACTGAAACACACCAGCACGGTTACGTTAGTTCAGCGGGAGTCATTTTTAAATCGATGCCCCACATGCATGCGAGCCATCTTACTTTGAGTACTCCTTGAGCTCCTCTGAGGTGTCGTCCACCACGTCGCTCTTCTTGGCCTCGTAGCCCATCGATCGGCAAAGCTTGCAGGCCACCAGCGCCTTGGCCATGTTCTCCTCGCCGTGCTGCCAGAAGAAGAGCGACATCTTCTGCCTCTTCATCAGCACAGCCCACACCAGCAGCTCGTTGAAAGGGTAAGGAAACCGCCGCGTCTCCGGGTCGTCTATGTCCACGATCTCTTCTTTGCTCCTCTTTTTATTCTGCTCAGCGGTCGACTCAAGCTAGGAACAGAGAGTGAGACGGACATTATTTTTCCCATGTTTATGTTGGCTTGTTTTTTTTAAACATGTGGGATGCTTCAGTCTAAAGGAGGCCTCGTTCCTTTTATGCTCTTATTGAATATCAGTATCAGGAGTTTACCTTCGGTTTGTATGGCTGTGCAGTTTTGATGAAGTGGTTGTGCCTTGTTTTCTCCTTCTTGTCGGCCTGCATGCTGAAAGACTCGTGACTTTTCCTCAGATGAGAACCAGGACCTGCTGTGTGGCGCCCTGACCGCTGTGTAGGAGCAGACATTTACAGATTTACTTGATTTTATTTTATTACATTTTACAATACACCCAGTGACATTGACCATCAACCTTTATTTTCATTTATTAAACACACACAACATACCAGGATTTGACATCAGTGCAAAAAAAGCAGAAGACAGACAAAGATTTCACAAGGTGTTCAACACATTTCTACAAAGGTTTTTCTATGAGCAACTCACCCTACTGTTGCCATGGAGATTGTTGTAAATGATTCGGAAGCGTTTCCTGGTGTAGTTGCACCTGTAAGTCCCGCCCATCAGGTACTCAATAACCAGGCCCACATCAATCAAAGTGATCTTATAGTTTGGGGGCAGATGACTCTGTGAAGAAGGCACAGAAACAAAATGGTGAATGAGACCAAACAGACTCTGGCTAACACCATCTGATGAAAATGATACGACTCGGACTGACTGTACCTGTTTAACATCTCTAACCAGGTGGAGTAGAGTCGGGTTGTTGTTAGGTTGTTTCTAGAGCAGAGGAAAACATAAAAACATTAATATACTTTTATGTATTTCTTGACAAGTAGCTCAACGTTTTTTTAATTCAGTGCACGTTTCATAATGCTACCGTGTTGTAAAGCTCCTCCAGCCGGCTGATTGTCAGGAAACGGTGCATGCTCACGCCGTTTTCTATGAGCAGCTTCACAAATTCCACTCTGTCCATCACGAGTGCATCCAGCATCGCCTGCTCCAGAGAGCTCACCTACACACACACACACACAAACAGCAGTAAACAAGCTGTTAAGAAGCATATTTTTATAGCAAATCACTGTTTATAAAACAAACATGATGAGGGAAAAGACCAAAAATATGGCCAAATGACAAAAAACAACACACAAGAAATATAAATGAATATTATTTATCCTCTCATTCACGCACAAAGCCAGGATTCCCCGCGTTCTAAAATAAACATCGGTGCTGAGGGCATCTTATGAAGACAACTGTAAGTGGGTTCATGTTACAGTCAAAACAAGCAGCTCATGGCAGCCTGCCTGAGTCCGGTCCCCGGGCTCTTCAGACTGCAGATTGTGGTTTGCAGAGAATCTGGGGTCACTTTGGGCGAGTCCAAAGGTTTGGAGCTAATGTTGAGCCAAGCAAACATCCCTTGAGGCTAGTGGTTCGCTCACGCTCTCACGCTCATACACACACACTGACAAACAAACACACAAACGTACCAGGAGCTGCTGTCCGTACACAAACACATGATTCTTGGCAATGTCTACGCGGTCCCAGGCCAGAGTCAGGACCAGCTGATCGAAGGCAGATGCGTTCGTGCCTGAAATACACAGGTACAATCATGAGGAAACCCACAGACCCCCCCCCCCCCCACACACACACACAGACACAGATATGAATTCCCAGGCACATAAAGCCTTATTAACTGTGTACTTCCTGTTAGCCAGCTAGCAGGATTAGAGAGGGTTAGTAGAGTAAGGCCAGGGCAGTAATACAGTCAATTACACACTAATGCAGCAACATAGCAGATTAGACTACAGAGTAAATCCCCGTTCAGTCTACCGCTCTCTTCCACAGTAATCTGCCTTATTGTCTGAACCAAACCATCATAATCACTGTACACAGGATTGATTGCAGGGATGTCAAACAAGAATCTCGATGGGAATTTGACTGGATTGAAAGAAAAAATGACTGGATTGACTTTAAAATGACCTGAGCTTTCAGATAGTCTGTCTTCTAAAAAACCTGAGCATGTATTCTGCTCTTTTACAATAGTGATGGTGTTTCCAGCGACTCCTTCAAACTTCCCATTTAATATCCAGAGTGCTAAATGAATTGCGGAGGAGAGAATGATCTTTAAGCGGCACTCAATATTCTTTAAGAGGCTTGAGAGCTTTTGTAGGCTGGAGTCCTTTTGAGGATGAGTTACCGGTTCACTAAGGATGGCTGCGCCTCCGGCCGGCAAATATTTGTCCAAGTGGACATTTTGACTTTCAAGTGATTGAACCAGTTTCTCCAGACTGTTGGTCAGCTGCAGCCACTCCCAAATCCTTCGCTTTTGTCTACATAAACAGGAATGAACAGGCAGCACCCACCTCCCCTCAGTACAACACCCCTCTCTCAGATGTAAAATGTGTTCCCTACTTGAAATGAAGTGTGTTTATATTCACACAATTGCTGGTGAGAGCTGAGAAAAACCATTAAGTGGGAGTTTTTCTCTTTTTGTTTGAACTGTATTCATATGAAATAAAATAAAAAAAGGTACAACACAGCGACAGCACAATGAAAACATGAGAAGCGCTCAGGTGAGTGTTTGCGCTCTTTCTTCAACAGACTGAAGACTGAAGAGGAATAAGGTGAGACTGGCTGTGTTGGAATAAGGAGGCCCTGTGAATGTGAGCAACCTGATCTCCTCAGAAACACAAAGAAGGTCACAAAGGGAGGAGAGAGGGGGGCTCTGTTCTCAAAGCATATCTATATCAGAATGAAAACATTACACAGTCCTGAAATCTCAGTCTCCCAATGCCAACAAGCTCAGCATATGAACAGACCGAATCAACTTCATGTGACTTTTACTCTCGGTTTCTTTATTAAAGAAGTTGCAGGGGGCGCAGGGTTCAAAGAGAAGTCATCTACTAACCTTGGAGTAAAGCCCTCAGAATGGCAACGTCGATGTCCTGGTGCTCCTCGGAGCTGATGTGAAACACAGTGATCTGTTTTCCAAGAAACAAGATAGCACTTACAAACACATTCCCACAGACATTCTCCAGATGTTTCGAGAATCTGTGATATGCGATATGTCAGTGGGACCTTCAGCTGATGTCACTGATGTGTCAGTAAAAGAGTATCTTTTGTCTTTGCTTTCCAGGAAGTTGTGCATTTTGTGCATTTTATTTTAATGCTGTTCTCACCATCGCTGACATGTAAATAAATAAAAAACAACAGACTGAAGGTGAAGGATGAGAGGTGTGTGAGCTTAAATTGCGTGCATGGATGTACCAGTTCTTTGCTCTTCATGCACTCCATCAGAGTCTGAAAGAGGTGGATGGCGTCACTCTGGCTGAAGTTGAAGGTTTTCTTGATGGTTGCGATGATGTCGGTCTCCACGCCATCAGGAAGACCTCTGTGGAAGAATTACAATTTAACATGGCTACGGTCACGCTACTCAAAACCACACAAACCCTTGAAGTACAGGTTTCTGCACGTGTCGTGCCTGAACATCCATCAAGAATTCCGAGAACTCCTGGCAGATTAGTCTTAAGCATGTCTTGACACGAGTACTTCCTGCCCTCAAACAAAAATATGCTGTTTACAGTTCAGAACAGTATGTTCTGCATCCGACTGTATCTCTGTACTCTTTCAGTGGTGCTGTCAGTAAATTTATGACTGCAGCAATTGACAAAAGACAAAGTAGTAAACATCTATGCTCTGTAGCTGATGCCGTGCTTTGAGCACATTAATGTTGGGCCACCAGCAGCAAATTATGTCACCAAATTATGTGAGATTAAACTGTATTATCAAGACATGACATGAAGTAAGACTAGAAAAAAATCAGTGAAGTACATTTATGGTAAATGTCAGGCTTTTTGTCAGATGACAATTTTTTGTGTTTTTGCATTCATTCATTCATTTTGTCACTAGAGACTAAA
Organism: Amniataba percoides; assembly: GCA_037176925.1. Lineage (NCBI taxonomy): Eukaryota > Metazoa > Chordata > Actinopteri > Centrarchiformes > Terapontidae > Amniataba > Amniataba percoides. The sequence continues at coordinate 18,602,765 of JBAJHX010000001.1, forward strand.
TTCTAGATCTTCAGGCCATCAGATCCTTATGTACAGCATAAAACTTTATAATCATTCAGCATACAACATTTTGAGTTGATTTAAAATGTATTAATGTTTTCAAAGAAATTCAAAGACCTTGACTCCTGTGAATGCAGTGTTGGCATGGTCTTATATTGCTTATATGAATTCATTTTAATACTTTTCCCTCCTGGAAAGAAGCAGATGTTGAGGTTAAGATTTTAATTGCTGCATGTTTATAAAATGTGTCCAGACATTAACCCAGTGTGTTTAAATGCTTTACTTGTCAAGTATGTCACAGTATTTCTATACTATCTATGTTGATATCCCATCTCCCTCTTCCTGTTAACTAGCCTTCAAAAGGAAAAATAATCCCAAATATTATCATAACCCCACTGCATCTCACATTGCACCATCTCACAAATCCCTTTTCAACTGGAAAACCGTGGTTTGACAGAACTGATGGTGCTGATGTTCACTGTTTACGTTGGACTAGGTTAAAATTGTTCTGATCTTTTGCAAAAGGGGAATCACATAAAATGTAGTTAAACTGGATCATTGTTTGCATATTGGGTCACTGAGGTGGTATTTACAATTGAGTAAGAACAACTTCATGATCATATTTACACTGAAGAAACAAACTGTGTGACAACATGCAGCAGTATGTGAACATTTCATTGGCAGATGCCTGCCAGCACATTTCTTTTGACTGCGGTCTGTCACGTCAAGTTCAACTATTTTCAACTCTTTCATAACAGACTGGGCTACGGTTGAGTTGTTAGAAATCCTTTTGGGACAGAAATAGATGAGAACCACCAACAACGCTGTTATCAAAGGAATTGCCCCCCTCCACCCAAAAAAAAAAAAAAAAAAAGTAAACATCATAAATGACTCATCACTAACAGCATCATACTGTCTTTTTTCTTTTCTTTCTTTCTTTATTTATTTACAAATCTTTCAGTTTTAACATTTATTTTTAACCACAGATCTCACTTGCTGAAACCTTGTTCTTCAGTTCTGTCGGGAACATCATGCTTAATTTGCAGCATTACTATTTCTCTGTTCATTCTCTCCTTTCCAATCATCTGTACTCAAAACAACCAACAACAAAAAAGGGGGTGGAAAAGATTTAACTTTGGCACACCAACCACAGCCCACCCCCGTCCTCTGTGTGCGTATGTCTTACCCCCCCTCCTCGGTCTGCTTGTGAACATAGGCCAGTATGTCAGCAGCACGGCCGGTGCCCTCACACACCACCACCGGCACAGGGGGGCTCTCCTGAAGGTACTCCAGCACAGTCAGGATCACATTGGGACCGCCCTCAAAGATCAGGGCCACAACGGGAACACCCTGACCAATTCCTACGGGAAAGAAGACACGAGTGTGCTTAAAGTTTATTTAATTACATTTTACTGCTTTATTCCCATCAGCCCCAGTGTCATCCACATAATACAGCTCCACCTAGAAGACAGTTTGTAAGAGGGTTGAGATGATAATGGCCGGCTCGCTGTTATCGTCTCATTTTCAGCAGGCAAAGACAACCTGACTTCAGAATGATAACAACTCTGGGTTTGGTCCTATCCAATGAGTATGTAATGATAATGTACAGTTATACGTCATGTTTCACATTAATGATGCAAGCTGCCACCCAAATACTGTCATCACTCAACTATTTGCTTGTTTTTCTGAAATCTGAGTTTTATTTTATTCTTGTTTTATTTATTATTCAGAGTTTTATTGGGTGCACTTCCTGGAGTAAATTTAACCCACATAACACTGCGCTGATGTAAAAACTATGCAAATTATTATTTGGATTTCTTTTAATTTGTGTAATCCAATGTATGACTATTTTACACTGAGGTCTTAAACATCCAAACAGCTCACCTGACCCTATCTTAACTTTTTAACATGGCCCACAAGTTCTAATAAACACTACAATTATCTGCCCTTAAAGTGTTTCACTAACTCACTGTTAATAGTTAACAATAAGCAGAAATAAAGTTGTTGATTTGCTGTCTTTAAGTGCTTAATATGTGAAGGGTATACAGACGCTCGTTAGATTTTGCACTTGTGTGATTAATTAATGATGACTAATATTTAATTGTCTTTGTGTGTGGTAGATGACCAGTCAAGCTCAAACAGGTGAGAGCCACGTTGTTCCAGTCTGTGGGTGACTCTGCCTTCATGGCAACTTCTGAGTATCAGACAATTTTTAACAACTAAAACATTTTTATGTTTCATGGACTTCCCTAGAAAGTCCTGTAGAAAGTTTGAAACAAAACTGAAGATTGTTTTTTTTTCTTGTCAGTAGGGGACACTATTTTGGCTTGGGTTCGAGGCACTGGCACAAATTTTAAATCACGTCCACACAATGTGGAGTTAAAGCTCTCTGATGTCCAACTCCAAAGCCCCAAACAACAAAACAATACAAGAAAATTCCTCTGGACAAAAATACACCTGAGTGGGGAAATAAAATCATGAAGCTGTGGATCTGTGTCATTTAAAAAAGGCAAAGTGCTGTATTTTGACTTACAGGAGATGAGTATGTGAGTGAGGTGATGTCTCACTGCTTTAACCCAGAAGATCCCCAGACTGCTTTTGAAGATCTAAAGTGATTACGAGTGATCTCATTTCTCAGGAATCCACCCAAGTTTCACTTTCTGCTCTTCCTTACGTGCATGTATTCTTTGGAGGTTGATGTGCTTCTCCAGGTCCCGCCGCAGGTTGACCTCAGCGCCGTACTTGCCGACCGTCCCATCATCAACCAGGAGGAAATGAGAATGCAGATTGTTGAGAACGTTCAGTTTGCTGAGCGGGTTCAGAAGTGTTTGATATGGAGCGATAATCTGCAGGGTGGACATGGGAAAAGTAAAAAGGAAGAGGTGAGGAGAGTGAGGATGAAAAGAAAAAAAAAAGAAAAATCAAAAAGCCAGCATTAAACCGTATTAAGAGTACAGAGATCTTTTGAGATTATGGTGAGGTTCCTTACATCTCTGCCGATGAGATCGTTCCTGTTTTCAATGACTCCCCAGGGTGCGATCCCGATAGTGCAAATTTTCTTTGACGATCTTGAGCAGTGCTCCTTGAGAGCATCTCCCACATGCTTCGCCACACCTTTAGGAAGGATGCATTAAACAATCAATAAACTTTCATTATGTCTTGTTTTTATTGCTACCTAATCTTTGCCAAAGTCCAACTAGAAATTAAATCATAAAATTGATCCTTTGATTTTTTTCCCCACAAATACTAGTACAAATACCCGAACAGTAAAAGTGTTCTGGATCCTGCAGAACTCATGAACCATGCATACAAAAAGAAAACAGAAAAGACACACGAGTTTCTGCAACCAAAATGCTGCATAAAGGGCGAGTCCACAACAAGTACATTAGTACTGGAGTTGTTTGCGAACCACAATCCTCAGCTAATGGATCTCATGGATTCAGCAGTAATTTGTGAGCCAGGAGACCGTCCCAACTAGCCAGGGTGCCAGTGGGGCATTAAAGGTAATCACTGGTCTGGGTAATTGACCCTGTGAGTAATGATTTAAAGACTATGATCAGACCACACCATCTCAACGCCGCGCTGTGGCTACAGACACACCTCAGCCACAACACACAGCAAAATGACACACTTAGAGCCCGGCATTACATCTTCTGCTACATCAGCGCATCGTACAGACAGTGGCTGTGTGTTTATGCAGGTTTGTGTTCAAAGTGTACGAGTGTGAGGGACTGTTCATTTAGGGAGTCTGTAAGTGTTATTTAGCTGCGATCTATTTATCCAATAACATTAATACAAATTTTTACTAAGCTCAGAAGGCTGACTGACATTCAGAAGTTTGCCATGAGCTAAACATGGTTTGTTTCATTTTTTTAAAATTCAAACAATGATGAAGAGTGTAAAGCAAGGCTGAGCTACTTTCATCCAACTGCAGAGCCGCAGGGCCAGCATCTTTCAAACAAATATGTCAACCTACAGTCAAAGAAAGTAACTCCGCTGCAGAGATATGTGTAAATTTATTTATTTGCACAAATCAAATTTGAAATAATACTTGTAGTTGGTGGGAAACAATGATGATAAAATAAAGGAAATGGACAACAAAATGTCTACTTCTGCGGTGGCCATTGCTTTCCTTTTCTAGAGGTCGAAATGTAAATAAAAAGTTTCACAATGTCTGAACAGTGACTGATGAATCTGTAGCTTGCTAAACGTGACTGAGTTTGTAGCCAGCCCTATTAAGTGCTAAGAGGCTGAATTCAAGAGTCATGTTTACTCTTGGGCTTGATGTAGAGAAATACATCTGAAAACCAACATCTACATTTCAGAGGTAGGAAAGGCATATTCTTGTAGACAAAAGATAAAATCTTATGATTCTTCCCATCAGCAATGCTCTAGAAATTTCCAGAAACTACATGTCCACATCCACAGAGTAATCAAATCTCTCTCTGCCTGCTTACCTGTGTTGACCCCCCCGGTGAGAATCCAGGCCCCGGTGGTGACTGCAGCTTTGATGAGGCCTTTACCCACCACCCGCTTGATGCGCGGGTGCAGCTCAAAGTTCTGAACTCCTCCATGGACAGAGATGAGGATCTTAGGAAGCTCCATGTGCCACTCCTTCAGCATCAGCCGCAGGATGCTCTCTGGCCGGGTGTCGTATGACAAACGCACATACTGCCGACAAACAAAAGAAAAGCACGTTCACATGCAGCATAACCTCACGTTTGACAAGCAGAAATCAACAAATGTTTAGTGTTTTTACTTAAAAAATATGATATATGTGATGTAAAAAAAACTATACAATTTTTCCCATGATCCATTCACTTTTCTTTTTTACTTGAAGTAGTTGGATAACAATGGCGTAGCTATTATGTCAGGACACAAGGCTAAATGTATGGAAATTAATATTCACAAATCCATATTGAGGAAAACATCTTAAGGTTCTGTGCCAATTTTCCACAGCCGATGTTATCAAGTCACGTCATTCACAAGTCTTTTTACATGAAAGACAAGTGGATAAGGATCTGCCCTCGTACCTTGGCTCTGTATGAGTGAGACCCTCCCTGGAAGTTGACGACACCATAGGCGTCAGTGGGGCTCGCCTCTGTGTGTTTTTCCACCGACCACTCCTCCACCGCGGGCATGGACAGGTTGGGGTTTTCACCCAGCTTCACGTCCGAGTACTTCGTGGCCAAGCTGGCTGTGAAGCCAACGTGCTGACGCACCAGCCGCCCGCAGCAGCACCTTGAGGGCGAACAGAACCACTTTCAATTACACGGTACAATAATATATTTATTCAATTTCTTTTCATCTTCATAATATCATAGAAGCTGTGCTACTGTATCAGAGTTTAAGCATCAGGAGCTCTTTCTTGTTCGTTATTAAATTTGAAGAAGCTTACACTTTAAATAAGTTTTCCTAAAATATTTGTCTCTTGTAATATGAAAAGTAAAACATCTTGAAACTAAAAATCACAAAGTACAAATGTATGTCTAGCTTGTCAAACCAATTTGTTTGTCAGATCTTAAATTTGTCCTCATCATAATTATACTGAAAGAATTAATGAGCGATACAGTGCAATACACAAACAAGCATGCTTTATCGCTACATTGGCCATTAGTGGCTTCGTCTTCAGTCTTTTAACAGGCTGTTGTGTATGCCGCCATCATGTGCACATTTAAAAAGGTGCTGTAATTAACTATTTACATGTATTAAATGTTATTTTTGTTGTCAATGTGTGATTAAATTGTAACATAAGAACGTGTAGACTGATTTCTATGTAAAGGACTCCTAATGGTTTTGCTCCTCTCTTTAGCTCAACTACGCTGACAGTGAGCAACACTAGGTAGTTAACTCTATGATACTACTTCATTTTTAGAGAAGCATTACTTTAAAGTTATAGAGATATCTGCGAGTATAAAAAAACTGCCATATTAATGAGTAAGTAAAAATAATAACATCTAAAATATTTGCAAGCTCGTCCTCCATAATATACCTCAGTGACATGACCAAGAAAATTTAACTTCTTCTCCAGCAACCAACCATGATGGCAAAGTTTGAGTCACTTTCAGGAGCGAAAATAAGCTTTACTTTTAATGGGTTTTTTTAAAATTGTATTATCATTATTACAAATAATAAATAACCTCAGCTTTTTGTTTTGTGTCTTTTGCTTGAAAGCCTTTTCTGGTGTAAAGTAATACGTTTAATAAATTTAATCAATTAATTAATTAAGTCTCAGGCTAATCCCATGATGTAACTAACAATGAGAGACACAAAAAACAAACAAATACGTACCGGACCAGCTGTTGGCAAATCTGGCATCCTGGAAGGCATCTGGAGGGAAAGTCACAGCAAAATAATTAATAATTGATTTAATTCAAATAAATATGCACCACCTAAATGTGGAGCAGAGTGGTAGATCTACAAAGACCGTTACAATGCTCCAAGTGAGAGGGAAGGTCTCTGTAGACAAAGTTGTTTGAGGACATTAAGGAAGGTTATCTGGTAGCTGGGCAGGCAGCCCGGTTATATTGGCCTTTAACCAAAAGAGCGTTATGAAACCTGCCAAGGAGACTCTCACTTTGATCGCAGTGACATGCAGCCCTTTGGCCCATAGTGGGCCCCATGTTCACTAACACCTCCGAATCATCTTCCCGGTGCAGCACGTACTGTAGTTAGTGAAGGAAAACAAGTGGCAAATAATTGATGTGAAAGAAAACATGAAACAGGAGTGGCTCAGTATCACTGTGAGTTTACAAGAAGAAAGGAAGGAATGAGACTTCTGGAACGTGTAACTAATGAGCGAAATGACTCACACACAAAGAAGGTGGTTAAATAGTAAACACATCATACTTCATCTTAAATAATGAAGAATTTCACCAAAAACATCCTGGCTATTTCTTATTTATAATTATAATTGGATGACCTTTTACACCAGTAGCTGCACGTTCAATTGAGCTATTTTGTGTGTGCATGTCTCATGCACACATGGTACGTTGTGAATAAGCAGCCCACATGAAAAGCCAATAAGAAGCCCTCCATACAATTTTAACACTGCTCTGTAAGATTTCACAAAGTCTGCACAAAATCCTACTATAGACAGGATACTGTTTTGACAAAACACCATCTGCATCAGTGCAAAATAATATTTTTAAACTATTAAATGTAGAGCACACACTAACAAATTATGACTGAAGTGTGGATTTACGTTTTATTGAAACTATTTAAATCATCCAAATGATGCAATCCAAATTTCAGAAAATGGCAAATTGATGAGAAACAAACACATTCATAAGAGTGAAAGATGATAAGATACACAGGTTCATCACTGGCCTCCCCCTCACTTACTGCTGTAATTATAGTGACAGACATAAACATTAAAATTATGCAGAAAAAGACTCATTTAGTCTTTGGAGAGTAGTGGTTAGGGTTTGGGCCTACTTTAACACACACCGTGCAATTACACCGTTTCCATGGCTATCACCACAAGACACACTGCAGTACGTCTGAGCACATACCTGTGGGGGTCCTTTGACACTGGAAGTATGTACACACATTCCCTCTTGGTGAAAGTGCTTTCTATCCAGGGTTTCTGGGACTGTGAACAAAAAGAAACAGTTGCATATTGTGAGCAGTGGACGGCAGCTGATGATCAACATGTTATTATGTTTGCATTTAATGAATTCAAGCTGCTAAGCAAACTGTTCCCCGGGGATGTTAAAAACAACAATCCTCTGTACAGTAATTGAGTGTTTGTACAAACAGTGCCGACATTATATCCATTTTGTGGTTTCACAAAGACAAAGAAAGCAAGTGAAAAGATGGAAGGGATGAAACAAAAGTGCAAGTTACTTCAGTTAGAACAATTTTTCTCTGAAAATAATAAACCCCAAACTTCCTAAAAGGGATCTTGTAACCCCTTAATCCAGGATTTAGTCTCTTAAAATCAAAGGGATTAGAAGGTTTAAAAGTAAAAGTAAAAAACATAAATTTACAATAAATAACAGGGCAACTACAGTTTAGGAAGCACATACACTACAGGTGTCTGTCAATTTAAAAAAAACAAAAAAAAAAGGATTTATGTCACAGGAATTTTCAATTAATGCCTCGTGCCTTATTGTTCCTCCAGTACAGCTCAGAGGGATCTGCGAGCGATTAGCATCATTAATCCCTCGAAGCACAAAGGGGGAAACCTGCAAACACCATCACCTGTTTTTCCACCAAAGCATTTGAACTATTCCTGGAACTCAAACAACGGTATTACAGCAGCCGGGCGTGCAAATGTTGTAAACCAGGCAGTTACCAGCAGGTTGGTTTCTGCTGGAGCTCGGCACAAATGACCCTCGCCGGTCGAATGTTTCCATGTAGTTCAATATAAACGCCATAGAGACATAAGTGACTTAAGAAACGAGGTCTAGAGTTCAATCATTTGCTCTATGTTTAAAAGGTTCGTGCCATCACAGTTCACCTGCTTCCACGCTGCCTACAACAGCGGAACAACAGGAAACATGTAAACAAACAGATCATCCCACAGCTTGACCAGCACCAGCGAGCCACCGAGTGTGTACCTGGATGTCCTCCTCTTCATCTCTGTGTTTAAGGGCTTTGTACAGGAACATACCAAGGCTCCTTCATGCATCTCCTGGACAAACCGCAGTCGCCGCAGCCTCCCCCTCAGCACTGGATCATCAGCCAAACCAAGTCACTGCACTTGTCTCAACGCGTCCCCTCTTTCAGGGGAAATTTCCATACAGGTCTCAAAGTCTACGGAGATGCTGTTACCACACAGATCTGGTCCGAGTTACAAGCTGAGCGATCAGTGAGAAGTTGCAGCCTCCAAACCTCCATCCACTGTTAATCTGTAAGAAGCCACTCAGGGGGCAGATGAATGTGTCTGAGACCAACTAGATATTATACTTAGGCTGGGGAGAAAGAGGCGAGGGAGGCGGGGGTGTGGGAGAGGATTAGTGGATGGGCAGAGGCTTCAATGATATATACCTAGTTGTCTGCTAAAGACACACCACCAACTGTGATTCATGCGCCACACACAAAACCTCTCTCAACAAAAACAGGCCCCCCACAAGAGGCCTCTTTTAACTCAAGAGGACAGTATTAAAATTCTCAATCCAGATAAAACGGAGGGCTGCAAACAGATATTAATCCTTTTGCTAATGTAACATAGCACCCACAACATTTTTTTCCTTCCCACCCATTAGCTTAAAGTATTTTTGTCTCATTTCATTTCTATTTTGCTCACATGCTGCTGATTTCCTAAGGCTTTTTATCCTGCAAAGTGTGGCCTTGTCTGAAAGCTTAAATTCATTGTAACCTGATGAACTGACAAGGCCAATGTTTTCTTTAAGTGTGAATTATTATCTTGGCAGAGGAAATTATCATCCCTTTCAATACAGGTTCATGTTTTGGCTGACCCTTGCCCCCCCGAGTAAACCATAGTGTACCAGCAAAGTTTCAATTTAGTCGTATTATCTAAACTGCTTATTTGGTGGTAAACACAAAAGTAAATTCACCTGAAGGTCGATAATAACTGAAAACATCCACAAAAATGAAAATATTGGGGTTTCTTTTAAAAAGGAATACTTTTTACTTTCAACTTTTTGGATAATTGTACTTTGTTGTTGAGGGTCAGATGACAAAATCACTCACACTCACTGAAACATGACGCTAGAGCCATGAGGCATTAGCTTAGTTTAGCATAAAGACTGAAAACCTGGCTCCGTCCAAACCTTTTACAAGAGCTATGCTAACTGTCACTATCTGTTTCAAGTCTTTATGCTAAGCTAAGCTAAAGCTCTGGCTTCACATTTAACAGACCCACATCAGAGTGGTAAAATCTTATCATCATCTCATCTGCCAAAATGTCAAACTACTTCAGTCACTGACATTCAAAAGGAGCGTGTATCTGACGAAGCAAATCTTATACATGATTTCCTGTTTGTACAAATGAAACATTACATTCGATTTCACTACCGTATATAATTAAATTACAGTCTACAATAAATTCTAGATATGTACATAGTGCAGGCTTTGTAGTACTGGAGCAGAACATGTAATTACGACCTAGCTGGTGTAATAGCAGGGTAAACGCAGCTTCATCTAATAATGTTAAGTGGTAGGTTTGATTCTGGCGTGCCGATTAGCGAGCGCTGACTGCAGAACTGTTGTCGGTGCTTGGTTCTTACCTTAGTCAAACTTCAGTCAGTCACTGAATTAGTGACCTAATTAAGATCTGAAATCTAATTGATTCACTTCTTGCAGAATTAGTGACGGACTTGAGACACACCCAACAATTTGTGGGAGAATGAGAACGCCGGTGTGGTTTCGATCCAGCAAAGTGTTAACGAGGCGGATGAAGCTGGACTGTGCTCTGCTAACCTGTAACCATGGTACCTGAGAATGTCAGGCAACAAAAGACTGGAGCGCTCTGGAGACTCGGTCAAAAAACACACACTCTCCCACTTCCTCGCTCCCTCCCTCTTCCTCCCTGGCCTCTTTCTCCGAGCTCCAGGTTTTATAATTACTCTGTTCCTGTGAGGAAATAAAACCCGGCATCTTTCCATCTCTCAGGGTTCACCGACGTAGGATGCTGTGACTTTTATGGCCGAACAACGCGTTCGTGTTCATCGGCACCTACGTGTGTTTGTGGGAGTGGATGTGTTGGTATGGAGATGATCGACAATCTGATCATATACTGTCGCCTTGCCTTCCAACACACACGCACAAAACAAAAAAAACACACACCGTGAACTCAGAAACGTTGCCAACTGAGCTCTTCCTTCCCCCTCTTCTTTTTTTCCCAACAATGTAACTAGACTGGCTGGTCAACCCATCATTCCCCTGGCCCTGCCTGACGCAATACGGAGAGATAACATCTGGCTTAGCAAAAGCTATTACCCATTAAAAAGAGTCGAGGATACAGGGTCAGCACTTTAGTGTGAGCAGTAGCAAACGACAAGAGTGGTTCTCAGAGAACTGACAGAATGAACAAAATGTATTTTTGCCTGGTTGTATTTTTCCCTCATGCTTCCATTTATTTTGAGGCCAAATCACAGCTGGTACATGTTAAAACCAATTTATCATTCTTTGTAAAGGAAAACAGAAATATGGTGGAGATTTACCTGAAAATGGATAAAATAGAGCACCAGATTTGTCCAGCTGCCTCACCTTTGTGATACAGACGAGACATTTTTCATAACATGGATTGCAGCTGAACAGTGGTTTATGGTTAAAGTGGTAAGCATGGACACAGAACTGGGGCATCTTCCACGGTACAGTGAGCTAGGGCTCCTATCATGAGGCTTTCTATGCCATAACCTTAATTCCTCACCGCCGCTTCTCTTTCTTAAGTCACATCACAGGGGCACTGCAGTTGTGCTGTAAAAAGGTACTAAAAATATGCATATTAACACAGGCATCACAGATAAAAACAGAGCAACAAACGTATATTGACTGGGCGAGCAACAGAATATTAATCTGTAATAATTCTGATAATCGATTAATCATTCAAGTCATTTTTGAATATTTGCTGGTTTCTTCGTTTTATGACAGATGATTGAGAATCTTTGACTTTTAGAATTTTTTAAAATTTAGATTTTTAGAAATAAAATAACATTTTATAGAACAACAATTCATCTAGAACGTAACATACCGCAGGTGTTAAAGTCAAATCTTGACACCAATTCATAGTAAAATGTTAATTCCTGCAGAGCAGGTTTCCAGTCTGGTTTGACAAAACAAACTGGATGTCACGATTCAGGTCTATCATGTCTCTGAATAATGATTATTCAGATTAATAACATGGAAAGAGTTCAACATTTTCTTTTCAAACCTGTTTCAATAGTTGTTTTTCAAAAAGTTGAGGCCGTTTTTTAAAAATTGACCCTTTATCTGACAAAATAGCTACAATGAGAGAAAGAACGAATAAGCGTTTCTGCACACTTGACACTCGTTCCCCAAACACAAAGGTCGTGAGAGCTCAGCACAAACTGACACAATGTCAGGACAATCATGAGTTACAGGAAAATCATTAAAACAAACCTCTACAACACATCTCACAGCGGGCAAATCCAAGCCAGATCTCAAGTCTTGATTTCGGTGATCTAATTGTGGCTCATATCCAAGTCTCCAGTTTACAGCTTTGACCCGCACTATCTGTTAAATGTCAGTGTTAAATCCCTGACGTAAAATTGTTTGCTAATTGCTATCCCTTTGATAGGGTTAAAGCAGCGTCACAGCCCTTTATAACCCTTTATATTGGCTTACATATTGATTAAAAAAGACAGACAGGCCTTATGAATTCGCAACCCTTGCCACATCTTACAGCAGCTGTTCACAGATGACGGCCTATTAAAACAAAATAAAGTGAAATACAGGGAAAGAGTTCATTATAACCCCTAGATAAGATTCCAGGAAAGCTGCATTCAGAAGTAAAGTCAGCTCACAGTCATGAGACCAACGTGTGACAGCTCTCCAGCTCTCACACTTGTGCCCCCGGGGGCATCGCACTGATTGCACAGCACAGGCTGATACCATGCTGCCATGCCACCCCGAGTCCTACCCCCGAGCGGCTGTGTAATGTAAAGCATGTGATGCCTGCTCTCCTCAACATCTGCTGCTCGTGGTTATGTGAGCCTCTGTAAGCCTAAGTTGTACCTGTCTAAGGCTAGAAGACAGCAGCAGGGCCAAGTTACCGCTTCAGTAACAAAGAGAGGCACTTTAAGAGGCGTTAACATGCATAACCCTCTTTAGGAATTTATTACAACAGCTGCAGCATAAGAGATGTGAGATATACTGAGTCCATGTTCCCGCCAGTGCTCTTTGGGTACACAACGCGTGGAGGTCAGCTACATGCTTGACCAGGAGCTACAGCTCAGCAGAGTGAGGGCAGCTGGGTGAGAGCTACAGGGGAGCACTTCATTCATAAAATCAACAAACTGACACTGTGACCAGTTTTCTTTGAAACCCCCAGTCGAGGGCCACAGAAAAACTCAGTCATAATGTCAAAATCAGTCATCTTCAAATGAGCTTTTTTTTGGCGTGTGTGTGTGTGTGGTGCAAATGGATTAGAGCGAGAGATAACAAGAGCTCAGAGGGGGATGCCACAGTCGCTCTGCAGGCTG
>JBAJHX010000001.1:18620702-18631458 GCA_037176925.1 Amniataba percoides
ACGCACACGCACACGCACACGCACACGCACACACACACACACACACACACACACACACACACACACACACACACACAACATCCACACACGTCCATGCAACTTTCTCAATCAACCTGCCACCATCAGCTCAGAAATGTTGGGAACATAACAGGCGCTTTTGTGTGACTTCTACTGTGAAAATCTCTACATTAAAGCAGACCATTTTAAAGCATACTACAGATATTAAAATGGTTTCATAACTTCCAGGCTGTCTTTTGATTCAGAGACTTAAAAAAACACAGCACTATCTAAAACATAAATCTGCAGGACACATAGTTTCATGCAACTACAATTACACAACACTGGCATGTTCACTGTTAAATTTCAGTTCATTGATTTTCAAAGTGTACAAGTAACAACTGTTTGCAACGACTGGCTGGAATATATGAAAACGTAATGAATCGTTTGGAAAATGGGCAACAGATATTTGTAATGTTCAAAGTCCTACAGTTTGCTTCAACAAGAATTTATTTCAAACAAACCTCTCCTCTTATGCAAGTCTAATGAACTATACTATTTGCGACTTCTCACTTAATTTTAATTGGGATCTTTCAGTTACATGTTTGCATGTATATTAGGTAGACATGCATTTCTATGTATGTATATTTGTATTTGCTCTTCAGTGTTGCATTTATGTCAAGTTTTTCTTGGTTTTTTATATACAGATATACAGACAAAATAGTTTCCAATACTGGTTCATTTTTCTTTTTTGGGGGAACGTATGGTTTTTTTTTTTTACATTTTAAATCATCATCATACAAACAACAGCAGCACCTGACAGTCACGAGAAACAGTGAATCGATGGGGACAACTATCTGGAATAACGTCCCGAGGCTGTCATTCAATGTGCAAAGGTGGACTGGTGCGACCTGCTTCCTCTCACTTTAGCTGCATGAGACAGCTGCTTGGCAAACTGGAAATGCTGCAAACTACGTAGCTGCAACGGCAAGGCTGAAGGTTCTTACTGTTCTTTTTAATTAAGACACTTACAGACGAAGAAAAACACAGTTAGTGCAGCTGTCACGCCTGCAGTGACATTGTGGAGCATAAATTGCAGCAGCAAACTGGTTGAATGGCTTTTTGTATTGAACAGGTGAGATGCAAAGGCAGCTTGGCACAAAAGCATGTAAGCCTTGTTTGTATTAGTAAATATTTACAGTTTTCTCTCTCAGTGATGTCTTGGCAATAAGTCTTGCTGTGTACTTCAGTTAAGAAGTAAGAGGGGTGAAATTCTTCAGACACCTGTTTAAAAGCATTAAGGAAGTGCCAACACAGCTGCCAAGTATCACTCACTACTTTGCCAAACCTGTATGAATACTCTCTCCAGTCCTCTCACCTCATAGGTGGTTCCTGCCCAGAACTGCCTCATCTCCCCCCTGCACCCAGCCACCACGGCAGAGGTTATCAGGGTGAAGGGCACCAGATAGAGCAGGGCAGGCTGGCCCATCCCCGACAACAGCATCACAGCAAACGTCGCTATCATCCCGAGCAGATAGGCTGTGAGGAACAGGAGAGACAGACAAACACAAACACAGCAGAGAGACGGACACTCAGATACAATTGGAGTTTGAATCTAGAGAAAGTCCGTCACTGGACTGCTGGACTTGGGGAAAAATTGTTATTTTGGAAAAGAAAAAGACTAGAGACACCTAGTGTTCAGAAAAACAGAGCACATGTCTGGTCAAATACTTCCACACTGATACATGAGGAAATGTTATGAAATACTGTCTGCGGTACAGCAAAAACATATATTTATATACATCATGTTTACATGCGGTCATGTAGTTGTGTGTGTCATACCTATGCAGCAGCTCACAAAGTAGATCTTCTTATTGCTGTTGACCCAAACATCAAACCTGCTGCAGTAGGCCACCAGGAGACCTGTTGGATTAACGAGGATGCAGAGAGTGAGACTGATTCATAACCATATAGATGTTTGACCTCATATATTCAACTCAGAAACCGTGCTGACATTTCTACAATACTTATGTTTTGGTTTAAAAGTCCTGTACCTAACAGTCATTCAAACTGGCAAGTAACTTAAAATACACAGACCTCATCGAGCCTCAACAAATGAAAATGCTTTACGACTTTGTTTTTACTGAACTGTAGAAACAGCGTTTCTTTTCCTTCTCCTTCCTCAATGGGTTCATATGTGTTGAGATACTGTGGTCAAACTAACTGGAGACCAGCAGCCACTCTTAAATTTACCAAGGATGGTCTATAGAAACACTGGCAGCAACACTTTAATCTCACCTGGAACGATGATATCTCCATAACCCAGAATGGAGAACTGCATCCCACACAGGTTCTGAGCCCAAGCTGAGAACCGTGGGACACGCATCACCACCGGCAACTGAGAACATAAAACATTTTCTATGTTTAAAATGAATAGAACAAATAAAGTCATGACATGTGCCTGACAAAGTCAAGATCATATACAGCCAAATACAGTGAGCTGCACTTGGTGTCACACCACCTCAATCAGACTCATGTTCATTTCGCAAAGCTGTAGCAGACATACTGGTGTATATTCATTTAAAATCTCTTGCTGTTTTTTCCCCGTTTAGTTGCCTTCTTGGCTCAACACTGGGTTTCACAATCCTGAGAATCTGGTCTGTGCAGACAGTAAGGAGGCAGTTAATGCACAAATTATGCCTCAGGAAAGGAAACCATTTAGATGAGGTGTCTGTGAAGATTCTTAGTAATACTGGTTATGGTTACTTCCACGAAAGTGATCAAATTTGACTGGACTTGCTCTATGTTTGTTATTTTTAGATGAGGTGTTCTTACTTGTCTTTGTGGTGTGCTTACTGGCACTTTTGCTGCTTGGAACGCTGAACAGCTGCTGTTTAGTTTTTATTTTAGTATTGTTGTTTTAAGTTACATCTAAAATATTAACAAGCTGCTGTTTCCATAAAATGCTCACAAACACACAATACAGTTTCACACAATAGCTTGCTAAACATCATTTTGTACCAAGCAGACTTGTGTGCTTGTAGAGCACAATTTCCCTGAGAAAATCCAAGAAGATAAGCTGCAGGAGAAATCCGGGCAGAAAAATACCTTCCGCTGCACTGCCTTTGAGCACCTCTAACAGCGGAGCAAAGACTACAACGTTCATGCTCGCAGTATTTTTATTCAGTGGAATATGAAAACAAAATGTTTTCTACAGACAAACAAAGAAATTGAACCACTAAAGGCCAAATATATTTGACAATGTTGCAAGAAATCTCTTGTTCCAAGTACAAGTTCGGGTGACTTCTCAGCAGCTGATAATCATGTGAGCAACGACGTGTTTCTTATTCTTGCTATGCAGAGCAAAGGAAAAGTTAGGTATATCCTCTGAGTACCATTAAGAGGTTAAGAGAAATGTGGGAACACACAACTGGCCCAGAGCATTACAATATCCTGTATGTTATTATATTTTTTTTGGCTTAAAAAATGGATTTTTATAACTCTTTTCGTATCTTTTTATTATGTTTTATCTCCCTTGTTTCAAATGTGAACCATTAGTCTGGATGTATCTTTGTCTATCAAAACATTCAACGCGTTTACCCGAGAGAAGTATAAAACCAACTGTCTACCACCTCAATCCCTCCCTACCCACCTCAGGAAGTAGCATTGTAAAAAGGAAGTGGATGGGTAACAAGTCAAGCCTTACTTTCTCAGAGGGAGTCTGGGGTTCAGCAGGGACCTCCACCATGTTACCTTGCGTCTACGACAGAGCCCACCCAACCCCAGCGCACAGTTAGTCAATCAGTCTATCATTCCCCTCAGGGCATCAACAAAAAGCAGTGCAGATAAGCCAGGATGTTAATAAAGCCAGAGCAAACTTGATGGGGAATTCCACCAAGCTCAGCCTCTTAAACTTGTTGCTAAAACTTCTGCACCCCTACAATCAGAAACTGCAGCATGCTGCTCTTCTTCAAAGTGAGTTCACTCCACCAATGTACATTCATTCACTCTTCAGTCTCCTAATTATGTTTTGAGCTGTGGTACTTGGTTGAAAGAAATTGCTTGACGTTCATTAAATAAGAAGAATTAATTTCATTATGTAATTATTCCAGATGTTACAAATAATGTTAAAAAAGATGGAGAGATTGTCTGTTGAATTAATGTGGAACTTTTTGGATTTTTTCTGGTGGAGTTCCCCTTCAAGGTAGGGAAGCACCGAAATGGGACTTACCTTCTCTCCAGAGGCATCTGGGCCGAGGGCAACCCGCACCATAATGCTAACTCCATTCTGAAACAGAGAAAAACATGGCAAGCAGTTATTTCATTTAGTTTCTTCATTTAAGTCAAACTGCAACACAACAGCTGCAAAAATGTCTCCTATTCAATGCCATTTAATGATGAGGTGTTTGTTTCTATCTGTGTGCGAGGTTTCCTTTGCAACTCATCACTTGCACACTCAAATTAAGGTTTAGTGCATCAGAGAAATATGTTAGCTGGATGCCAAAACACCCTGGGGCATCATGCCGAACATAAAAGCAGGAAATACTGAGAACCGGCAGCAGCGGTTGAGTACGTGGAAAAAATCTTAAAGCTCCAGTCCTGAGAAAAACTAAGAAAACAAAGCAAATAAATAATGAACTTGTACCTTTGTGAAGAAAGGAGTGATGAAAACGAAGAAGACGTCATACACAAGCAGGAGACTCAGCAGGATCACACAGATCTATGAGATAATGGGAAATAATCATAGAACTGAGAGAAAAAAATGCATTTCAACTATTTTATCAGATTTCTGTCCATTTCCAAAGATGGTACATGTTTTACTGATGCAAAGACAACAAGATGTGGAACAAAAGCACAATGTGTTAGTGGTGAAGACTATAAATACATATCCAAATAAATTAAATAAAGATAGTACAAGGGTTCCTTGTGCCTGACAAAGTTCAGAAAAAAACAGCCCTGGATCTGAATGACTGGTGAAGGGAGGAGGGTGTTTCTCAGAAGAGGGGAGCTGTAAAGAGCTACCTTGAAGTTGGACAGTGAAATAGTCTTCATGAAGTTGAGGCAGAAAGCAATGCCAAGGAGGTCCTGCAAGATCCAGATCCATCTACAGGGACAGAAAAGAGTTTTAACCTGAGCATGTGTCTGTTACTGCACAAATGCCATTGTAGATCTACCTGAGGTGATAAAACAGGAAGGAAATGTATCGAGTTTCACTTTATTAAAATTAACACCCTTCTGAAGGAATGTCCTCACTTATCAGGATTCAGTGTCTTAACAGAAGTTTTAACATTTTGTTGTAAAAAAAAATCTGTCTACTTCACATTCTTGAAATAAAGACCTGTGTGGTTTTTATTTGTGCACACAGAGAGAGACTACAGACGTCTCTGTCCTTCAGCAATTTCATATCCTTCCACATCCAGAGCAAAAGACATTTTAAATGGCAACTTGACCTTCATTATTTAAACACAATATCAACGTGAACTACTGGTTCTAACCAGTTGCTGTAAAAACACAATATGCGTTCCTATCAATCCAGCTCAAGGCGAAGAGGTGATAACAGTAACTGTTCCCAGGCTGCTCAGAGCAAACGCGTTCACTTTCTCATGACTTTTGTCACTTACAGGAAGCTCAGTACAACCATGCTCTGACATGATGAACTGTTTTGATCTAACCTTTTGATCAACGGTTGAAACATCAACACTCCCATTTTATTTTCCACCATATCATCAGCAAGAGATTTGTTTCATCATTTCACAAGCGCATGTCACAATGCTACTTTTAAGAAGTACTGTCCTTCATACCACATAACCTGATACTACAGGAAGCTGAAAACACTGACTTAGCTCTTTCTATATCAAATCACTGCTGCAGCTATTTGGATATTTACCAGATCATTTTAACCCATAAGCACTTCCTGTTTCACCACAGAAACAGTTTATTGGCTCTGAGATGAAGATTAATTAACAGACAGGAAGTTAAAGGTTGTGTGTGTTTTTTGTGCCCCTCTTCCCTTTTCTCAGTACCTGTCTTCATTCCTGTAGACTCCCCAGACCACAGAGATGCTGATGCACAGAGCCGCCAGTATGAGGGACCTCACTGAGAAGTTCCAGTTTCGGATAGAAAACCTGGAAATAAAGACGCAGACGATCACAGCAGTTAAGGCTTGTCCGTCAAGATCAATCAGCGGCAGGCATGTTGAGGGAAGGAGTATCAAACACATGCATGCGCACACACACACAAACATACACACGTACACGCACATTGTTTTTGTCTGTGCGTCTGTTTCACATCCTCTCAATCTGACCACAAAGTCTTTAGATGGGAAAAAAGTTGCTGTAATAATGAAGAAACTAAGAATCAGGCAGTACTGATATTCATCTCCTCATGCAAATTAATTAAATTCTTATCTATTTGTTACTGAATGACAACACCGTCTGCAGGACTTAGTACACAAAGATCTATCTGATATTTCCCCAACATGTGCAAAGTGTGTGTATATATCTTTTTGAGTGACCCTCATACTTCACAGTGCCGCAACCAATTAGTTCCATCACTGCATCGAGACAGCTGAACAGTGCAGAGGCTGACGCCAGGCAGAATATGGCAATAATGACGTAAACTGGGGAAAAACAAAACAAAACAAAACAAAAAAACACAGATGATGTCAGCAAAACTACTCATACGTTTTATCCTTCGGAATAGGTGTTTTTTTTTTGTCCCACTCACCGAGGTACTCGTAGAAGTAGTACATGAGGACCAGCATCCCACACATCATGGCCACGAAGAAAACCACTTTGAGAGGAGAGTACAAGAAAAGCTCCCCACTGTCAGCTTTGTTTTCTCCCCCTCCTCCACCTGCTGTTCCACCATTCAACCGATCCCTGCCACAAACAGGAACATTTTTTTAATGTATTTCAGACTTACTGTTTGTAAAACTGATGTTTCTCTATGTTGATACTGATCCACGGAGGGTAAACCATACAATTTAATGCTGATTGACAATGCCACCTACTCTATGTAGTAAAAATATATTCACATTGATAGATTGTTTCTGCATAGTAACAAAAAACAACAAAAAAAAACAGTATGCTTTCCTTCTAATATCTGCTCTGTTTTGATTGTACTGAAATCTGCAGATCAAGCTGTGTACATGCAGCTGCAACATCTCACCTCTCACATGCCCCGCTCCAGTAGCCGCCCAGGGCAACCGTGACGATGGCAATCAGAAGCATGACTGCGAAGCTTGGATCGATCTTTGCTTGAGGTGGAGCATAAAGCCTCACCTGCATGTTCTCATCAAACACCTGAGAGGACACACACAAACATAAAACATTTGATGAGTAACTTTGCATGTAGTTTGACCTGTTTCATCAAATCACCTGCCAAGAAAAAAGACTGTGTTTGAGTAGTGGCAGAAAAAGTGGAGGCAGGCTGACCTGATGTGCTTGCAGGAAGTCCCTGTACCTCATGATAGCCAGGGGAATGTTGATCTTTGGATAGTCGGAGTTATTGGCTGAAGGAGTGATCTGAAGAGCGGAGAACAACAACCAAGACTTTTACGAATGTAGCAGACATTTTTAATCTAGCATTTGTTGACTTGATTTATGTAACAAATATGCAACAAGATGACAGTTCAGCATGACGAAAGGAAACAGGAAAATGCCATTTCCATAGAAAAGAATAGAGATGGAAATCCCCACATCACTTGTACTGTCACTTCCTTATTTCTGAATCACTTCTGCATCTTACATGTTACATTTGTAAAAGCTGACACTAGTGTTATGATCACAAAAAAGATTATTCCTTTTCTGTGTTTAACACTTAAAGAACTCAGATTGATGTGAATATCTTACCAATGTTTTGTTGCTGGCGATGAGCAAAGTTGAAGCACCAAGGCTCTGTGCGACCAGAGCTTTCTGGCTGACCTCACAGCCCCCCACCATTACCACCAGAGCTTTGCCCTTTACCACATCTGGACTGATCCCGGAGTCATTACACAGCACAGTGGAGGTCATATTCACCAGAGAATACGACGTCTGGACATGTGAAGACAACAAGTGATTTAACAATTACAGCTGGAAGAAGATTTCCAAGTAATTTTTCCACCATAACATTGGGAAACCTCAAGATACCTGAGAGAGTCAAGTGAACTTTTGACATTTGGGATGATATAGGTGTTAATTTTTTCTACTCCACTACGCACTTTGGCAGGAAACCACTAATTGTCTATTTCTGTTCTGACATCACAAACATAGCACTAAATATTATAAAAACGCTTTCACTTTCATGTCATGACACTGATATAGTCAGTCACAAAATAAAAGTACCTTAAAAGGTTTAAAAAACTTACAGCATCTTCGAGGGTTTCTGACAGGGGGGTCCAGGAGTGATTGTGGACTATACAGTACTCCTGATCTAAATTTCCATTTGATATGTGCAAGATTGCCTCTTGGCAGTTTACCTGTTGGGAAAGTAATGTTATGATTTATCCACACAAACTATAAGTGCTGACAAAAACATCTTGACTTGATCTCTTTACCAAGAGGATTAAACTAAATTAATATTTTAGCTAATGGAGCAAACAGGATGCAGCAGATTAAATGAACATCCAGCTAATAAACGCTGCTTCCCAGCAGGTGTGTTTAGTGTAAATTATTCAAAATCTTTTCACACTCCAGCCAACCAGACAGGTTATGAACCTCTAATCCAGGCTGAAACTTAAATAATCTATTTAAAGTATTTTAAGCATACAAATTAATCTGGTTTCAAAGGTATAATCTCCTTTATTTCGTTGTCTTGTCTACTTCTCTTCTGTAACTCAAGTGTGTGTCAGCTTCTATAGTCATTGACCATTTCTGTATTTGTTTCTCAGTTAGGTGAGTTGGGCAGAAAGTCTTTTTGAAGGTCTAACTGTCAACATTTAGTGAATGAAAATCTTATCACTGCAAAGAAAATTAATGTTCTGCTCTACACAGACGTGATTGTTTAAATGTTTTTGCTTCTCTTTAAAATCAACAAACCTCGACTCTGATATATATTAACTTTAAACTATTCTGTTTTTTAATAATGATTTTCATTCCCTCGAGTTTTACCACCGGACAAAAACATCAACCTAAACAAACAAACATGTCTCAGTGATCAGCGAATGAACAGATTTCCTCTTGAAATAAACTAACACTTCCTGGTTGTTGTCGATGCGTTAGAAGACGTCATGGAAACCACCTACTGTATAAAAACAAAAAAACTGTCAAAGTTTCCCTTCCTCATAAATCATCTAGCTATCCCAGACTTTAACCTGACTAAAGTGTAAAAACATGACCAGCCTGTGTGTGAGGTTCAGGTAGCTGAAGCTAACTCACAAAGCTAACAGCAGCTAACACACACACACACACACACACACACACAAAACAGACGTTTATCCGTGCGTGACTGACTGACACACACACACACACCACATCACAGCGCCACAACACACGCTAACATCACGATTTTAATGAGCTAACATCGGACACAGACGATAGCTTGGTTAGTCTGTGTCCGGATGAAGGCCTGGTCGGCTGCTAACACACAAACACTTTGTTTTTTTCTGTCCGTGTACTCACCCGCTGAAAACACACGGAAAACACCGACAACAACAACAACAACACGGCGGCTCTGGAGGCTCCCTGCATGGCGCTGTCCTTCTCTTCCCCTCACAGGCTGCTGGCTTCAACATCCACTTGCTTCTCTGTGGCACCGACACACTTTTCTTTCGCTAAGTTTCTGCCGTCTTCATCGCCGCTCGGCTGAACGCAGGTACTTCCTGTATGTGCGGGCTCGTGACACATGACACGCGCTGCTTTCTGTTTCATCTCATGGCGTCGCCACAGCAGCGGCCCCACGTGACCGCCGAGAATGGGTGACAATAACAAGTAAAAGTCTCTTTTAATGTGTTTGGCGTTAATATTTGAGTTCAGTATTTGAGGTCATTTTCAGTTTTTGCTGGATAGAGAAGGACACAAATTTAAATGGGCTTGAACAATATTTTACATCAAACTATGATAAAAACAAAACAGTCATTGAGTGTGTAGGCAAGTGGTGAATGTAGGTGGGGAAACAAGGCAAAAACATAAACCAAAACTTAAGGGTAGTTTTCTGAAGGTGAGAGAGAAAGGGAGACTTTACACATGCTGTGTACATACTGTTTAGAGGCTTGTCCCTCTTTGACGGTTCATCCTGCTCGACAAGCTGAAGATGGACAGATTCATTAAGAGGGGTTATGAACAAGACTGGTCAAGTGACGAGGCTTTAAAATTTGAATGCAGGTCTTGAGGAGAAGACTGCCTAAGCTTACATAAAAAAATGTTGTTTAAGGAGTGAAATATTTTTGTTTTTTTCCTCAATAAACTAATGATTACTCACGAGAGGAAAGGAGACCTCTTTTTGTAAAGAATGTGGACTCACCCAACTAACAAAACATATCTACTAACTATCTAATTTTAGCAGGCACCAAAATATACATGCAGGTGGAGATCAATTACAAACATACACTGATGGCTATGCCTTAGGGAACAATTTGGGCTTCACTATCTTGCCCAAGGCCACTTTAACATGCAAACATACCCACTCTACCTCCTGTGCCATGGCCACCCAAAGCAGCTGGGGCTCCTGCTATTGTCCCACTATGGTGGCCTTTACTACCAGACCCTTTGGTTGGTCCAGAATACAAATGCTTAATCTACATTTCACTGAAATCATTGACATAATTTCTCTGCTGGCA